>OY992881.1:13080217-13187717 GCA_963921405.1 Cepaea hortensis
TATTTGTAGTAGTTCATCACTCAACCAATCAATTGTGTTAGTAATCAACAAGTAATCGATTGATGATATTGGTAGCGTTGTCATTGCATCTCAATTGTTAAACCTAGGTACTATATACACTGCCTTAGCGCATCAGCTCAAAGAGAGTTTCCCGAAACCTCTTAGACTAACCGCCTGCGTGTATCTTCAATCTTGGCAAAACACTAGTGTGCTGGTCTATCCGTTTAGGTTAGTTACTTCAATCCCAACACACAACATTGTACCACCATATTCCGTGTATTTCTCTATCTACACTTACTACATGTAATTTCAATTATAATTGAAAATACATTATTACAATATTATGATCAATTAAGTATATTACATACAACCAATCATGCCGTGGAGCTGATGTAACAAACCACGGTCACAAAATGTTTCCAGGAAAATATCTAAACCAATAACTTTGAGATCATGCCCCACAACAAGCTATCTACTGTTGTGTATCATAACCCCGAAACGCAAAAACAGTAGTCCTCATATGCAACCTGACCTCAAATGTTATTACCCATTCTAAATTAATAGCTTTGAAATCATGCCCCAAAGCAAGCCATGCGGTGTTGTGTATAATAACCCCGAAACACAAAAGCAGTAGGCTGAATATGCAATCTTTATTAAGTCACACAATTTGAAAACGCACCTGTCGCCACATTGTAGCGCAACCCGGGGACTTTTGCATGCTGGGTTTTCCCCCAGGCTCAGTTAGTCCCTCCGTAGACACCCTGGAAATTTCAAGCTCCCACAAGATCACAATATTGATGTCGGGTTTAGTGCGGGCACTCGATCGCAATACGCACACAAGTACCTTCAAGTCGCCTCTCAAAATGTTAGCATACTCAATCTAATAAATAATATCAGAAAAAACTAATCATGCAAAACTTCCATTCACCAAGTTTTAAATCAATGTCTGTTAGATTTTTACTTTAATCAACAAATAAATACTTACTTCTTTATATCGAACAATACTAATACCATAAACAAAAATATCAATGATTATCATGCAAAATTCTACAAAAAGGATTAGTAACATTCATCCTTCGGTTCATATTTACATACCAATTATCCAAATGTGTTAGTTTATTAATATCACAACATAAACACAATTAATAATAATATATAATATATACTTTCATTTACTTAAATAATGATAATAATAACTTATAAAAACTATAATTCAGTTGCACTCTAATAATGACCTGTATTAATTAATTACTACATCATATAAATAATGTGCTAATTTATAACACCCTTATTTATTGTTAATGAATTATAAAATAATCTAACTAATTGTAATAATAAATCTCAAATATGGTGCCTTCTTAACCCAGGTCGTACTATCTAATTGCTATATTACCGCTAACGATCGCTTTGTTTACATTTGCCAAGTAACTACATAATTTGTTTTAAGAATATAACACCGGTGTTCTGTCCATTTGTCCATGTCCATTTTCCAAAAAAAAAAAAAAAACTTTCCACCGTGTTAACCAGCCCATGAGGCATTGGTTATTATCGGGGTGGTTCATGGTGCAAGATAAGTTTGTTTATTTCTTTGCGCCAGTGTTTTGCTGGCTTATCGACGTTGACGACTTTATGTCTGTGTCTACAACTGGAGGATTCGATTAATTTGGTTATTTCGGGATTTGAATTTTAAATATTGAGCACAACCCACTACTGGCAACGCTGATCGCACTCCGGTATGAACCTAAGGCCTAGGCCTTAGGTTCATACCGGAGTGCGATCAGCGTTGCCAGTAGTGGGTTGTGCTCAATATTTAAAACTGGAGGATTCGTTGGCCGGCAGGTATTCCCTTTGTGTCTCTTTTTAGGCGGTTTCTTCTGTCAGTGTTGGCTTCTGACTCGCCTGATGTTACTTTTTTTGTAGTTGACCCCTGGTGAATTTGGCAGCATTTTGTTTATCTTCTTCGGTCTAGTCAGGCAATTTGCAAACATCGATAGGCGTGATCGCCGCATCTAGGCTGACTATGCTTGTGTCACGTTTCCGGTTGAAGACTGGCTTTCCCTTAAACTTATTCGTAAATGTGAATGGGATGCTGGCTTCTTCTTGAGGTTTTACATTTGTCTTAATCTTGGCTTCATCATGCGTCTCTTTGCTTTCTTTTCGATTTAGTGCCTTTAGCAGCTTTTCAATGTTTTCTTATTGAACATCATCTTGTGGTTTTTCTGTGTTCTTTTCCGCGACCTTGGTTGTTTTAATTTGGGTTGACACTCTCTCTGATTTTAGTTGTTTTCCTTCGGCTTGAATTGCTTGTAGTATCTCTTCGTTCTTCTTTATTGTTAGCGCCATGTACTCCACCTCTTGTTTTATTTTTTTCTGAGTCTCTTTAATTTCATTAAGTATCCTTTCAATGTCGCTGGTCGGTGCCGGTCTTTGTAGAAGCTTGACTTGTATTTTTCAACTCGTCGATCTCGCTCTGCAGCTGTGCTCTTTCAGTTTGCGAGATGCCTGTGGCTGTCTCGCACCTTCACATTGCTTGCTTGAATGGTGTCTTGGTGTCGTAGCACTCCCTGGGGTGAGGGGAACCTGCTATCACACTTTAACAACGGGATACCTTTAGCCCTGGGACATAGGTGACCTCAGTCCACAAACCCCTTCGGCCCTTGGAACCCTATCTCCCTCACTCTCAACCAAGGGACGTTACCCCTTTCAAACTTCGTCCTCTGGCAGCTAACTATGTTAACAATATGGTGTATTATACAAGATGAATGGATGAATGAGAATGATGATGATTCTGAGATAGACCTTGCAGTATCTATGCGAGATAAGACGTGGCAAGGATCGAGTAGCCTCCTGGAGGAAGTGTCATCATCTTCAGGGCCTCAAGTCACACTATTGGGTAAGTCAGACACGCTCACCAAGTCTCTGAGGTCTCCCTCCAGGCATAGGTATCTCCACTTGGATAGGATGGCTGGCGAGTCGACTCACTGGTACTTGGGACCTCCGGTGGATGACGTCCCTGAAATCTAGATCACCTAAGGGTAAGGATAAAGACTGTCTCTTTGGAGCTGAGGAACTAGAACACACCTCTGAAGCGTCTGGAAGTATCAATTGTACTGCGGGTATCGCAAGAGGGTGATCTCTCACTCAATGGTAGTAGCAGTCCTAACTGTCTATGCAACCCGCGCAGATCTCCCGACTCATATCACAGATATCACAGCACAGATACCTCTCCCGCTGAAACGTGGCATTTTAGATAGAGTTCAAAACAGACAAAAGTTCTTCCACAATATCAGGCACCACAGGGTACCAGGCACTTGGTAGCGGAGACCTCATAACTATTTGGCATGACGGCAGTCAGTCAGGCTTACAGTGGGGACACTAACAACAATCAGATACTTGCCCAGCTGGAGTACCGAACAAGGCGATATGGTGCTGTCATGGCACATGATGGATGGATGGATCAGACGTGGAGTGGGCGAGGCGTTAGCTGGAGCCCATCCTGAGACGTACTCTCGATTGTAAGTACTGCTCGCTGAGGTAGTGGACTTCCAAGCTGTTCACACCGGCTATCGCCCTAGTCCGGATCACTGGACTCGTCCCCAGATCATCGCTCTGCTCTCAACAAGATAGAATCTGTGGAGGATAACACTCAGTGAGAGCACCAAGAATCAGACTTACCCACAGCAGATACACTTAAGTCCCCCTTACTCAGACGTGTGGACCCTTCCCATAAGGCCCGCATTCCTTCACTGGCTGCTCAAGCGGTCGAGGACAAACTGGACCTAGAACCAGAGTGGCAGCTGTCCACCTACATCCTCTTTCTCAGACGAACGTAGGACTGGGCCAATGTTGGTGTCTGAGTTATGGGTCTCTGCTGAAACATAGCTAGACAACACATGTGATTAGTGAGTTAGTGGTACTTTAAGATAGAAGGGCCCTGAAGGAGGGCCGATGGCAGTACTTCCTCACCCCCTTCCTGTTATCCGCCAACGCTGATGTCGTACCAGGCTATAGGCACAATCCAATAACTCCAAATAAATATACAGGGTGATTCCCCTGTAGCAGAAATCCACACTCCGTTCCCCCCTCCCTGGTCCCAGGTCGGGGCATTTAGAACGGTGTCATGTTCAATATGAACAATTCTGTCGCAATGGTCCCTTCTCCCTCTATCAATCTCTCAGGACACCACTATAGTAAGTGGGCATTCCATCGAGGGAACTAATTTACAAGACAGATGTGAGAAAAGCACAGAAGAAAGCCAGTAGTCGGCCACCAGGTGATCAGACGCTCGACTCCCGGCACGACCTTGAAACGACCTTGGAGGGTTCGGCCGACCGGTGCATTCGATTCGTTGCACTTGCCCGAGTTCATCGATATATCACTCGATATATCCGAAGCGACTCCTTAATCTACTTCCGTTAGCGCTGCGAGTAACGGTTCGGCCGCGCTGGCCCCGCCGACGCTCGAGGTTATAAAGTTGGCTATGTGTGAACTCGAATTATAGGTCTCACTTAACTGAACCCAATTTTCCCAATCAACAGGGGCTGTAAATAAGCCACGCGCTGCTAACCTATGAAATATCTTAGCAGTACAATGCTGTTACACACGCGTTTGCCAGCGGCTTAATTTTACAGTCGTAAACTACAAGCTTGCCACTGTTCACATGTGACCTCCTTTCCCGCTCCGGTCAGTACACGCGTTAGCGAAATCTCATAATTTGAATCACCGACACCGCACTAGTTAATGAAAACGGTTGTACACATACCTTCACACAAACAGCACGACAGTGGATAAGAGAAGCGTTGTCACTGCAACTGGACATGATGTCGGAAGTCTTGAACCCTCGTCAAGACACGGCGTCCTGCTCTCTCTCCCTTAGCACTAGGCCAAAATGTCGACTGCCTGCCTGCCCTCTTCGTCTCCAACTGATCATGTGTTCCGGGACAATCGACTGCGTCAGACATGCGCAGTCTGTTTTGCCCGTAAACCTGTTCCGTCATCCACCTACGGGAATAATTTTAAAGGGCGAGCAACGATTCGGGTCGTGTTGAGTCAAATTAATGGTTACTTCCCTTTCACTGGTAAATTTTCGTCACCCGAATCTCCGATGTCTCACCGGACCTTTCCTCAGCAGAAACATCACGAGGCGGACCCACTGGGTTCTGCGACACTTGGTGACAATGGTGAGTTTTAACACGTCTCTGTGTCTTTGGAAGTACGGACAGCCCAAGTAGCGTGCTCCATGTTTACCCAGACAGTTGGCGCACTTTTGTTTGCTGTTTGGCGCTCTGAAGTTTGTGTTCAGTTTGGCCAGCGGGCACTCTTTGTAAGCGTGAAGATTGGCGCAGTATCGGCAGAGCTCTGTCTTGCTGCGACATATTGCTCTGCTGTAGCCGGTCCTCTGGCATCTGGAGCATTGCGTGATTTTTGGAATGAATCCCTCGGGCTGTTGTAGTTTTTGGTGTATCGATACCTGTTGTGGCATCTCATCAGACGTCACCACCGCTAGCGTTATAGGGATCCCTGAGTAAGTAAGAATCCGCTCCGCCTTCAGGATTCTGATGTGAAGATTATCCTCCTGCAGCTGCTTCTGTATTTGTTCATCTGCTAGCTCCACTTTTATCCGCTTGACCACCCATCTGACTGTCTTTGGGTCAGTGTTTCTGACTCTGGTGTCATGCTCCCGCTTCCTCTCAACAGTTTTTGCTCTCGTATGTGGGTAGTCGTCGCTCTTCTTAGTGGTAGTTTCATTGACTGTAGATTTATATACTTTATTACAGCTTACATGCAGGCTCTCCACAGGCAGGTTTGTCTTCTTGTCAGTCTGGTCGGCTCTCACACTACACATCTTGGAGGCTGCTTGTTTCTTTGTGCTATTACGGCGTGCCATTTTCCCTCCGTATCAGGTTGCTTGATTCTGTTAAGGCGGCTTGTCTTGATAGCGAAAAAGGTGTTCTGTCAGAATTTCGGAATTTTCTCATTCATAAATAGTTCAAGTGTTTTTATTATACCCGTTTTGAATCTGCACATTTCCTACTTTTAATAACGTCTTTATAACTACTATAAGTTACAATTTCGCACTGCATTTTTAAGCGATCACAAAGAGTTTCTGTTGATGGTCAGTCAGTCTGAGGTCCGCAGCCGTTGCTATGTTGACCCCTACACACTAGTTGTATTCAGCATTGCTGCCGTGGTGACCTCCCCACAGTAGTGTGTCAAGCGTCTCTCCCGTGTTGGCCTCTACACAGTCGTTGTTGAAATATGTCCGAATTAGTTCGGGTTAAAATCTGTCCTTCGCTGTCACTGCCCAAAATCTAACTGACACAGCTTGTATCATGTGTCTGTCTGTACTCTTTACCACTTCTTATCTTCTTTATAATTAGCAACAATTGTTCATGTTTATGTCCGACTCTATACACAATTCCTATGCCAACAGCTTTCTCTTAAACAAGTCCTTTATAAATATTTTAAATTTCAGTAAATTGTCAAAACATCTTGTGATTTACTGTTTTCTGCGTGCAGTAATAATTATGTTGTTGTGACATATCTCTGCTCGTTTCATATTGATCGTATGAAGTCGATGTGAGCTTGCAATTCTATCACATGCTCTACTAATCACTAGTGTCAGCGTAGTTAGAAATTCACATTGAAAAACACTACTTTTATGTAGTTATAGTATTTTATAGTCTCGAGGTTTAAAATCGGCGACCCTCACTTACCAGGGTCCAATATGTGGTATAGTGAACTCTACACGGGCGTAGAGGGTTCAATTTCTGCCCGTATTCATTGGGGTGCTTTCCTCTTCTAGGGGTATTAGTTATTACTTCATTCACCAAGATCATGTCGTCCCCGTGGTTAGTTTATATCTCTTCTTTGTGCCGCATCTCAGACACGGTATTTGGCTATGCGGCCTCACTTCAATGGTTGTTACGATCAGGGCTTTACTATACAGATAGTCGAAATCTTTCATTCCATCCGACTATCATGGCCACTATTATACCTCAAACTTCATACATCTTTGATAACGCAACACGAGTGCCGTTTTTGGACGATCTATTTCTCAAAACGATTTACACTGTTTACTCGGAATTGCCCACACAATTGTACAAATCTGTTTCACAAATCTACACCACATTCTCTACACATGAACTATACTGAATGAGAGGCTCAGTGTTGGCCATCACTCTATTACAACGTGGTCCGCACTCGACGAAACCACAGCCTTAAATGCCCTTGTCCGGATCCCGCTTCCTGTTGACCGTGAAGCGAGTCTCAGCGTTTTCACGCTGTGTGAAATGTATCCACTTTTCATGATCCAGGTGTCCATTTACTGAACACTGAAATAATCTCTGACCTAATCTAATTTGGGTTATGGCATAACTAGACCATGTCATTATCGGGACAATGGAAGGTTGTTACAATTTGTTACAACATATACTGTTTAATAGTTATTTATGAGAGTCCCCTGTTTCTAGGTTACCTCACTGGCAAAACTTCAATTATAGAGTAGGGCTTACTTCTCTTTTGCCCGGTAAATACCTAGGACTCCCCACGCCTGGTAACAGGAAAGCCCAGTTTCTAGTCATATATTTAAAGAGTGGGAATTTGTTCCTTAATTATCCTCTTGCCACTCTAGGGGGCTCTTGAGCCATTTTCTGGCCTTTCTTATACAGGTGGATTTTATATTGTTTGTATCTAACCCGGCCCCTAGATTGACTTAAATTGTATTCGTCACGCCACATTCCCATAGTAAGCAATGGAACAGCATAGTGAAGTGTTAGACCTCCACATTTCTACGCGACCGTTTAAGGGGTATGGATGCTTTTTAGATGTCTCATAAGCCTCCTTCTCAAAGAATCATCAAATAATTATGTATGGCAATCAGAAACTCTTTTTATTAGATGAGTCGCTCTGAAAGCCTGGGAAAATTCGCCGAGGGAATGCAGTGTATGTTAAACTATTTGTTACAACAATCACTAACGCTTCCTTCTGTATGTTTCTCTATGTGTTACAACACTCGCTCATGCTTCCCTGTGTAGGTTGCACTATTTGTTACAACACACGCCGAGGCTTTGCTGTGTATGTTCCATTGTTTGTTATAACACTCGCTGAAGCATTCTTCTGTATGTTTCACTATTTGTTATAACAATAACTAACGCTTCCCGTGTATGTTTCACTATTTGTTACAACACTGACTGACGCTTTCCCATGTATGTTTCACTATTTGTTACAACATTCTCTGACTGGTCCCTGTGTATGTTTCACTATTTGTTACAACACTCGCTGACGCTTCCCTGTGTATGTTTCTCTTATTGCCGCATCAGCTCCTCCTTTGTTTAACTGACGACAAACAAGAACTTACTAATAAAAGAACAAGTACATCAACAGGCTGTCTAAAAACTAAAGATGGCAAAGTCATAATAGAAAAAGATCAGATTCTACATGTATGGACAGCTTATGTGAAAGACCTGTATAATGATAACAGAGAGGAACAGTATGCTATTAGATTTAATAATGAAGGACCAGCAATTTTAAAGATGGACGTTCAAAATGTTCTTAAGCATTTGAAAGCTGGCAAGGCCCCCGGTGCAGATAACATCACAACAGAAATGATTAGAGCTCTAGAAGAATTTGGACTAGAGCAAGTCAATAGACTGCTGAACACATTATATGATACTGGAGATATACCTTCTGAATTATGTAATTCTGTATTTATTGCAATCCCAAAGAAATCAGGAGCCTTAGAATGTGATCAACATAGAACAATTAGTATAATGAGTCACATCACAAAGATTTTGTTACGAATTATCATGCAAAGAGTGAGGAAGAAAATACAACCTGAAATAGGGGAAGAACAATGTGGTTTTGTAGAAGGAAAGGGTACAGTAAATGCTGTGTATATGCTGCGAACAGTTATTGAACGTGCTTTAGAAGTAAACAATGATATACATCTTTGCTTTATTGACTACACAAAGGCTTTTGATAGAGTTAGACATGTCAACATTGTGGATATGCTTGCAGATCTACAAATTTATGGGAAAGACATTAGACTTATAAAAAACATATATTGGAAACAACAAGCTGCCATAAGAATTGATAATGAAGTAGGACAATACCAACCTATTAAGAGAGGTGTTAGGCAGGGATGTGTAATGTCTCCAGATCTTTTTTCCTTATACAGTGAAAATATTTTCAGAAATGTAGAAGACCTAAATGGAATCAGCATTGGAGGACGAAACATAAATAACATTAGATATGCAGATGATACAGTATTGATTGCAGACAATGCACAGGATCTGCAACAATTAGTAGACGCTGTGGTTGTACACAGTGAGCAGCTGGGGTTGGAATTAAATTGTAGGAAGACACAGGTTATGGTCGTCACTAGGAAGAACGAAGTACCACAATGTAATATACAAGTAAATGGGAATATTCTTCAACAAGTGAATCGGTTCAATTATCTCGGAACAGTCATAACATCTGATGGCAGATGCCTTGAAGAGTTTAGAACAAGAATCGCCATTGCGAAAGTAGCCTTTAGCAAGATGAAAAACATTCTGACCAATAAAATGATGTCAATTGAAACGAGAAAAAGAGTGTTGAGGGGATACATAGAGCCTGTTCTTTTGTATGGATGTGAAACTTGGACAATGTGCAGTCAAGCAGAAAAACATCTGATGGCTGCAGAAATGTGGTTTCTGAGGAAAATGCAAAGCATACCATGGACAGACAGAAAAACCAATGAACAAGTACTACAAGAGACAAATGAAAATCGTAGATTGATTAGAGATTAGATTTTTTGGACATGTTATGAGAAGAAATGGACTGGAGAACTTAGTGACAGCTGGCAAGATCGAAGGGAACAGACCAAGAGGAAGACCGAGAGGAAAATACCTGGATGGCTTGGCCACATGGCATGGACGAGACAGGAACACTGAGCTGATCCACGACTCTGGTGATCGAGTGAAATGGCGAATCATGACCGCCCACGCTTTCCGGCATGGCACATGATTGATTGATTGATATATATATATATATATATATATATATATATATATATATATATATATATATATATATATATATATATATATATATATATATATATATATATATATATATATATATATATATATATACATATATATTGCACTTTTTGTAGCGAAACGGCCCTAGCATCTTTCAACTATTTTTATCTTGTATCTGTTTGCAGTGATAACACCACCAGGTGTATACTTCAGCTCAGGCAGCCGTCCCGGAGTTGATGGCAGGAACTCAAATCTCTGGAACATGGAAGAAAGAAACAAGAACAGTTCCATTGCTGCAATAGCCTCGCCCAGACAGGCACGTTTTCCAACACCGAATGGGATCAGCTGCTCGGGGATGTCCAGCTTCCCCTCTCTGTCAATGAAGCGCTCTGGTCTGAAACTCATGGCATCATGTCCCCAGGTGGCCGTGTCGTGGAGCACAGTGTCCAAATTTGGAAGTACCAGAGTCCCTTTAGGTATATGAAAACCCCCAAGGGTCACTTGCTCAGTACAAACGTGGGTTGCAGACAGTGGGACAATACTGGCCAGTCTCTGGGTTTCAGCGATGACAGCGTTCAGGTATGTCAGTTGAGGTCTATCCTGTATTTTTGGACGTCGATGTATTCCGATCTTTTCTTTGATTTCCTCATAGACTTTCTCCTGTACTTGTGGATTGTGAAGAACGTACAGAAGACACCAGTAGATGGTCGTGCTGGTGGTTTCAGTTCCAGCGATGAACAAATCAAACATGACTTTGCTTAGAGTTTCATCGTCCATTGTCGTAGCCACACCAGCCTGGATTTTCTTATTCTTCTCAATTATGTAGGCATCTATCAGGTTACAAACGTCGGCCGAATCTTCTACTTCACGTTTCTTAGCTTCAATAAATTTCATTAGCATCTGCATAATCATCTGTACAGTGGAAATAATGCTCTTGGCTTTGAACAGATCCCCTGGAAGATGCCTTACCCATGGTAAGAAACTAGCAATGCCAACGTTTTTATGAGCTGCCATTAAGGCATCCATATTGTGCATCAACTCCTGTAAAAATGTGTCGTCATACTCAAACCGATGACCAATCAAAATGTTGCAAATAATATTGGCTGTGCTAATATGCGTTATATTATGGACATCGGTGGATTTCCCTTTCAGACTTGCCAGATAGTTCAGGTAAAAGCGAACTTCGTCTTGGATCTTCTCGGCCATAGTATTCTTTCCCATGCCAAAGGATTTGAGAATGGACAAACTCACGGCTCTCTGCTCTTTCCAGTGTTCCCCGCTAGAGAAAATGATACCCTTTCGTGGAACTCCAGTTGCCTGATGAAAACAAAAGATATGTTTCAGAGACAGAGTAATATCACATTTGTAAAATTGTAGTTCCAATATTTTAAAATAATTTTAATATTATCAACTGTGCACATCATTTAATGTTTAAATTAATAACTTTATTCAATTGTTTAACTGGAGAACGTATAGCATATGCATATCGTGATGGCAACAGACTCACAGACTATGATGGGAATGGTGAAGATATGCTTGTTTCAGGTAGAGTGGCAGGCTTCCATTCAGCAAAAACCGAGAGCATATGTTAAATTTTTCCCCCAGGACATGCTGGTGTGGAGGACACATTGCTTGTGTCTACGACTCTTGGTGGGGTATTGGTGAACGGTGAGGCAGATGTGGTCAGGGATTTTTGTAATCGTGTGCATTTACTGATACAAATGTAGAATAGTCAATCACACATGACACGTTGACGGATACAAATGTAGAATAGTCAATCACACATGACAAGTTGACTGATACACATGTACAATAGTAAATCACACATGACACGTTGACTGATACACATGTAGAATTAACAATCACACATGTCAATTTGACTGATACAAATGTAGAATAGTCAATCACACATGACACGTTGACTGATACACATGTACAATAGTAAATCACACATGTCAGTTTGACTGATACAAATGTAGAATAGTCAATCACACATGACAAGTTGATTGATACACATGTACAATAGTAAATCACACATGACACGTTGACTGATACACATGTAGAATAGTCAATCACACATGACACGTTGACTGATACAAATGTAGAATAGTCAATCACACATGACACGTTGAATGATACACATGTAGAATAGTCAGTCAATGGGGCTGAGTGGTCTCGAGGTATGGTGTCCGCCTCGAGTGCTTTAGGTCCCGGGTTCAGGCCCCGGTGAGGACCAGGATTTATTTAAAAAATCCACCTGGACTTCCAGTAATTTCCCCTGGTCTCTGGGTAGTGAGATCGGACGCCCGTGTGTATTGTTGCGCACGTAAAGAAATCCCTAGGCTGTTGGAAATCGAAAAAGAGTAGCATAACGGCTCTTCCCGGGCAAAATTTCGAGTTAAAAATCTACCCATAGCATTTCAGGATCCTCACCGATGCAACGGAGTTCGTGCATTGAGCTGAGTTTCTCCAAACTCAGGTTTGAGTTAGGAGGAAAACGGAGCAATTATGGGTTAAACCGTGTGCCTTTATGTTGATCCAACGACTAAAACTTAAAAAAAAAACTACAATAGTCAGTCACACAAAATACGGTGTGTGATACACATGCAGAATAGACAATTACAAATGACACATTGACTGATACAAATGTAGAATAGACAATCACACATGATACATTGACTGATACACATGTACAATAGTCAATCACACATGACACGTTGACAGATACACATGTAGAATAGTCAATCACAAATGACACATTGACTGATACACATGTAGAATAGACAATCACACATGACACGTTGACTGATACACATGTCGAATAGTCAATCACACATGACATGCTGACTGATACACATGTAGAATAGTCAATCACATATGACACGTTGACTGATACACATGTAGAATAGTCAATCACAAATGACATGCTGACTGATAAACGAAAATAGCCAGTTACATACAATATGTTGCTAGTGACAGAAATCGGTGACAGTACGGATATTTGGAAAACATAAAATATGTGTGTATTCTACAAGGGTACATTTAGGAATCAACTCCGAGGTGCATAATATAAATAGCCATTTAGAAATCAAGTCTGACGTGAACGCTACAAATAAAAAAGTCGCTTACTTCATTGCACCGGGTTTTATCCCATATGGCTCGGTCTCTTTCCGCAGCACGGAAAGCGTCGCACAAAGCACGAACTCCGTAGCTTTTAGCGACGACCCACAGGAGTCTCCGAAACATTTAACTCGTAAACCGAAGGACGCGGCCCGGAATCGAACCCACAACAATCGGAGCACGAGTCAAACGGCTTGACCACTTCGCCACAGAGACTCCCAAATTTACAAATCAACTGTAACCGAACTGTAACCGAATGATGTAATGATGTGAAATATGTTAAAATATCAGAAACAACAATACATACACTCATACCAAATCTAAGAAATATTGCGGCCTATCCAGAATGGAGTCTCCTTTCTTGACCAAGGCTTCCTTGACCAGGTCGTAGCCGTTGATGACAACTACTAGACCCACTCCCAGGTACAGGCTGTGGACAGATACTGTTATCATCAGATTTACAATGGATCCTCGGTTTTTTTATTTCGGTTTCCGTCGATTTAGGTTTCGTTGATATTTTCCGCGAAACATTCGTCTACATTTTCGTCGGTTGCCCTGGATTTCGTCGGCGTGCCCACGTGGCTTCGTTGCTAACTTTGCGAAAACAAAGGGACCCACGCTTTCTTCTGCTCATTTTGGCGTTGTTTCTCATTATGTGAGCACCACTTGCTAATAAGTTAACCCTTTCCTTTTAGCTTGATCATGGGAGCAAAGAAAGTTTCTAGAGCCAGGAGCCCTTCCTTGAAGACGGCAAGGAACACGATCGAGTTGGAGAAGGAAAAATACTAGAGCGGCCTTAATATTGCTGAAATCGGCTGCATGTACGAGAAGTCACCATCCACGACAAGTTCCATTGTGGCGAAAAGGGAATCAATAAAAAAAGGCTAATGTAGCGAAAAGCATGAACGAGCTAATGAAACAGAGATCGCAAACAGTTAAAGATATCAAACAGTTATTATTAATTTAGATAAATTAGAAACAGTGGCAATTCTAATTCGGAGGCAATCCGGTGTGTAAAGACCAGACTTTTGTATGCCGATCTCATTAAGAAAATGCATAGGGCGAGTGCTAGGGTACGTAGTGGTTTAAGGCCAAAAGGTGATGGTTTGAATAATTCAAGAGGCGCACTGGCATACATAAGACAAGAAGAAAAGAAGGGAATTGACCCGGGATTGTGCCTTCATATCTAAGGTCCTTATGGAGGGGGATTCCCCTTCCAAACAATAATATCTGCACCTCTCTCACTCCTCTCCTCGCCGTCTTCCATACGCCAAGAAGAGTCTTTAGAAAGGTAAATGCCGAGTTAAATGTTCATTTATTCTTTACATTAATCTTTTATATTCATTTTATATTAATTTCTTATTAGCTTTTAGTATTACCAACTATATTTATTCTCCTTTAAAATGTGTTTTGGGTATGTATTTTTGAGTGTCTAGAACGAATTAATTGGATTCAAATTTATTCATATGGAAATAATTGCCTTGGTTTTCGTCGGTTTTGGAGTTTGCCGATTGTTTTCGGACAGATTATCGACGAAACGCGGGGTTCCACTGTACTTTACAACAACTTAAACACACACACACACACACACACACACACACACACATACACACACAGACACAGAGAGAGAAAGAGAGAGAGAGAGAGAGAGAGAGAGAGAGAGAGAGAGAGAGAGAGAAACTCACCGAAAAAAACACATATATACAAATGGAAAAAAAAACAATTACATATGTGTTTGTGTATTTTTTCCCGCTGTCTTTTAGCGCCGCATGTTGGATGGAACCTACCTAGGACGCCCCAGGACGGAAGAGTGCAATTTGGAGGATACAATTGGTTTATTTGGTGCGAGAAAATGCCACATACAGACTACTTGTCATGGTAGGGCAGACCAGGTCCTACACATTGGTCGGCGAAAGGTCTGGGCTCAAAGCTAAGACAGGCGAACAGTTAGAGCATTGCTTTCCTGAACCAGCATTTCGGCAGCTTGGTTTGTTAAAGTTGTATTACTGGTACCTTTCGTCTGGAATAAACCAGGCAGGCCGAGAGAGGGATCATGCTGCATGGGAACATGAGTTACGTACACTTCAGCCCATGATATATATATATATATATATATCTTCTACTTCTTCTTCAGCGTTCCGAGCCATTGAGGTTCTTTGCTGCAGATACAATCCGTCTCCATATTATATATATATATATATATATATATATATATATATATATATATATATATATATATATATATATACACACACACACACACACACAGTAGAATGCCTCTTTCAGTTCTGAAGGACTATACAGTGGTGCCGGTGCGGAGGTACCTGATAGCACAGCTGGTGACTGCAAAGTCGAATGCGAGAGTGACAATCTCTGTCACAGATCCCGTATCTGTAAGACGAGGTAGATACCGCAGTAAGTGACTGCATTTTATGCCTGTGCCGTCTATCCTTAGTTTTCTGGATCAGTTTACGTTCGAAGAGCACCGGGCGGTTTCGTACATCTCTTCTCTGCCTGTTGCAACGCTTTCCCACGTGTCTGGATTTATGCCAAGGGTTCTCATATCTTGTTTACACACATCTCTATATCGCATTTAGGGTCTTCCGGTTGGCCTCTTTCCTGTGGCTAGTTCTCCGTATAGTAGATACTTGGCAATACGTTTAACTTCCTTTCCAGATACATGTCCCAGCCACCGGAGGCGTCTCTGCTTGAGAAGGGAGTGCACTGTGGTAATATCCGCTCTTTCAAGCACGTGTTTGATTCTTATGTGGCCTTTCCAAGATGTGCCCAGGATACCTCTAAGACATCTCGTGTGGGAGAAATTCAACTTTCTTTCCTGTGGTGAGTACAAGGTCCAGGGTTCAGACACATAGAGTAGTTTGCTAACAACACAAGCTTTATATACTTGAATGTTAGTCTATTATTCTCCCAAACACTTTTAGTTAGCATGGAAAGTATTGTGGCTGCCCTTTCCAATGCGTCTGTCAATTTCTATCTCTAATGAAAGATTATCTGATATTGTCGACCCCAAATACGCACACTCACGGACAACCTTCAATTCGTAATTAGAAATGTTGATTGCTGGACGCGTTCTAGCATCTTGTTCATCACCTGTGTTTTTTTTTAGATTGATGGGGAACCCATGGTCTTTGCATTCGGCTGCATAACGATCTATGAGCCTTTGGAGATCTTCTGCTGTATGAGTAGTCAGTGCTGCATCATCTGCAAAAAGTAGTTCTCTTTTGTATGTTGATCTTATTTTGGTCTGTGTCTTGAGTCTTGATAGGTTAAAAGGTTTGCCATCAGATCTTGTATGGAGGTATATGCCCTCAGTAGCAGTCCCAAATGCCTGACTTAAAAGAACGGCGAAGAAGCTACCAAAAAGTGTAAGAGCAAGAACGCAGCCCTGCTTTAATCCACTGCTGATTCTGAATGATTGGGATGTTAAACCACGTGCATATTTTCGTGAAATGATTTCACAAGACTTAGCAGGGTGCATGGACATCCTACCTTGTCAGGGATCTTAAAAAGGCCGTTTCTGCTGATGAGGTCAAATGCCTTTGTGAGGTCGATGAAGGTAATATATAATGGCTTCCTTTGTTCTCTGCACTTCTCTTGAAGTTGCCGGAGTGAGAAAATCATATCGATGGCGGACCTGTTGGGTCCAAATCCCCACTGTAATTCGGGGTAGATTCTTTCAGCAAGAATGTGTAATCTTTTGAGGATTACTCGAGCGAAAATATTGCCTGTAGTGCTGAGTAGGGAAATGCCGCGATAGCTGTTGCATTCGCTTCTATCACCTTTGTTTTTATAAATGGTAACAATGTTTGCATCCCTCATTTCTTGTGCGTCTGATTTTTCTTTCCAACAGAACTTAAATATTGCACATAGTTCTGGGATGTTGTTTCTTTGACATATTTTAACATTTAAGGTGGAATATTATCTCATCCTGATGCCTTGCTGGATTTGAGAGTGTCTAGTGCAGTGTTTCCCAACGTGGGGCCCACGCCCCACAGGGGGGCAATTCGATTGTTAAGGGGGGAAATTCGAAAATGGAAGAAATCGGCTGGATATAACAAAACAGGCAGACTTGAGACTGAAGTTAACTAAATTGGAACCTGACATAAAATCTCGTTGCAGCAAGCATCAAGCGCAAGGATCTCACTAAATTTAAATAATAAATAATTACTAATAATTAAAATAATATAGAAAAATCTTTCATTAAAATTATTTTGCACTTGAATTAATTTCAATTCTCAATTAAATGTTTTGAAAATTTACTTACTGTGTTTGCTCAAAAATTTCCTATTGATTTGTTCCTAAAACCTATCATTCAAATTTCTTTAGTGAACATTTCAATTTTTGAATATTAAAAATAACGTATATGTAATGTGGGGGGGGGGGGGGGCGGCATAACAATTTTAGAAAGGCTTAGGTGGGGCATAGCACACACAATGTTAGGAAACACTGGTCTAGTGCTTCGCTGATTTCTGTGAGGCACGGTTCGTTATCCAGGGCATGCATTGTGGACTGTTGTTCAATGGCTTCCAAAGCTTCTTCTATGGCAATGTTCTTCACTGAGTATAGCTCTGTGTAGTGTTCTACCCAGCGATCCATTTGTTTCGCTGGATCTTTTATGACTACCCCCTATGTTGATCGTAAAGAGGCCATCTTATGTTTTGATGAACCGACAGCTTGCTTGATACACTCGTACATTCCTCTTATATTTTCAGTGACTGCACACGTTTGTATTTCAGCAGAGAGTTGTAGCCAATAAATGTTTGTACATTTTCTAGCGGTCTGTTGTACTCTTTCTGGCCGTTCGCAGTGCCTGCAATGTTTTCTCTGAAGGTGATATTTTATACACTGAGAATGCATGTATCTTTATCTCCAATACTGGGAGCATCTTTTCAGAGTGTTCTTCAAACCAGTCGGCTGACTTTGTTTGCTTCTTACCAAATGTTGATAGAGCTGCATTGTAGATAGTGTCGCGATAATGACTCCATCTCTCGGTGGCAGTTCCATCTGTGGGGCCAGGCAGAGTCTCCGCTAGAGCCTGGGTGAATTTGTAGACCTTCTCTTTGTTTTGGGTGCCGCTGGTGTCAATGCGTGGTCTTCCTTCTGTTCTGTTTCTGTATATTCTCTTGGGCTTTATCATCATCTTGCTGGAAATGAGTGAATGGTCGGTGTCGCAGTCAACACAATGATAGCTACGAGTCAGCCGTAAATTACAGAGATTGCAGCGTTTGGTGAGCATCAGGTCGAGCTTTTGCCACTTCTTTGATATGGGGTGACACCTTGTGTTGTCGTCTTGTGTCAAAGAAGGTAATAGTTACGCACAGAGAATGATGGCTGCAGAATTCCAATAGACGTTGTCATTTGTCATTGATCTTCTCAACGCCAAACTGTCCTACACACGAAGGCCAAGATTTTTGGTCGTAGCCAATCTAGGCGTTGAAATCCCACAGGATAAAAGGATGTTGTTTCACTAGTGTTTCACTAGTCACTTTGCTAAGGGCGTCATAAAACTTATCTATAGATTATTGTGCTGCAGTTAGTTTTGGGGCGTAAACGCTTATTATATTAACTGGGCCTGCTTCTGTCTGGAGTTGGAGCTTCAGTATTCTTTCAGTGCCATCACTTGGTGGTATGATGGACTTAAGCCAACTCCATGCTCCCTTGTCTCTCCGCACGGCTTGCCATGCCAGTAGAAAGTGAAGTCCCTCTCCTTGATGTTTCCAGATTCTGAGACTCTGGTCTCTTGTAGGGCGACAATGTCTATCCCCAGTCTGAGTAGTTCGTTGTTTATCACTGCAGTTTTGCGGGCATCGACAATCTCGTTTAGATCGTCTGAGATGCCAGGGGTCAAAATTCTTACGTTCCATGTTCCCAGCCCTACGGCCGATTGTTTATTTCCTTGTTGCTAGGTGTATAAATTTCGGTCTGTGTGTAGGGATTTTGTCATTAAGCTCGACACACCCTCAGGAGTAGATGAAACGTGGCGATGCAGCACCTTATTGACTGGGGGAAGGGGGGGGGGGCTGCCCATCTTAGGCGGGCGGTAGCTGTCTAGTGAGATAGGATGATCTCTCCCACCGTCGGAACCCCTGGCGCCTTGCTCTACGCCAATCGAGTATTAAGGCTTATAAACGGTAACTGTTGCTCCCCGTGTTGTGTCACCACTGTTACGCGGTGCTGAAGTGACTTCTCCAGGTCACTGGCCTGGGCAATGGAATTGGTGAACAAGCTGTTGCTTAATAACAAGTTCCCCCTTTCTACGTTGCCGATATTGACCAAGGGAAAGACAGTAGCCAATGCAACTTGGCATCAGTGCCGTCGCAGGAGATGCCAGAACTATGTTGTTGCAACATGGAACTGCCTAATGGACTCCATCTCGAGATTTGTCCTCAGGGTTTCCTCCCGAACCCTTTCCCACATCGGTATACCCGCAAGGCAGAGGATGTTTGAGATTTAGAGGTACATCTTTTAGAAGTGATACCAACCAGGGTTGACGCGTCTCCTCTGCCCTGGAATAAATAAGGAGGGAAATCTACCATTCTTCCTTTCTGGCAGTGACCATACTGATCAGATGACCGTAGGCATTGTCTCTATTGAGAGATCCTCTGCTCACCGTCGCTGAACCGGAACCATAGCCAACAACTATCTGTCGGCTGCTCCCAAATGCAATCCACCACCTGCTTCCGTGGCTTCACGTTACCCTGTTTTGGGGTCTAGAAGGGTACTCCACCTTAGAAGTAGGAAATGCGGGAAACGGGTCTTATTTTAGGTCCGCTTTTAAGATCAGCTGCTCATAGATCCTTATTTGAAGGTTATACCAACCCTGCTTGACGTCACAAAAGCGGACCTCATTTGACCTAGATTTTCAAATTTCACGCGATTTGGTCCGTAGCTAAAGTTTAATTATTAAAAGATAAATTATATACCAAGTAATTTATTATTATTATTGTGTTTCTATTTTATTATTTTATTTTGAAAGTAAAAGAGAGAGAATCATAGTGGTTTAAACACTATCACCATAAGGATTACAAATGAAAATCTTTGAAAAATATGATGGTTGGTATCTTTGATTGCAGTGGATATGGCTTAATTAAATTCGTTGTTAAGGTGTGGATAGCCGTTACTAGTGATCTGTAGAGGGTCATAGTAATGAAAATACTATCAACATACGGGTCACAAACGACAACCTTCAAACAAGTAAACATTGTCGGTATTATTGGTTATAGTGTGTATGGCGTAGTGAAATTCGTTGTTAAGTTGTGGGTAGTGGGTATTAGTGTTCTGCAGAGGGTAGTAGTGGTTTAAACAGTATCATCATCCATCCATCATTTTTCATGCCGATAAGCGTTGGCGGTCAAGTTTTGCCATCTCACTCGATCACCAGAGTCCTGGATCAACTCCGTGTTTCTGTCACGACAATGCAACGTGGCCAAGCTATACATGTATTTACTTCTCGGTCTTCCCCTTGGTCTCCTCCCTTCGATCTTTCGAGTTATCGCGAAGATCACCAAATCATTTCTTCTCTTAACATGAACAACATATTTTGACTGTCTACGTCTAATGTCTCTAATCAGGTTACGATCGTCATTTGTTTCTTAACAAACTTGTTCATTGGTTTTACAGACTGGCCATGGTATTCTTTGCGTTTTCCACAGAAACTTCATTTCCACATTCATAAGATGATTTTCAGCTTGTCTGTTCGTTGTCTACACTTCACATCCATACAAAAGTACAGGTTCTATGTAGCACTGTAACACGCTTTTTCTTATTTCAGTTGATATCTTTTTTATTGGTCTTTATGTTTTTCATCTTGCAAAAAGCTATATTTACAATAGCAATTCTTGTTCTAATTTCTTCAATGCATCTTCCATCAGACGTTATGACGGTTCCGAGATAACTGTACCGATTTACTTGTTTATGAATATGCCCATTTACTATTATGTTACATTGTGGTATTTCCTTCTTCCCAGTGACGACCATAATCTGTGACAATTCACTTCTAACCCTAGTTGTTCACTGTGTGCAACAACCGCATCTACTAAATGCTGAAGATCCTTTTCATTGTCTTCAATGAAGACTGTATCATCTGCATATCTAATGTTATTGATGTTATGTCCCCCAATGGTGAGTCATTATATATCTTCTATATTTCTGAAAATATTTTCACTGTACACGGAAAAATGATCTAGAGACATTACACATCCATGTTTCACACCTCTCTTAATAGGCTGATATTGACCTACTTCATTATCAATTCTTATGGCAACTTATTGTTTCCAATATATGTTTTTTACACGTCTAAGTTATTTTCTATCAATTTGTAGATCTTCAAGCATCCTTATCATGTCGACATGTCTCACTTTATGAAAAGACGCTGTGTAGCCAATAAAGCAACTGTATAGATATTTGTTTACTTCAGTAGAACGTTCAATTACTGTTCTCAGTATATACACAACATTTACTGTACCCGTGCCTTCTACAAACCCACATTGTTCTCCTATTTCGGGTTGTATTTTCTTCCTAACCCTTTGCATGATAATTCTAAGCAAAATCTTAGTGATGTGACTCATTATACAAATTGTTCGATGTTAATCACATTTCAAGGCTCCCGATTTCTTTGGTATGCAATAAATCTAGAGCTACATAATTCGTGAGGTATATTTCAAGTATCATATATTGTATTAAGCAGTTTGGTAACTCTACCTATTCCAAATTCTTCTAAAGCATTAATCACTTCTGTTGTAATGCTGTCTGAACCAGGGGTCTTGCCAGATGTCATATAGTTAAGAGCATTCTGAACCTCCATCTTCAAAACTGACGGTCCTTCATTATTATTTTGAATATTATACTGTTTTTCTCTGTTATCATTATAAAGGTTTTCACATAATATTACCATACATGTAATATTTTATATGTTTCTATTATAATTTTTCTAGCTTTTGTGTTAAGGCACCCTGCTGATGTATGTGTTCTTTTATTAGTAAGCTCCTGAATACTTTTGTGCATTAGTTTGGTGTTTTTTCTGTTGTATTTTTCAAATTCTAAGCAGTTGTTCTCGAGTCATGCTTCCTTTGCCTTCTTACATAATATTATGACTTTTCTGTGAATTTCTTTATATTTGGAAGGATTATTTTTGTTTTGACTTCTATTTTCCCATTAGTTGTAAAATGTCTTCAGTTATACATGCCTTACGACCCACTTTCTTTAATGTTTAATAGTTTTATTTCTTTAGCACAACTGATTGAATTTTGCAACATTTCCTATTGAACAATCACATCTTGAAATAGGATCTCTAGACCAAACAATACATAATATATGTTCTTTAATCTATATTAAATTTATCGTGTATTTCTTTGTCAAATTTCAGTTTACACAAATCTTATATAGGGTTTCCTGTTGTATACTTGAATTTATTTAACTTTACTCTCAGTGTGCCTGTAATTAGTCTGTGATCACTGTAACATTCTGCATTGGGTCTGTTTTTACGACTGTTAACGCATTTCGAAACCTTCTGCTATTCAGGATTTCTCCATGTCCATAATCTTCTAGGATGCTGTCTAAGCCAGGTGTTTTCAACAACCATTTCTTGTTCTTTTGCTCATTCTACAAGTCTGTATCCTCTTTCCTTTCGCTCTCCCAAACCATGGTTGTCGACATTGCATCTATCGCCTTGATTTCCTACTTTTGCGTTGAAATCACCCATTATAATATTTATTTCTGATTGTTTACTGTTTTTAAATACAGTCTCCGTGTCATTATACAATTCGTCTATATTTTCATCACTGCATTCACTTGTTGGAGTATATAATTTAGTGACATTTATTTTGAGAGGTCTTGTTCTTTTACTAAAAGAACTCTGACACTGCCAAGTATCCTTTAACAGAATTTGATGTTTGTCGATCCAATATAATCACCACGCCTCTTTGCTTTTCTTCTCCCCCAGAATAAATAATCTTACAATCCTCTCCTATCTTGATCCCTACCTCTTTCTACCTCGTTTCGCACATAATCCAAATATTAGTCTTCTCTCTTTCCATTTCCTTCCCTCATCGGAAGGCTAATCGGGTACTCCAACTTACCCAACAGTGTACCGTAGGCTAGCAGAGGGAAGGAGGCACCTAACTTCTCCTTTGATGGGGGATACCGCTACCCCACTTATTTCCTTATTGTAATTAGTATACATATTCCCTGCCATAATGTGCGTACTTCCTTCTTTTTCGTTAACATTTCTCTTTAGTATTGTCTATAAATTAAATTAATTGCCATAGCTTTCAATTTAATGTGTGTGTGCGTATATATATATATATATATATATATATATATATATATATATATATATATATATATATATATATATATATATATATATATATATATATAATTGGCAGCTCCAATGTAGATGCTGAACTTGACATATGAAATATTAGACCTTGACATTGTCTAGAACACGACATGATAAGATAGTTGCTTCCTCTTTTTTGCCTTTCATTCCCAGACAATCAGCAAAAAATTCGGAGCAGTATACAGTTAGTTGATTGCATATCCGATTCAGGACATTGTAATTAACTCCGTCATGTTTTGGCTGTTTGTAACATCTCGGCGAGTTTACGTTCAGTAAACTGAACGACTAGCGTTCATACAACTTTATAAAACAACAACGCAATGCTGTCTGCTGCCAAATCGCCCGCTGCTGTGTTTCGAATTCGGTTTGTGGGATTAAGAACTGCATGCGTAAACTCGTCGCCACGGAGCCGTATATGTAAATGTATAGATATGTGGTTAGCAACATCTAGCCAATGCGACTGAAGAGGTCTAGGAGGGTGGTGTACTTTTATTTACTGCATTAGTTGTAAGGGTAAACATTTCTATCATTTTCATACTCCCGTTCTTAAACACAAGATGTGCTGCTGTCCAGGTAAGGGGTTCAATCCTCTACACCGGACAGTTGGACTAAAGTATTGACTTCTCGTCTTTTACTTGGGGATGCTAAATACAAGTACCTCTGAAATCGGAGTTGGTTTTCATGAGGGTGAGGGACACTTGTAATAGGAAAACCTAATCCACATGGAGAAGTCAGTCCAATGCTACTAGAAGTGGTGTGTATAGACTATGCTTAGGTTCAGAGCAAGTGAGCAAATAAAAAAAATAAACAAGAACACCAACCCATAAAATGTGTGGTCCAAGCTGCTTTCATGTTGACATTTGTCTAATAATATGGTATTACTTAATGACAGATGGTGAGCAGTACAGACAGTTACCTGTAAATATCTCCGCATTGTTTGCGAAATTCCTGAAACTGCTGTCGACTGTCGGGAGACAAGTAGAGAAGATGACCCACGATGGGCAGGGGTCGCATGGGGCATGGCGGTAGATGGTGGTCAGTCCGACGAAACCAGAAGAAGATGACCAGGCAGACGACACCGGATATAAGAAGCACTGTTAGATCCATTGTTTAGTTAGAAGATTTTACACACACCTGACCTGTAATAGAACACCAGAGAACACATTTACAATTCATGATTGAACAATTGTGTGTAATAGTTTAATATATCTGCCAGTTCACTTGCTGTGCTAGGGTCTATGGTAGTTTGAATTTTAATCACAAGACCCTACGAAGTGTGTTAAATATGTACATACCAGCATACCTTAAGATACAGCCAGCAGTGTCTTGTCACCGGATCTCTTCTCCCTCTATAATGGAGTAATAATGAGAGAGATCAAAGAGAAGCCAGGAATACTAATCTGTGGTTATAATATAAAAAAAATATATGCTATGCATATGCCACAGTATTGGTGGTGAATACGATCTACAGCAACTTTTGCACAATGTAGTAACAGATAGTGTAAAGAAAGGACACTGCTTGAATATCTAGAAAACAGTAACAATGGTAATGCCAAAGAAGAAGGTGACACCACATTGTGAAACGGAAATCGACGGGACAATTCTTAGTGCATTTATAAAATCAGATGGAAGATACACAACAGAGATTAAAAGCAGAATAGGACAAGCACTAGCGGCATTTAAGAAGATGAAGAGTATCTCATGCATTAAGTCACTATCGTTGAATGCAGGAAATAGTGTGCTGAAGTGTTATAGAGAATCTGTTTTTCTATATGGTATTTAATCTTAAAATGTAAATTAACACATTAGGAAGGACTTGGAAGCAACAGAGATATAGACTGCCAAAGTAAATAACAGCGATTGCCAGAAAGAGGCTAATACAACTAGAACATTATATACAACAATAATTAAGGGAAAAACAGCTATCTTTGGTCATGTGATGAGGAGAGAGGCACTGGAGAACATCGTGACAACTGGAAAGATAAATGGGAAAATAGGCCGAGGCAGACCACGAGAAATGTTGCTGGATCGACTGAGACAGTGGTATGGAGAAGTATCATCAGCAGAGTTCATCCAGAAAACCAGAGACCGAGATCTATGGAGAGTCATGAACGCCCACACCAGCTGGCATGGTACTTGATGATGATGATGTGCTGGTAATCTTTCGAGCGCGTTCGGACTCGGCTTAGACGCCTAGACTATTCGCTTGCCAAAGTGAGAGACATATTAGCTCCGAATTCCTCCTAGCTCTCGTTCCTACACAATGCAATGGCGTCATCATATCACAGACTCCTAGCTGGAAAGTGCATCGCAATTAACAAAAAACATCTTAACAAAACTGGCACGTTAGCGAATATGACAAGGAACTGCTCCGATAATGTCTTGAGCACTGTCGGATGCGAAATCGTTGCCTGGGTTTGTCTCCTGCTAAAGTGAGGAAAAACAGGTGAATTATTCCTTCTTGCTCTCTGGCCTATAACATGTGAAGATCCTGACATATTACAGACCCGTAGCAAGAAATTGCTTATTGATAATTTTAGAATGCCTTAACATGGGAGCCGACTCATCGCAGTGGTTAGCATCCTTGCCTACCCATCCGACTGTCATGTGTCCTTGTCTATCCATCCGACGGTCTTTTGTCATTGTCTACACATCAAACGGTCATGTGTCCTTGTCTACGCACCCGACTGTCATATGTCCTTATCTATCTGCCTGATCGTCATATGTCCATGTCCTTGTCTATCCACCTGAAGGTCATATGTCCTTGTCTATCCACCTGAAGGTCATATGTTCTTGTTCTTGTCTATCCTCCTGACGGTCATGTGTCCTTGCCTATCCACCTGAAGGTCATATGTCCTTGTCCTTGTCTATCCACCTGACGGTCATATGTCCTTGTTCTTGTCTATCCTCCTGACGGTCATGTGTCCTTGCCTATCCACCTGAAGGTCATATGTCCATGTCCTTGTCTATCCACCTGACGGTCATATGTCCTTGTTCTTGTCTATCCTCCTGACGGTCATGTGTCCTTGCCTATCCACCTGAAGGTCATATGTCCTTGTCTATCCACCTGAAGGTCATATGTTCTTGTCTATCCACCTGAAGTTCATATGTCATTGTCTATCCACCTGACGGTCATATGACCTTGTCTATTCGCCTGAAGGTCATGTGCCATTGTCTATCCACCTGAAGTTCATATGTCCTTGTCTATCCGCCTGACGGTAATGTGTCCTTGTCTATCCGCCTGACGGTCATATGTCCTTGTCAATCCGCCTGAAGGTCATGTGTCCTTGTCTATCCACCTGACGGTCATATGTGTTTGTCTATCCACCTGAAGGTCATATGTCCTTGTCTATCCACCTGAAGTTCTTATGTTCTTGTCTATCCACCTGAAGTTCATATGTCCTTGTCTATCCGCCTGACGGTCATATGTCCTTGTCAATCCGCCTGAAGGTCATGTGTCCTTGTCTATCCGCCTGACGGTCATATGTCCTTGTCAATCCGCCTGAAGGTCATGTGTCCTTGTCTATCCGCCTGACGGTCATATGTCCTTGTCTATCCGCCTGAGGGGCCATATGTCCTTTTCTACCCACCCAACGGTCAATGTGTCATTGTCTACACACCCGACGAACATATGTTCATGTCTATCCACCTGAAGGTCATGTCTCCTTGTTTATCCACTCACATTCATGATCAAGGCGGTTTCTTTAAATTAACATGGGCTCTCAGATGACCAGGTCTGTAATGGGGTACCAGGAAATGTCTGGGGAATTAAAGCGGCGCATGCGCCATTGACCACATCACCCCTGTGATATCTATTGATCTATTAAAATATGGGGGTCCTCGCTACACGCTAGATGTGTCTGTAGACGTGTAGAAGAGTCCGTGTATTGATGTTACTGACACCTCCAAAATATCACTGACGATGGTTTGGGTTCAGATCCCAGCAATGGAGTGATTATTTGTTCAAGCACTACGGCTCTGGAGTCGAAACAGTTTCATCATATGGGCCATCGGCGATCATGACTCTCCAGTCGTCTCTGTTATCTCATGAGCTGATGGAATTTGTATTGTCTACATCAATTCTCTTTATTGGTCTATGTAAGCTGTCTACATACATCCGTCTCTGTCTCCCAACACCTCTCTTTGTACAGTATATTTCCACAGAATGATAACTACCCCACCCTGCATCTTGTGTGGTAATGTTCTTTCAATGTACAATGGGTACCTGATAATGTTTAGAATATTCTAGTATTTCTTTGGGAAAGAAAAGTAGAGAGAATGGAACCGGCACCCTTATTATGTGGTGGCCTAGACTATGTGACCACCTACCACTTCATATACTGATAGCCATGTCTGTCATGGGCTGCTCAGAAAATATATTACAGTTATGGGACATCTATGTCGTCTTCAAGGTCCAGGTCTTCTAGAATTTTGTCATCCTAATGGATACCCCTATATTATGTAGAACCATCATCAGAGAAGGCTCATTCAACGGCCAAGTAAACATCCAGGATCTAAAACAGGTAGCAGCGAACCGCCGGACATGGAGAGTCATGACTTCTGCCCTATGCGCCGACTTAGGCTCAAGAGGAAAAAACTAACTAACTAATTAACTAACTATGGGACATCAACTTGAAATATAAAAGGCCCCATATTTTTACAGAAGTACTAGAATGCTCTACAGCACATTGTGTTACGTTGTTCGGAAATACATTCACATGATCTGCTCTCTGCTCACCATGTTATATACACGATTGAAAGCACGTCTCAAAGATTCAATCAAAGAACGGGTCGCAGAAAGAATGTCTCAAATAACGGCTCAAAGAACTGGTCGCAGAAAGAATGCCTTAAAGAATGCTTCGCAGTAAGAACGTCACATATCACGCCTCAAACAACATGTCAAAGAACGTGTCATATAGCGAGTCAAAAACATGTCAAAAAACTTGTCACAGATTGTTCAAAGAACGTCTAACAGAACATTCTCTACCACCTACCGGAAACTTTGGGGGTTCTTTAATGTTGCATCCACCAAGTTGACCCAGTCCGTGTCTAGTTGTCTTAGAAAACTGAAATAACAAAATGTATGAAACTACAGACATCCACTTCCACTCACAGCAGATTTTCGCTAGAATCACAGATCACGCGTGGACAACTGAGGATGCTTGCTGCATGCTTGCGTTCGCTGGCTGTGAACTCCAGCGTGAAGTCCTTATGTCGGATGAAGACATCCTGTTGTCCAACATCAGTGTGATGTCATACAGGACCTGAGATTTGCGTGAGTATCCGTTGTCCCATGTCTGGCTCATTGGTGTGCAGACTGGTGGTACGTCGCCGTACAGGCAGACACTCTCCGACTTCGAAAGAATCAGCGATCCTACTACGTTTGACAGGACCCCGAAGGGTCCTGTTGTCCAGGACGCACGACTAGGACGTGCTAGTAGGTCTGGGATAGTATAGGCCCTGGTGCCTTGGAAACTCCTATGAGTCCCACAACTGAGGATAATAATGATACGTTCTGTTATTACTAGACACTTTATCCATCCATCATGTGCCATGCCGGTAAGCGTGGGCGGTCATGTTTTGCCATCTCACTCGATCACCAGAGTCGTGGATCAGCTCAGTGTTTCTGTCTCGACCATGCCACGAGGCCAAGCCATCCAGGTATTTGCTTCTAGGTCTTCCTCTTGGTCTGTTCCCTTCGATCTTACCAGTTGTCACCAAATTCTCCAATTCATTTCTTCTCATAACATGCCCAAAAAATTTGACTGTCTGCGTCTAATATCTCTAATAAGTGTACGATCTTCATTTGTTTCTTGAAGGACTTGTCCATTGGTCTTTCTGGCTGTCCATGGTATTCTTAGCATTTTCCTCAGAAACCACATTTCTACAGCCATCAGATGTTTTTCAGCTTGACTGCTCATTGTCCATGCTTCACATCCATATAAAAGTAAAGGTTCTATGAAGCACCTCAACACTCTTTTTCTCGTTTCAATTGACATCTTTTTAGTGGTCAGTATGTTTTTCATCTTGCTAAAGGCTACTTTTGCCATGGCGATTCTTGATCTAATCTCTTCAAGGCATCTCCCATCAGATGTTATTACTGTTCCGAGATAATTGTACCTATTCACTTGTTGAAGAATATTCCCATTTACTTGTATATTACATTGTGGTATTTCGTTCTTGCTAGTGACGACAATAATCTGTGTCTTTTTACAATTTAATTCTAACCCTCGTTGTTCACTGTGTGTAACAACCGCATCTACTAAATTTTGCAGGTCCTGTTCATTGTCTGCAATCAAGACTGTATCATCTGTATATCTAATGTTATTGATGCATCGTCCCCCAATGTTGATTCCTTCCATATCTTTAATATTTTTGAAAATATTTTCACTGTACAGGGAAAACTGATCTGGAGACATTACACATCCATGTCTCACACCTCTCTTGATAGGCTGATATTGGCCTACTTCATTATCAACTATTATGGCAGCTTGTTGTTTCCAATATGTTTTTTTACAAGTCTAAGGTCTTTTCCATCAATATTTAGATCTTCAAGCATCCTTATTATGTTGACATGTCTCACTTTATCGAAAGTTGTGTAGTCAATAAAGCAAAGGTGTATATCTTTGTTTACTTCTATAGATCGTTCAATTACGGTTCTCAGTAAATACACAGCATTTACTGTACCCTTTCCTTCTACAAACCCACATTGTTCTTCTCCTATTTCAGGTTGTATTTTCCTCCTAATCCTTTGCATGATAATTCTTAAATATTCTTCTTAATATTCTTCAAAAGCATTTATCATTTCTGTTGTGACGCTGTCTGAACCGGGGGGTCTTGCCAGATTTCATATGGTTAAGAGCATTCTGAACCCCCATCTTCAAAATTGCTGGTCCTTCATTATTATTTTGAACATCGTAGTTTTCGTCTCTGTTGTCATCATAAAGGTTTTTCACGTAATCTGACCATACATGTAAGATCTGATCTTTTTCTATTATGACTCTTCCATCTTTTGTCTTTAGGCAGCCTTCTGATGTACGTGTTCTTTGATTAGTAAGCTCCTGGATTCTTTTGTGCTTTACTTTCGCATTGTGCAAACACAATGTTTTCGCAAACACTTTAAACACAGTTGTAAAGTATGTAATGCAGACTTTTTAGCCACCATGTTGCTAGTCCCATACTGGTATAAACCCATGGGCATTCTGGAGGTGACGTGGTTAATATCAAGCCGGCCGCCTTTACTTCTAAAGAGTTCCCCGATACTCGTTTTAGACTAGATTACCCAGGGAACGGGATCAATTTTACAAGTCCCCTCGATGTAATTTTTAGCCAGTGACGACTGGCCAGCAATCAAGCACGCTAGCTACTCCACCACCGCCACTCCCAAATAAGTCGCCATACTGCAGAAAACATAAATTAGACAGACAATTCTCAATAGCGTAGGAAACGTAAATTAGATAGATTACGCTCAGTAGCGCCGGAAACATAAACTAGACAGACTAAGTTCAGTAGTGCCAGAAAAATATACTAGACAGGCTATTCACAGTAGCGCGGGAAACATAAACTAGACAGACTATGGTCAGTAGCGCCGGAAACATAAACTAGACAGACTATGCTCAGTAGCCTCTGAAATATAAACAAGATAGATTACGCTCAGTAGCGCTATAAACATAAACATGATATCAATTATCAGTTATCAGTTGGTGTATCTTCATTGCAATCCGGACATGTCCATAGGTGCTCAGATCCTATCCCCAGCATATGCATCAGCGTCCGGTGGCTAATAGTGCCATTTCTGTGTTGGTTGACGAGGCGCCTTGTTTTCCCGATGTACCTCTCACGTCTAGCCGTGCGATTCTTACTCCCAAGTCTTTCATCCTGGACAGCGATGTGGATTCACTGACGTCAAAGTCCTCTGTTCTCGCCATATCTTTGAGGACGTTAATAACATCGGCACGATCCATGGGCTGGCCATCTACAGGGGGTGCAGAGCCAGCCAGTTTATCAGCTCGTTCATTTCCCTCGACTCCCGCATGTCCCGGGACGAAGATGAAGGTGACTTTACGGACAACAGACTTCCGCAGCGACTCAGTCCACTGTCTACGTACAGATCCACCTTCGACCTTCTGAATCATGCTCATTGAATCACTTAGTTGGTATAATGCTGTGATTCCACGTATAAGAAAGCCTGTCTAACTGCCATCACCTCCATCGTCATGCTGCTCGTGGTCATAGAGTGGGCACCACTGGATTCTTGAACGGTTCGGCCCGCTGAACGAGCTGTAAATGCCCACGCACTTCTCTGCTGCTTTACAACAGATCCATCTGTATAGATGAGCACTCCAGGGCTATCTCAGTGTTCATAGATGAGCGCGTTGACCTCTGCATTGACAGCGGCAGGGTTCTGCTCTCTGCACCGTCTGTCGAGTGTGATAATGCAGGAGAAAGTGCACTTAAAAGCTGGAGGCATCGGTACCCATTCCTTGCCGGGGTTGATACTGGTAAGACTGCAGACCTGTCTGACGACATCTTCCGCCCGACCCATCCATGATTTGCCCCTCTTTAGCCTGTCACCCTTTTCTCTGAATATATCTTCATGCAAAGGGTGCTGCTCATCTGCACTTATTTTTAAGTATGCACGAGCACTCCAGATCTTGATCCTGTGTTCCATTGTCGGGAAGTCATGGAGATATCTCATTGCTACACAGCTGGTTTCTCTCGTGCAGCCCAAAATGATGCGCATGGCTTCGTTTTGTACCTTTTCAAGTCTTCCAATCTGTGTAGGGCTGACAGTGAGGATGACCAGGGCATACTCGATGCGTGAAAGCACCAGTCCTTGGAACAGAAGTATTAGCAGTCTTTGCTCGATATTGGCAGTCGCCATGACTCTCATTGATGACAAACCTTTTCGAGCTTTCGTTATGACGTAATCGACATGATCTCTGAAGGACAGGCTACGATCAAGCCTCACGCCAAGATATGTCATTGACTGGGTTCTATTCAAAATGCTCCCATCCATTCTTACTGCCGGCATGTCTGTTTTCACAATATGGTTGTTTAGGGAGAACCATGTAACCGATGCCTTTGCAGGGTTGACAAGGGCAACGGCAACAGCACACCATGAGGAAATTCGATCTAGTTCTCCCTGCATATCATTGGCAACCGCCTGTCTATCTCGACCATGTCGATACACGAGAATGTCGTCAGCAAATGACAGAGTCCTACCCCTCCCGTCCAACTGTTGTTCAGTGATCGGCACCGTATACACGTTGAATAGTACTGGTGACAGTGGTGAACCCTGCGGTAATCCTGGACATATCGTTATCGGCTCAGAAGACCAATTCCAGCATCTTAGCACCACCTTCCTTTGGAGCAGAACTGCAGCTATCCATCGTACAAGGTGAGGGTGCACTTTCAGTCTGAGTAGGGTTTGCATCAAGTGCTCGAAAGATACTCTATTATATGCGTCCTCTAAGTCTATGGCGGCCGCACATGTCTCTTCTCTGACCTGAAATCCTTCGTAAACATCTTGAGCAAAGACCGCCGCATTCAGCCATGACTCTTTGTTGCGTCTGTATCCTCCAAGTGTGGGCGGGAAGCAGCCGAGCTGTTCCAAGTCACAAGCAAGTATGTGTGCTACAATTTTCTCCAGTAGCTTGCCAACAGTGTTCTGCATCGTAATGATTCTGTAGCTGCTTATCTTGGAATGGTCTTTGTTCGGTTTTGGCAGCGGCAGCAAGTAGCTGTGTAGCCATTCTTCTTTGATCTGACCCCTCTGGATGCTGGTGTTGAATTCTCTGGCCAGTTCTTCCATGTCATCATCTGATATCATCAGTAGGTCACCATATCGGATGCCGTCTGGGCCTGGGGCGGTGTTAGGTGATTTCTTGAGCATCGCACGCATTATCTCAGCTGTGATTATCCATTCTTTGTCTATCCCGACCCCCTCGCACAACTGAGAGAGTGTCGTTGTGGTCCTCTGTCTGGCGGGCTCGTCTTTCTGGTCAGTCTGTTCTATGTAGCGTGCAAGAAGGGCCTTACCTTTATCCGCATCTGAATTTTCCCATGTGAGGTCTGTGCCTTGATTAAAAGTCTGGAATACCTGGAAGAAAAGTCTGAAGTTGTGCAGCACCTTTCATGCTCTTATGAAGGCGCCAGAATGTCGTAAGAGATCGCTTGGAGCACACCTTCCTGCAGAACTCGTCCCATTTCTCGACCTTGGCCTGTTTGGCGCAGGATTTGAATAAAGTCATCGTCCTATGGACCTCAGTCTTCAGGTTTGCCAACTCAACCTGTGGCATGTTAGCCTTTCTGGCCTTCTGCCAGTCTTTAACAGCCTGCCTCTTTCCCAGCCATGCCTTCTCGACCTCTCCATTCCACCATGGTGGCTGCAACCATCTTTCTTGTCTCCTGCGGGAGGTATAAGTTTCCTTCTTCTAATCTTGCTTATGGCGTCTTGACCAGTGTTGTCGTACGGGAAGGCATTTGTCTTGTTTCTTTGACTCATGGCCCTGTCTTTCTTGATCAGGATGACACAAGGGTAGTGGTCACTATCGTGGTATCCCAGTGTGCCAAACCGGCACCTTGGTGCGATGGTGGGTGACACCAGAGCTAAGTCAATGACGCTGTCAGAGTCACCTGGTCGAGTGGCTATTCTAGTGACCTTCCCATCATTCAGACAGACTAACCCTCCCTGTCAATTGGTGATGCAATTCCCCCATTGACTGCCTCTGGCATTGAAGTCCCCACAGTAGATGATATGCCTTTCATCCATATCGAACAAACTCTACCATTGTCGCACGTCGACCTTCCCATTTCGCGCATAAACTTTCACGATTACAAGCTGCACTGACGTCATTATTCTTAATGCCTGCACTTTCAGGGCATCACTGTTCCAGGCGGACATATCGATCTCAGACACCAGTATGTTGTCGCGGACCAGAATGGTCTGTCTGAGGTGCCGCCTGTTAAATAATCCCTGAAATCCCGCGACATTGACTGTTCCGTCGCCGAACTGTGTTTCTTGTAAGACTACAATATCGTTTCCGTAGAGAAGTTTTTCGAGAATTGGTCGGCGTTGATTAAATGATGCACAGTTCCAGTACAGTACTCGAACGTTTCCGATACCCAATCTGTCACATTTTAATCGCCTTCTGCGTGCGCTTGCCCTCTTCCCACGTTGTGTCCTTGCCAGTCGCCTGGTCGTCATGTTAGGCTTAACTATTGCCACCGGGCGTCGATGATACGCCGAAGAAAGTCCGGCCGCGCTTGCACGAACTTCGTTGCACGGTCCGAACACCATTTCGCCTCGAAAAAACACACTTAATCCATAAACATTTCGGAAAAAAAACACGTTCCGTTTTACGGGACGAAGAAATGTCCCGCCATCTTGCTTCACATAAACATGATAGATTACTCTCAGTAGCATCGGAAACATAAACTAGACAGCCTACTCTCAGTAGCATCGGAAACACTACTTCACCACAGAGACTCCCTGAATAAGTTATACATGTAAACATCCAGACGTTATACAATTAGGAACAGTTCAGCAACAATCTAGTCTGAAAATATGACAACATCCAGGACATGAGAGAAATAATATCTACTTAGGTCAGAACAAGAAATATGTGAAACCTACTGTTGTTGTTGTTGTTGTAATGTGAAGTAGCGACAAACCAAGTGTCATGCCAATATTACTCATTCGTATATCAGTATTTGATATCCTAAAAGTGGTGTCACTGTCTTCTTTATCAAAACACGGGCATTAAGACTATTGTTTAACACTTAGGTACCAGGATTACGGTGTTTATGGCTGACAGTTGATGGAGCACCTTTACTGATTTTCTTGTTTGCTTTTGCACTGGTGATGCAATTTAAATATCTTCTTTACAATCAATTGTACGTCAATTCAGTTTTGTAAATCGTGGAATAATTAACCATTACTTTTCAACAATAAATTAAAGTACAGAGAGAGGAATCCTTCACAAAACTGTCACGTTCTTAAAGAGTTTCAGTAATATTCATACTAAACAAATGAAACATACACACGATGCAACTCTCAAGAGAGACTGGAATGTGATCTCCCACTAATGCATCACTGATTTAATATAGCTGAACTCATGCACGCAAGCATTTATATACAATTACGGATACGCATGGCTAATGCCAGAAGATTAGGTACCTGGACTAGAAAAAAGCACCTTTCATATGTTAATCGTGATTGCTCAAGTGTGAAAGTGGTTTGAAGATTAACATTTTCTCAAGTGCCAATTGAAAAATAAGTTTAGAGACTATATATCATTTCAGTAGACTCCCTCTCTCCTTCTCTCTTTCTCTATCCATCAGTCTGCGCACCCACCTACTGACCTACCTACCTACTTACTACCTACATATACTTACGTACTTGCTTACCTGCCAACCTACCTACTAACCTATCTACCAACCTATCTATCAACCTATCTACCAACCTATCTATCTATATACCTGCCTGCCTGTCTGTCTGTCTGTCTGTCTGTCTGTCTGTCTGTCTGTCTGTCATTTGCCACCACCATTAACATAAGCATACGATGCGTACATTGCAAATCTCATAATATGTGTGGATAGACCTGTGTGTGTGCAACATTAATTGCTACAAAATGTGACGTCTCTACCACACTACAGGTCTAGTACATTAGGAAACTGCTTGGAGACAATTCTGGTATTATATGTAGCCGTTTATCAATCCGTCAGCATTTGTGTCTATGTTGTGGTTCACACTTGTCCTCTGTCACTGGCCTGCGGTTGAGGTTCCAGGGATCTGGTGGTTACAGCTCAATGGTCGAGGTACAAGACGGAGTGAGTGCACAATAAGCACAGAGCAGGATAGCTCATGGCTGGGATATGTTATTTATTACAGTGGAGACTCACTTCTAGGCGACATGTCCTGTGGCCATCTCTGACTGGACCAATCCTTTCAATCAACCAATCAATATATCAATCAATCAATCAAGTTCCGTCTCCACAATGAAGGTTGACTGCAGTGGATTTCCAAGTTTCTTGCCATGATTGTACATTCTATTAGAATTCCTTCTGTTCATCCATCTCTTTACAGCTTCAATAACGAGTAGGTTGTGTCGTCCCTTCTAGTGCGCCGTGCAGGTTTCGTGTCCACCCGTGTGGTGTTATCTATAAAGACAAACTTTATAAATCCACGCCGCTGGTGACTGCATTTTCATTCTCAACTGCTAGCGCTATCAAGAACAAGTCACCTGAACAGTAAAAAAAAACAGATACGAGGAAGGAAAATGTCACACGGCAAGACCAACACCAAGAGTCAACAGACACACAAGATGTGCAGCGTGATAGCCACCAAAACCGTAAAGTAGACGAGCGGAGAGAATCTGCCGATGAGCTGCAGCAAAGAGCAAGAATCTCAAGTAATCTCAAGAAAAGAGACCACGAGTAACATCGACGGCAACCAACCACAGACAAGAGCCAAGACAGCTGAGAAGCAGAGAGAGGAGAAAGACACCAGAGTCGGAAACACCGACTCACAGACAGTCAGATGGGTTGTCAAACGTATTCAAGCGGAGCTGACAGATGAACAGATCCTGAAGCAGCTGCAAAAGGAGAGTCTCCACATCCGAATCTTGAGGGCGGAGCGGATGCTGACGTACTCCAAGATCCCTATTAGGCTATCGGTGGTGACAACTGAGGGCAGCGAGATACCACGCCAGGTATCGATAAACAAGAAAGTACAACAGCACGAAGGATTCATCCCAAGAATCATTCAATGCTCACGATGCCAGAGGGCCGGCCACAGCAGAACAACATGTCTAAACTTACTGCGCCGAGCACCATACATTCAAGGAATGCTCGTTGTCAAAACAAGACCGAGACTTCCGAAAGCCCAATGACAGGAGAAAGTGTGCCAACTGCCTGGGCAAGCATGGAGCAAGATACTGGGCTGTCCGTACCTCCAAAGACACAGAGACATCTTAAAGATCGCCAAAATCCCCCAAAGACACCATACAAGGAAGCAATGCAGAGGTGTGAGACAGCCACGTGCATCTGGCAAGCTGAAAGAGCTCAACTGCAAGACCAGATTGACGAGTTAGGAAACAAATCAAGCTACTTCAAATACCGGCACCAACCAGCGACAACGAAAAACAGCTTGCTGAAATAAAGGAGATCCAGCAAAACATCAAACATGAGGTGGATCATATGGCACCGATAAAGAAGGAGAGCAAAGAAATCCTGCAAACAATCAAGAACGAAAGAAAACTACTAAAGGCCGAAAGGGAAATAACCCAGAACATACCAGCAGAGGCAACGGAAAAGACCACAGAGAAGCCGCAATAAAAGACCAAATGAAACCGCAAGCTAAAGCCAGCAGCCCAACCACTACACCCAAGAAATTCAAGTGGAAACCAATATCCCACCAGATCTCTGAAGAAAACCTAGAGGAGCACCATGACGCCGGCACAGAGGACACTCCGTCGTCACCATGGTTTCCACCTCCACCTCCCTTGGAGCTTCTCCTCACTCAGAGCGCAAAATACGAAAGGAAAGAGGAACTCAGGCGCAAGGACTTCAAAAGGCGCAAGGCAGAAAAAGAAAACAAGAAGCCCAAGAAATTCAAGGGAAACCAATGTCCTTGCAAACCTCTGAAGAATACCCAGATACACTGGGATGACGAACAACCCGAATTCCCAGAATTCAAGTGGTTGACCACGGAGGATGAAATAGAAAGGCAGCAGAAACTCAAACTCGAAAGAGAAAAAAGGCGCAAGGAGGAAAAAGAAAACATTGAAAAGCTTCTACAGATAATACACTAAACAGGAGGCAAAAAGACCAACAATAAAGTCCTTATAAGGACTGCAACCAGTCAAGCCAGAGGAGCCAGGAGCATTCACTAACCAAAGAAACCACCAGAGGAGACTAGAACAAAGGACAACTCGCCGACCAATCCGCCAGCTGACGTCACAGACACAAAAGCCTATATAACCTGTCCGAATCAAGACTCATTCGTAAGAGCGCACAGACAAAAACAGGATAAAACCCATAACAATCACGGACCTCAACTCTAACCAAGGCTAAAGAAGCAGGTTGAATGAGGCCGAATTTGAAATGTTTGTTTTTTAATCAAGCAAGCAAGCAAGACTGCATTTTTCTGTTCCACTCTCTTTTGTGAGTGTGATTCAGGTCGGCTCTTTATAGTGTAACCACGATTGTGCAGTGACTCCCCGAGTGTTGCCGGTTTGACCTGTTTGGCGTTCTCCTTGGCAGCTGAAGTGACGACACTGACAGCGGCATGGACTGGATGTGGTTATAGATGTTAGACTACATTTATATTGCTTTCGCTGTGACTTTGCACCAGTGAACGCGTTTCACCATGCACCGACAAACCTTGCCGAGGGTTCGAAATCAGTTGTCGACGGATTGGAAGCAGATCGTTTTACATTGATTGAAGCGTTTGTCATTCAGATTTCTATGATATGAAGCGCATGTCAAGCAACAGTGTACTACTGAAAGTAACAATTATCTAACACATCTGTCAAACAAAACTACAACAACAAAAATACTCATCTACTGCTTATAGTACCTTGAAATGTAGGACGGGGGGGGGGGGGGGGGGTTGAATGTGAGGAATTAAAGCTGCCTGGCTAGGCAGTGGCGGCAAACTGTGCCGGTTAGGGTTTTCTTTGTACACATGCTAACTTCATCGGTTTGACTGAATGGCACGAGGTGTCTCTTGGACTGTTACATTCTCCTCCTCCAGATTCTTGATGTCAATCAGTTCGTGGAAATTTTATAAATATGCTTGCGTGCATTTAATATTTATGTTATGTTCTTGTTTAAATATTTGTATACTTTATAGCGGTCTCATTTATCTAATACTGTCCAGTTATGCTTGTGTGCTTGGGTACTTTAGCAACAACTGGTGGAAGATATCTTGAGGAAGTTAACATGCCCAAGCAAAGGCAGCGCGGCACAAGAGGAAGTTAACATGTTGAAGCAAAGGCAGCGCGGCACAAGAGGAAGTTAACATGTTGAAGCAAAGGCAGCGCGGCACAAGAGGAAGTCAACACGCCCAAACAAAGGCAGTGCGGCACAAGAGGAAGTTAACATGTTGAAGCAAAGGCAGCGCGGCACAAGAGGAAGTTAACACGCCCAAACAAAGGCAGCGCGGCACAAGAGGAAGTTAACATGCCCAAACAAAGGCAGCACGGCACAAGAGGAAGTTAACATGCCCAAACAAAAGCAGCACGGCACAAGAGGAAGTTAACATGTTGAAGCAAAGGCAGCGCGGCACAAGAGGAAGTTAACACGCCCAAACAAAGGCAGCGCGGCACAAGAGGAAGTTAACATGCCCAAGCAAAGGCAGCGCGGCACAAGAGGAAGTTAACATGCCCAAACAAAGGCAGCACGGCACAAGAGGAAGTTAACATGCCCAAACAAAAGCAGCACGGCACAAGAGGAGGTTAACATGCCCAAACAAAAGCAGCACGGCACAAGGGGAAGTTAACATGCCCAAACAAAGGCAGCATGGCACAAGAGGAAGATTATTCTCTGCAATTTATCTTTGTTCAATCGAAGCGAGAGAAAGTTCTTTAGAGCTGTATTGAGTTCATCCTGATATATGGAAGAGAATCAAAGACAATTAGCAGAAAATGATGACATATTTGGAGGCTGCGAAGATGTAGTTGTACAGAAGAATGACGAGAACACAGTAGAAGGATAGAAAGGACAATCAAGATTTCTTGAAATACGTTAAATCACACAAAGAACTATTTACTTGCATCAGCAGAAGAAAGTATTCATTCATGGGGCATACCCTGAGAAAGGGAAAGATAGAGTTTGTCGTCAGAACGGTAAGGCTGGACGAGACGCTAAGCAGGGGGAAACAAAGACAAAAGTTTCTGGATAATTTGACATCATGTCATGTAACAACTTATATTTCAGAAATGATTGATAGCACAAGAGACAGACGGCCATGGGCAGAGATGATGACTAACGTCACATGACATTGGAAATAAGAAAAGATATGTTTCTTTATTGTTTATCATATAATCTGTTATCTTGACACATATTAAAGGTATCCATATTAAAACCATAACAACTGGCACTTCCATATGTTTGTTTCATCATTGCTAATGGCTGGTACTGTATGGGGTAGATCACCCACTCTATGTAAATAATGGGATGTTCTTGACAAACGTTCATGCCTAAGGTAGTGATTCATCTAGTCATTAATTATTTATTCTATAATTTCTTTTCATAGAAATGAGAAATAAAATGTAAACTTCAAATTCTACCCGTTGGAGGAAAGCGTTGACCAAACCTGGTTGAACATCAAGAATACAATTCAATCTACCGCAGAAGAATGTCTCGGTGTGTTAACCACGCATAGAAAGAACAGATGGTTCAATCAAAAAGTGAACAAGCAGTCATTAGGAAAAAGAATGCCAGACATTTATAGTTAAATGACATCAACAACATCCAAAATGAAGAGCAATATAGAACTGAATGTAAAGAGGCTACAAACATAGTTCGGCGGCTGAAGTGAGAATATATGAGCAATATAATCAAAGATATGAAAACTAATCACCAGAAAAACGAATCCAGAAAGTTTTTTAAAAGAACTGAAGTCAATGAAACGAGGGCATCAACACAACACTTGTGGTTTAAAAGACAAACATTGGAATATGATAAATACCAATGAGGAAATGTGCAACACATGGAAAGAATACTTTGTTGAATTACTAAATTGTGAAGCTCCAAGTAACGCTTTCCCACAGGAAGCGGTTCTAACGTGTGAACCACAAAATGAAGAATCTGCTTTTGAAGAAATCCTATATGTAATATAATAACTCGACCTAAAAACAATAAGGCAACTGGGGCTGATGGAATTGCTGCTGAATTTATAAAGGCAGGTGGCCATGCATTACATCTAAAGCTATACGAACCAATAATAAAAATCTGAAGGACAGAAGAAATACCCCATGACTGGAAAGAGTCATTATTGATACCTATCTTTAAGAAAGGAGACAAGTTCCAATATGAAAATTATAGAGGAATATCACTCCTGTCCATAAGCTATAAGATACTATCCACGCTATTACTAAATAGACTAAAAATATTTTCAGAAGACATATTAGGTGACTACCAGGTGGGTTTCAGACAAAACAGATCAACAATAGATCAGATATTTATCTTACGAGAAATAGCCGAGAAAAGTTGGGAATATAAAAGAGATCTCCATAACATATTTGTGGATTTTAAAAAAGCTTATGATAGTGTCCTTTGGAATAGTCTATCGAATGCTATGCAGGAATTTGGAATACCAAGGAAGTTAATCAACATGCCCATGCTATGCATGGAAGATACTAATAATATAATAACATATAAAGGCAGGAAATAAGACCCTTTCCAAATAACATCTGGCTTGAAAAAGGGTGATGCACTATCGCCGATCCTTTTCAATCTGGCTCTAGAGAAAGTTGTAAGGAAGGTAAATGAGGAATGTGCTATTGGAGGAACATCCAAACTGCTTTGTTATGCAGATGATATAGATATTATAGGGGAAAATTAACAAAAAACATTGGAAATATTGACTCACTTAAAGGAAAAAGCTCAACAAATGGGGCTGGTTATCAACCGAGATAAGACAGAATATATGGTAATTTCAAGAGAAGGAACGGCTAAAAACTTTGGCCACATACAAATAGATAATATGACCATTAAAAGAACAGAAACATACAAATACTTGGGCACAATCTTCAACTGCTCCAACATAATAAGGGAAGAAATACAAGCTAGAATCAAATCTGGAAATAAGGTATACTATGCACTACAACATCAGCTAAAATCAAATGCGCTATCTCGTAAAATCAAGATCACAATATACAAAACACTTATTAGACCAGTTGTGCTGTATGGCTCAGAAACCTGGAGTACAACTAAAGGAGACGAAGCCTTGTTACAAACCTTTGAGAACAAAGTCTTAAGGCGCATCTTTGGGCCCATTAGGGATAAACAAAGTGGAGAGTGGAAAATAAGAAGCTACAAAGACATTTATGATCTGTTTAAGTCCCGCTAATCACTAGTATCATGAAAGCTAATAGACTGCAATGGCTTCGGCATATAGAAAGAATGAAAGATAATAGGGAAACAAAACTCGCTTACACTCAAGAAATAAATGACCGTAGACCCCGAGGTAGACCAAAAAGACGGTGGAGAGATAATATACATACAGACATACAAGCACTTGGAATCAGCGACTGGCAAGAGAAGGTAAACCAGAGAGACGAATGGAGACGGCTTGTATCTGCAGCAAAGAACCTCAATCGCTCGGAATGCTGAAGAAGAAGAAGAAAAATTGAGAAAGTGCTGATGGGCAACAAACAGATTATATGTTATTTCTGACGACAGGACCTCGTGAATTTTTAATAAAAACACATATAATTTTCTAGGTACATCCATTGTGTATCTGCAGCAAAGAACCTCAATGACCCGGAACGCTGAAGAAGAAAAAGATCCATTGTGTGAGGAAAAATCGCACACTTAAGGTTCAAAGTAAGAATAGTAGTGAGCTCTTGACGATGATTATTAGAATGAAAATATTAGTAACGAGTCTTGAAACTTTTATTCGTATATACATTACTTTCATATATAGATTACTTGCATATGCAGATTGCATTCATATAAACAACTGATTGCCTGCCAAACAAAAAAGCAGTCCTACCAAACAGAAATTCAAGGCAGAAAATTTTAAGTAGGGGTGTGTCACAATAATGCTTTTACAATGGTTAAAATTGTAGCAGATCTATTGTATTACATATCAAATTAAAGAGGATCGCACACTGAACATGACAGTGTTAATAATAAATTGATAGGTTACAAATATTAGGACAATAATGACAGGTTTAATAATAACAACTGAAATTAAAGAGGTAAACATTATTTTAAAAATTGCACTTATAAGTTCTTTTCTACACTCCTATACTGCTAATCATGTTTAATTTGCTGAATAATCAAACAAACACCACTTGTCTTCAAGAATATAAACAGTATTGCTCATTAAAATCACCCAACAGGAAGTTTTGGTGCATATTCTGAACCATGTCTTTTTCACAAAAAATGACAAAAAATAATGGCCGAAATCTTGAAGTTGGGGTCTGTCACAATAATGTTATGAAAATGGTTAAAACTGTAGCAGCAATGTTGTATTATATATCAAAATAAAGGGGATTGCACAAGGAATATGTTGGTAATTGATTTTTTGCTATAGGTTGTAAATATAATAAAAATAATAATATAATTTGTAAAATAATTTGACAAAAAGAGGTAAAAATAATGTAAACATTGCACTTATAATGTGTTTTCTAGACTGCTCTACTGCTAATCATGTTTAATTTACTGAATAATCAAACAAACACCAATTGTCTTCAATAATATAAACAGTATTGCTCTTTAAAACTACCCAAAAAGAAGTTCTTCTGCATTTTCAGAAGCATGTCTTTTTCACAAAAAATTTAGAAAATTCATGGCAGAAAATTGGAAGTAGGGTGTGTCAAATTAATGTTATGAAAATGGTTAAAATTGTAGCAGATATATTGAATTATATATGAAAGTAAAGAGGATTGCATAAGGAACATGTTAGTATTGTTTCTATTGCTGTAGTTTAGAAATATAATAAAAATTATAATATATTTTGTAACATCATTTGAAATTAAATGGATAAAAATTATTTAAAAATTGCACCCACCAAGGGGTTTAGTGTACTCCTCTGCAGCTAATCCTGTTTAATTTACTTAATTATTACACAAACACCACTTGTCCAACTTTAGGAACAGAAGTATTCCTAACAAATATCCAGAAATAGGTTTTGTTGCATATTCTGAAGCGTGTCTTTTTAACACAATATTTAGGAAATCAGGAAAACACTTGGCAGATTTTTTTGTACATAGATAAACAATTAATATTTACACATGTCAGTTTATTGTTATTTACAATATGTGGCAGTCTATTTGTGATAGCAAAGATCTGATGACCAGGTCCGAGAACATTCAGTAGTGTGGCAAACACTTTCACTGCATGAGCAGATGTGGGATCTAACTCGGGATTGTACGCGGTGTTTCTTCCATAGTAAATTTTTACATTCATCACATAGCCAGTCGCAAAGGCCAAATGTTTTAATGTGGTACTTGTGAGGCTTTGTTGCATTGTATTGTTTGTGCTGAAATCTACCCTGCCACCCAATAACCATTTCATCAATGGACACATTTTCAAATGGGTAATATGCTGCCTGGAATTTCTTCAGAATCATGTCAACAAGAGGTTCAATTTTAGTTGCACCCGCTGCGTCTGGTTCACATACGTGAAGCATGGTGTGATAAATAGATTCAAATCGATTCCTGGAAAACATCGTGGCATACCAAGGAGTATAGAAATGTGAAGCAGTACTCTAGTAGTCCTTGATCCATGGTCTTCGATCAAGTCCCATAGAAATAATGGCAGACGTATACTTCAACCATTCGTGCTTCGTGAGTGGGGTCCAGGATGAGAATGTTTTCTCTTAGGAGTGTTCTGTTTTAATATCTTTTCTGCATATTCATTTACATTTGTAATTAAACAGTCTACTATGTGATCGCCAAAAAACACATTGAGAAAATCCATTGGTGTTTGAAGTTTATAAAGTTAGGTTTTGTTTTCTCTTCTGACACATCATGCCATGTCGATGCTGTTGAAGAAGATGGTAGAGGTGCTTCAGGCTCTAAAGTGTCTGGTAAAATTAAATAGTTTTTGCCTCCAGATTTATTCTTTTTTTTTGTACTGTTTGCATTTGTTTGCGCTTAGTAGTAATTCTGACTTGCTGATATTCATTGTCAGACCCCTCAGCTGATGACAAACTTCCACTGTCGTAGGTTTCCCTATCACCACGTGCTAAAACTTTAGATTCACTATAAGAACTACAACTATCAGAATCTTCATTCAAATCGGAATCACTATCGTCAAAAACCGTTTCAAATAATAATCTTGCTTGGTCTGATGTGAGTCTATGAGGCCGCAAACTAGAAGGAGGCGTTGCCATTTGTAAGAAAATTCAAAACAAACTTTGAAACAGTCCTTTCTAACACAGAAAATAGATCCCAGTGCCTTGTATCACAATGCGGGAAGCGAAATCTTTCGCTGTAAAGTTTAATTCAATGGGACACTAAAATTGTGGACTGGAAAGGAGAAATGGATCAATTAAAGCACTATACATAAAAGATCTATAGGTAGGCTCTTGGGTGTCAAATTTGGGTTACGGGGTCTATCCATAGGTCTCTGGGAGAGAATCAGTTAATTTCATGTAAACATTACTTGGTGGCTTAAAGCTCATGGAGAGATTTAAACAAATCACTGTGAACCAGACGGAGAGGGACGGAGGCTGGTGCGGGATAGAACACACACTGAGATTACCTGAGGGCAATATAGCAAGACAATCTCTTGTCTGGAACCGACAAGGCATACGCAAAGCGGGAGACTTAAATACCTTCATATGTGAGGCTGTAGTCCTATAGGTTCAATTCCATGTTCCAACCCTTCCTATGATGGCACTTGTGAAACCACAACGAGATCTTCTCTACTGTCGGCATTTTCACGACCTACACTTCTTCAGAAGAATTACACCACCCTCTGCATTCGTTCTCGGCTTGACTGACGTTGTGCTTGCTTCTGTTACTGTCAACCCACCCCTGTAGTTCCCAGTGTAGGCAACCTTGGGGTATTTTGACTTTAATAGACAGAAATCTCAACTAAAGAGTTAGCCGACAGTCTCTTGAAATTATGGCTCGTTGTAAGAAGGATGTCTAAAGGGATAGTCCCGATAGAAGAGATTGGGAGTAACTTCTTAGACAAAAGGCAGAAGTCAAGAACATTCGTGTATGTAGGAAGACGGAACAAGAATGTCTAGTTTATTTGATTGAGAATTTAAATTGTGCATCAGCGAAAAAGTAGTATGCGTGATTTTCACTTAGCGATCTAGGTGTCATCTCGTCACAACCAGTATAAAACATGAGACAAACTGTTAATAAGAATCAACATAAGTCCTGTCACATGCAAATCCTGTTTAATAAAACTATGTGACGTCTGAAGGCAACAATGAATATGATCGACTTGCATGATAAAAATAAATTTTATGGTAATGTAACATGGGAGCATGATCTAGAATACAGCCTTTAAAGTTGTTCGTTTTGTTAGTTTTATGTGTTTGATTTCAGTAACAATCTATGCGTTGGTCTAGCCGGGTTGTTAAATTCTAGGCGTACACTAGTCACACCTTGATGCCATCGAAGTGGTGTGTTCCCTTTGCATACATTTACTAGCAAATGTTTCTCCCCAAGTCTTCATTAACGAACAAAAACATAGAACACTTAGCTAGAAAACTGAAGTAATTCAATCACAAATAGGTCTTCTGTGTCTCTTTACGAAATAACAAAAAACAAGTTAGTTAGTTAGTTAATTAATTAGTTAGTTAGTTAGTTAGTTAGTTAGTTAGTTAGTCGAGGTTCCAACTTTACGGCAACGGGTCGTCCCCATTATGCTCCATTCCCGTGCCAGCGAATATAACACAAAATGCTCCCCACTGTCCAATGTGAAATGTGAAATAGACAGGAGTCTCGGCAATCCAACAAGTCCGCACAGGTACACTGTGCATAATGCCGCGTCAGAATACCAACACAAAATTCATCCACACTCGCCACAGTTCATCGTCGATGGACTAAGGACTCGGCAGTCACCAGAAAGACCTCATTGACCCCGGGTTTTCTCACATGGCTCAGTCTCTTACCGCAGGGCGACCCGCCGAAAGTGTTGCACAAAGCATGAACTCCGCAGCTTCAGCGCCGACTCCCAGGAGTCTCCCGAAAAATGCACTCGTGAACCGAAAGGGCAAAACAGTCAATTCAGCAACCGCCGGTAGCCATTGTTCTGAACATGTAGTTCATTGTACAGGACAGATTTTCCTGCAATCATTCCACGCGGAATTTCACAGATCACGGTGTCGCCCACGCACTCACTCAGTAGCAGAGCGACGGAACCATGTACTACCAGTCCAACATGAGGAAAATGCGATTGTAAACCGTAGCCACAAGAATAAACACGCCACAGGCCCCAACGGTTCAATGTCTAAACGCCATGCTGGCTTTTTTTTAAACAAAAGAACATTTAGTTAGAATCTTGAAGCATCGCAATCACAAATATGCCATCCTTGTGTTTGAAGATATAACAAACGCATAAACATTGGAACTAGACGGGGTGTGACAAGAAAACGAAACAAACAAACAAAACAAGGAAATAATGAATACATAAACAAATTAACACAGTGAGAAAGATGTGTCTAATACTAACGTGTGCGTGCGTGAGAGCGTGTGTGACGGCAAAATATTGAACACTGAAACCTGTTGGGCGGAGACTGTTAATCAGTAAATAAGATGACGTGCCTTAATACAGACCATTGGTGTGGCCCAATCTGTTTCAAGTTTTAGTATATGTCGGTATTGTTAGTGTAACAATGTGGGTTTGTAGAAGGCAAAAGTACAGTAAATGCTGTGTTTATACTGAGAATAGTAATTGTACGTTCTAAAGAAGTAAACAAAGATCAATATATTTGCTTTATTGACTATACAAAGGTTTTCGATAAAGTGAGACATGTCATCATGATAAGGATGCTTGAAGATCTACAAGTTGATGGAAAAGACCTTAGACTTGTAACAAACATATACTGGAAACAACAAGCTGCCATCAGAACTGATAACGATGTAGGTTAACATCAGACTATTAAAAAAGGTGTGAGACAGGGATGTGTAATGTCTCCAGAGCTTTTTCCTTGTACAGTGAAAATATTTTCAGAAATATAGGAGATATGGAAGGAATCAACATTGCGGGACGATATATAAATAACATTAGATATGCAGATGGTACAGTCTTGATTGCAAACAGTGAACAGGACCTGGAAAATTTAGTAGATGCGGTTGTTGCACATAGTGAACAACTATGGTTAGAACTGAATATTAAGAAGACACATATTATGGTCGTCACTGGGAAGAAGAAAATACCACAATGTGATATACGAGTAAATGGGCATATTTTTAAGCAAGTGAATCAATACATCTTGGCACAGTCATAACATCTCATGGCAGATGCCTTGAAGAAATTAGAACAAGAATTGCCATTGCGAAGGTAACCTTTTGCAAGATGAAAAACATACTGACCAATTAAAAAGCTATCAATTGAAACGAGAAAAAGAGTGTTGAAGTGCTACATAGAACCTATACTTTTGTATGGATGTGAAGCGTGGACAATAAGTTGTCAAGCTGAAAAACAGCTGATGACTATGGAAATGTGGTTTCTGAGGAAAATGCACTGAATACCATTGACAGACAGAAAAACCAACGAACAGGTCCTTCAAGAAACAAATGAAGATCGTAAACTGATTAGATTCATTAGACGTAGACAGTCAAAAATTTGTGGGCATGTTGTGAGAAGAAATGACTTGTAGAACTTGTTAACAACTGGCAAGATCGAAGGGAATAGACCAAGGGGAAGACCGAGAAGTAAACACCTGGATGGCTTGGCCACGTGGCATGGTCGAGACAGGAACACGGAGGAGATCCACGACTCTGGTGATCGAGTGAGATGGCAGAACATGACCGCCCACTCTTATCGGCATGGCACATGATGGATGGATTGTTAGTGTGTTTCCCACAGCAAGCGATGAAACAGCGGAATGAAGTGTTAGACCACCACATTTCTACGCCATGGTTTAAGGGGAATGGATGCTTTTTAGATGTCTCAAAAGCCTACTTTTCAAAGAATCATCAGAGAACGAACGAACGAACGGACAAACTATATTTTAAAAGGGTAACAAATTGGGCACGCAGGCCCGTCTTACATTCGGCCCTTTCAATCACTCATCTTTCATTCATCAAATGTGCATGTTACATTAACATATGGAAATAACATTGTCAAGTGGATTTTGTAAGCATAAACAATGCATATTACGCATGATACATTCACATGAGAAAACAAAAAAACATTGTCAAATGGAAGTTAAACATAAACAGTGCATATTGCAATGTTGCGAGACACATCCCACATCCACCCTCATATCCCGCAGCCACCAACACACCCCCCACCCACCAAACCTCCCCCACCCACCCACACATACCTCCACGCACTCACACAGAATCAGGCAGACATACATGCCGCCATCCACTCACGGATCCCCCACCCACACACATTTACCCCCCACACATAGATTCTCACACACCAAGACGAAGAAGGAGAAGAAGAAGAAGAAGAAGAAGAAGAAGAAGAAGAAGAAGAAGAAGAAGAAGAAGAAGAAGAAGAAGAAGAAGAAGAAGCCTCACACACATACCCCCGCCAACGCACACATCCCGCACCTATCCACACACATATCCCGCACTCTCACAATTTTCCCCACCCACCCACACACATATCAGCCAACCTACACACACTCACCCACCCAATATTCGCCACCTCTCAACTACACATCCCCACCTATACACACATCCCCACCCATAAACACATCTCCCCACCTGCCCACACATATCTCCCACCCATAAACACCCAAAAACACACACCTCCTACCCACACACACGCCACCACCCACATATACCCCACGCACACACATCCGCCGCTCACACACATCTTCTCACAACTACACCTCCCCCACAAATACACTCATCTCTCACACACATCCACCCACTCATGTACGCATCCATCAACCACTCACACCCACACATCACCCACGCGCCCATCAACACATGCATCTCTCATTTACCCTCCCACACAGACACACCCCAACCGCCCAGCCAAACACACATCCCCCATCATCGCATACATCCTTCAATCACCTGCACATCCCACACCTCCCCCACCTCTCACACATCTCCCCTCCCATACAAAACTCCACCCATAAACACATCCCCCCATCACACATCCCCCACATACATTCCCCATACACATCCCCGCCCACACATCTCCCTATCCACTCACACATCCTCCACCTACAAACATCCTCACCACCCACACATACATCCTCCACCCACTCACATTTACCACATCCACACTCACACACTCCCACCCACACAGATATATCCCATTCACAGACACCCCCCACACTCATCCCCCACACCCATTACACACCCATCCCCTAACACAAGCAATCTGAAACTCTTTATATTAGTCGAGTCAGCCTGAAACCCGGGGGAAAATTTGAAGAGGCTTTGTAGTGCATGTTTCACTATTTGTTACAACACTCGCTGACGTTTCCCTGTGCATATTTCTATATTTGCTACATCAACTCCTCCGTTATTTAATTGAAGACAAACACGATATATTTCTATTGTACGTATTGTACTGAAACAATTCTAGCATCTTTCAACTATTTTTATCTTGTATCGGTTTGCCGTGATGACACTGCCAGGTATGTACTTCAGCTCAGGCAGCCGTCCCGGAGTTGATGGCAGGAACTCAAATCTCTGGAACATAGAAGAAAGAAACAAGAACAGTTCCATTGCTGCAATAGCCTCGCCCAGACAGGCACGTTTTCCAACACCGAATGGGATCAGCTGCTCGGGGATGTCCAGCTTCCCCTCTCTGTCAATGAAGCGTTCTGGTCTGAAACTCATAGCATCATGTCCCCAGGTGGCCGTATCGTGGAGCACAGTGTCCAAATTTGGAATCACCAGTGTCCCTTTGGGTATACGAAAACCTCCAAGGGTTACTTGCTCAGTACACACATGTGGTGCAGACAGTGGGATAATACTGGCCAGTCTCTGGGTTTCGGCGATGACAGCGTTCAGATATGTCAGTTGAGGTCTATCCTGTATTGTTGGACGTCGATGTATTCCGATCTTTTCTTTGATTTCCTCGTAGACTTTCTCCTGAACTTGTGGATTGTGAAGAACATAGAGAAGACACCAGTAGATGGTCGTGCTGGTGGTTTCCGTTCCAGCGAGGAACAAATCAAACATGACTCTGCTTAGACTTTCATCGTCAATTGTCGTAGCCACACCCGCCTGAATTCTCTTTTTCTTCTCAATCATGTAGGCATCTATCAGGTTACAGATGTCGGCTGAATCCTCTACTTGACGTTTCTTAGCTTCAATAAATTTCATTAGCAACTGCATAATCATCTGTAGAGTGGAAATGATGCACTTGGTCTTGAACAGATCCCCTGAGAGATGCCTCACCCATGGTACGAAATTAGCAATGGCAACGTTTTTTTGAGCTGCCATTAAGGCATCCATGTTGTGCATCAACTCCTGTAAATATATGTCGTCATACTCAAACCGATGACCAATCAAAATGTAGCAAATAATGTTGGCTGTACTAATATGCGTTATTTTATGGACATCGGTGGATTTCCCATTCAGACTTGCCAGATAGTTCATGTAAAAGCCAACTTCGTCTTGGATCTTCTCGGCCATGGTATTCTTTCCCATGCCAAATCTTTTGAGAATGGACAAACTCACGGCTCTCTGCTCTTTCCAGTGCTCACCGCTAGAGTAAATGATACCCATTCGTGGAACTCACGTTGCCTGATGAAAACAAAAGATATGTTTCAGAGACAGAGTAATATCACATTTGTAAAATTGAAGTTCCAATTTTTGTAATAATCTTAATGTTATCAACTGTGCACATAATTTAACGTATAAATGTATAACTGTATCAATTGTTTAACTGGAAGACAAACATAATATGCATGCCATGATTGTAACGGACTGACAGAGTATGACGGCATGCTTCAAGCAGAGTAGGCTTCCATTCAACAAAACCTGAGAGCATCTGTCGGATGTTTCCACTAGGACATGCTGGTGTGGTAGACACAAGCAGGAGGACAAATTGCTTGGGACTACGCCCCTTGGTGGGGTATTGGCGCACGATAAGGCAGATGTGGTCAGAGCCTATTGGAATCGTGCTTGGAAAGAATGATGATGCACGGCGTAACCAGCGGATTTAGCCGACGTTCACAACTCAGAGTAAAGGTCAGACGGACACATAATGCTAATACTGGGACTCTTCACGGACTGTTGCAGATGAGGACGGAGAACGTATGGGAATGTCCCGTGTGCCGTGATGTCGGGTCTTGACTCAATCCACTTCAACTTGTTTAGCAATAGTGATTTTTTAATAACAATGTGTGGGCTGATCTCTTATAAAAGAGTTAATGATTGTGTGCTGCTAGTAAACAGTGGAAGTTGGAGCTTTGACATTTCTTATATGTTAGTGGGTTTGATATTGTTATCTATGATGAATTGTTCTAAACCTAATCGCGATATTTATGTGTATCATGTTAGAAACTCAAAACTATATACTCTTTTAGTGGGTGAATTTAAGAACAGAACTCGTATGTAACAAATGCTCATACATGGCCTAGTTTGGCGTTTTATGACTTGTCGACTGCGCAGGAATTCATTACGACTGATTAACTCTCTTTCCCACTCATACTGGTATACTGGCTAATGTATGGCCATAAAGTTAACAAATATAAAGAGTTTTCTTTTTTAAATATTGTATTCGGAGAAGAATAAACAGTTGCCCAAATATACCGAATCTCTAGCAATTAGGCGATTGAGATACATTGATTGATACGCATGTAGAATAGTCAATCACACATGAAACGTTGACCGATACACATGTAGAATAGTCAATCACACATGAGACGTTGACTGGTAAATATGTAGAATAGTCAATCACACATGATCAATAGACTGATACACATGTAGAATAGTCAATCACACATGCTATGTTGACTGATTCGCATGTAGAATTGTCAATCACACATGATCAGTTGACTGATAAACATGTAGAATAGCCAATAACACATGATACATTGACTGATACACATGTAGAATAGTCAATAATACATTATACGTTGACTGATACATATGTAAAATAGCCAGAGCACTCTACAAAGCGACATTTAGAAATGAACTCTAAGGTGCAGTCTTCAAAGAAACGTTTAGAAATCAACTCTAAGGTGCAATCTACAATGAAACATTTATAAATCAACTCTAATGTGCAATCTACAATGAAACATTTATAAATCAACTTTGAGGTGCACTCCGTAAATATACATTTACAAATCAACTCTGATTGAACAACACTAGTTGTAATGATGTGATATATGTTCAAATATCCGAAACAACATTTCATACACTCTTACCATGTCTAAGAAATATGGCGGCCTGTCCAGAATGGCGTCTCCTTTCTTGACCAAGGCTTCCTTGACCAGGTCGTAGCCGTTTTTGACAACTACTAGATCCCCTCCCAGGTACAGACTGTGGAGAGATAATGTTATCATCAGATATACTTTACAACCACTTACACGCAGAAACATTCACACAGATATAACATCCACAGTGAAAACATACACGCACATACATGTGTCTGTCTGTTTTTGTTTTCTGCTGTCAGTTAGCAAATGTTGGGTGGAGGAGAACAGCTGGGAGGGCCCTAGTGCGAGAAAATACCACCTAAAGACTATATGTCATGGCAGGACAGACCAGCCCTAATCCTTGGTAGGCAACTGGTCTAGGATCGAAGCTCAGACATGGGGACAGTTAGAGAATTGATTTTCTGAACCTGCACCTTGAGCAGCTTGACTTGTTCGTCATGGAGTAAACTAAGTAGCCCAAGAGAGAGTTCATGCTGCATGGTAACACATGGTCTCCAAAATTCCGATCAGGCTTGTGTTAAGGAGAGGTTATTTTGCCTCTTTTTTGAAGCACAATTTAAAAAAACTATCGTCTGTTACGATGGCAAGGTGCCAGTATAAATATACTTTTAGACATTAATTTCGTCTGTTGGATGTATGGCACTTCAATTAGAGCTATATTTTCTCATGTTGTTGTTTAGTTTTTTTTAAAGTTGTAGTCGTTGGATCAACATCACGGCACACGGTTTAACCCATAAGTGCTCCGTTTTCCTCCTAACTCACACCTGAGTCTAGAGAAACTCAGCTCAAAGCACGAACTCCGTTGCATCGACGAGGATCCTGAAATACTTTGGGTAGATGTTTAACTCGAAATTTTGCCCGGGCAGCGCCGTTAGGCTACTCTTTTTCGATTCCCAACTGCCAAGTTGGATTTTTTACGTGCGCAAAAATACACACGGGCGTCCGATCTCACTACCCAGAGACTAGGGGAAATTTTATTACTGGAAGTCCAGGTGGATTTTTTAAAATAAATCCCGGTCCTCACCGGGGCCTGAACCCGGGACCTCCAGCACTCGAGGCGGACACCATACCTCAAGACCACTCAGCCCCATCATGTTGTTGTATTTTGTTGTATTACTATATTTCTTTTATTCTTACCACACAAATGAAAAAATCATGCTAGACTAGGACTAGTTTCTATGTACATTTGTACTATAATCTTGATATATATAATGTTTATGATGTTTAAAATAGTTATAACACACTAGCGTGAATGTTTGTTGTGTTGTTATTATTATAAGTAGCTTTCTTTATGCATATTGCCTATTGCTTCGGATGTAATATGTTACCCCATGGTGAAGGTTATACGATATTATCGAGGTTGTGTTTGAAGCAGAGTTTGTGTGGTGTATACAATACTCACAATATGTTACCGGTATATGGTGTGCGTAGCCATTACAAGTGCGTGATTAACATGGGTTCATCGTAACTCACATGAGGCTGACGCCTAGACTGATCGCCGGCAAGTAAGCCCGATGGTCAGACACTCTTGTATTAGCACAAGTGATCACTTAATCCGCTGAAACAAATTTGGTGAAGGAGCGGTTGCAGAAAAAAATCCTTATATCTGAATGAGTGACGTGGATTTTGGACACTCCATTCCTCATAACGTGACAGATAAGGTGAAGGCAACAATTGTAACAACGGGACCTGTTCCGCTACGGAAAAGTCCATCCGACTCGACAGATGAAGGGGAGGGAGAGAGAGAGAGAGACAGAGAGAGAGAGAGAGAGAGAGAGAGAGAGAGAGAGACAGAGACAGAGAGACAGAGACAGAGACAGAGAGACAGAGACAGAGAGACAGAGAGACAGAGACAGAGACAGACAGAGAGGAGAGTAAAATATGTAAACCTGGATGAGAGGCATTGAAAGACATTATAACTATGTTTTTATATGTGCAGGTTGGTGTATGTATAGATAGGAGTTTATATGTGTAGATCTTAGAAATGATCTCAAAATAATAATGGGAAGACTTCGTAAGAAAATGCAAAAAGTGATTAACGTGGTTCAAGCTGGATTTAGAAAAGAAAAGGGAAACCAAAGATCCCATACTCAACATGCATTGAATAGTAAAGAAGTGTAGAGGATTTAATGTAAAGTTATTCACATTTTTGGGGGGATTATTTAACTGTGTCATTCATTCATTGGCACCTTTCCGTCTTGACAGACGATAGTTTGGTACATTGTGCTTCAAAAAGGCTTAATAACTACGATCCATGGCGGTGGCGAGTGTGGCTGGTAAGGCCAATTCTTGCTGCAAATGTTTGCCCACAGTAGGTGCATGTGAAAACATGGTCATTTCCACCATTTTGCACCATCTTACGTCTCTCACGCTCTGTGTGTGCTTTATCTGCAATCATTTTCTCCTTTGTCTTTATTCCATTTCTGATAGTTGCCCTCCATGCAACACGTTCAGCGGCGACGTGCTCCCAATGTGCATTATCAATGCCTGTATCAATCATGTCCCGCTTACACACATCTTTGTATCGTAGTAGAGGCCGACCCTGAGATCTCCTACCCGTCTGTAATTCACCAAAAAAGATGTCCTTTGGTATTCTACCATCATCCATCCTCCTAACGTGTCATATCCATCTAAGTCTACGAAGATTGAGCATGGAATACACCGTCACACAACCTGATCTTTCCAATACTACAGTATTTGTGATTTTGGCTTGCCACTTAATACCAAGTATTCTTCGCAGACACCGCATATGAAAGCTGTTTAAACGTTTCTCTTGGCGTGGGTAAGTTGTCCAGGTTTCACTGCCATAAAGAAGAGTACTAAGGACACAGGCTTGGTAGACGAGGACTTTTGTTTTTGCAGTAAGCTTCCTGTTCTCCCAGACTCTTTTTCTTAACCTGTACATTGTTGTTGCCTGCCTTGCCAATCCTGATGTTGATTTCCTGATCGGGGGGGGGGGGGGGGGGGCGGGGGGGGGGGGGGGGGCGGGGGTCATTAGTAATCAACAATTATGACTATAGCATTTTTTGTTCAGCCCTGAACAATCCTGAAACACAGCGAAGATATATAGAGACAATTGCTTCAGAGTTGAGGGATACCCCCAGACAGAAATATCAGTTATTTTTAACATTGGTCCACTTCCCCCTTGCATCGTGTGTAAAAATTGTCAACGACAGGGATTGTCAAAAGGCTAAGAATAGATGAACACCTGGCCTTTCATCACCAGCGATATGGCTGAATGGGCCCATCACAGAGGGTGTTTGTCAAGATCGTTGTCATTAATCATCACGCTTGGCAAGAGAAAAGGGGATACAGCCGAGAAAAGTATTCCCCTAGTTTCAAATTAGTTCCACTGTTCCACAATTTCAAGAATATTAATAACGCCCACGCAGAGTGACGTCACGTTGGCGCGAAAATACTTTCATTAACATAATACATGTTAATGAAGTGATCTCAGCAGAGTGGCGCCAGAAGTTGTATGTTGAGGAGCAGTCACCAGAGATGAATTAACGAGGCAGGATGTGTTGGCCAGTCGGTTCTGTATTGTGGTGTTGTGTTTTTGTTAAAGTTTATGAGGCCTTTTGGTAAGCTGAAACCCATAGTTACCTTAAGAACTAGTGCATCATAAGTTATAGTAGAGTTTCTTTACGAAGTTATAGAGAAAACGTAGGAGGATAATATGTGATTATTCTTTCGGCGTAAGGAGATAGTGAATGAAATTTATTTTAGTTCTGTTCATACGACATATGAGAGATGAACTTCATTTCCTCTAGTCATACAGAGTACCATGTGTAGTTATGTTTTACCGGGAACTATCATGAGGATGTTATATAATATCACCTGCAGTTTGTATAGATGACACTTTTATGGAAATCTCTTGTACTTTCTTTGTCTCTATATTTAGAGAAGACTATGTTTCTTTATATGCGTATTCATGTAGGGTGTCAGAGTCCTAACTATTTGCTCCTTCTAGCTCACTGGACTTGGACAGGCAAATTACAACATCTACGACACATATACTAATAACACATGAATGCAATCGGAAACTCGCAGGAGCTATCTCCTGAACAACATTTATTACAATATATATTACAGGCTAACAACATGGTCGCACTTCACGCTCAAACAATCGTTCAACACCAGCAGCCACGCGCTAGCTCACATGGGCGATATTTACACTGTCGCCCGTATGATCATTCGCAATCACAGCCTCACATCATCCCGCACATATCACAGTTAGTTCATTCCTCGAATATCAATACACAACGTTCATCTCAGCTATCAGTCACAACTCTCTCGTTCGATCGTTCTATCTCTCGCTATTCTTCACACGTCCGTCTCTATCCGCTGTCTCACACACACTGCCCCCGTCCTCCTTGACCTTCCCACATCACGTGGGTCTGTTCACGGGCTTCTTGCTTGACCCTCCGTTAGTCAAGCCGTGATGTCTCCTACTGCCCTTGACCTCAGCTATGCTTACACTGACTCTCGCTTACATACCGGCACTTACACCATTGCTTACATATAAGCCCCTGACAAGGGAGAATTAAGGATGAGCTTATATAGATATATATACATGTGATTGTTGGTTACTTATACCTTTATACGGGAAAGAGGAGCACTGCCAAGACAGAGAAATGGCATCAAACTTACTGATGTCCATCAGATATTGTCGACGCTAGAACCTTGAAAGAACGAGAATGATTCTCCTCCGTAAAACAGGAGTGATAGAAGTCATATCATGTTAATACAGGGAGTGAGGGACTTCATCAGATGTTGAGGTGATGGGGCCATGTAAGGCCAGGTCCAAGTGACCCATACTTGAGTCATACTCATGTCACCTTCCTTCTCTCTCTCTCTCTCTCTCTCTCTCTCTCTCTCTCTCTCTCTCTCTCTCTCTCTCTCTCTCTCTTCTTTGTTGTTGTTATTGGTTGGTGATTATTGTCTTTCTTTTTCACTTGTTTCTGTGTGTATGACTATAGTGTTTGGCAAATGTTGTGTACATAGCACCGTGGTTCATCATTGGGCTGAAAAGATCGCTATTTGGCTGAAAACTGGAGATATTCAAGAAGGCTGTATATTATCTACGAGAGAATCAGAGTCATTTATGAGAGATGACTACGATTCGCCTTGTCATTGCTTCAGGGGTGAAATCCCCTTAAGCCTCATTGACTTATCAGGTTCACAGCATCTTCAGCATATGAAAACTACCTAATCACCACGATGGTATCTTGATTATTTATTGAGTGCCGTGCCAACCAAGGAAATAATTATTACACCAGACTTATCATTTTTAAGGTCCAGATCCTGTGGACATTCTCCGGGTAATTTTGTGAAGGTATCCTAGATATTCGCCATAGACATATATGTGATATACCCCCCCCCCCCCCCGGTGTTATGTGAACATATGGACTTTTCTTCATGTGTTACAGAAATTTGACATTTTTCACAGGACTTTAAATATCAACAATCATAGTTTTGTGGTTTTAAAAGGTGTTAGCTGATCCTTTCGCTGTGCAAGTACCTGAGCAGTAATTAACAAACCTAATACTGTATATGTAATATGTCTGTTAATAAGATGTTATTGTCATATTTTATTGTTTGTTTTATGTGATATCATGCTTTTGCTATATCAGATGAGCAAACGTTCTCTCCCTTTTCCCCAGGTTATCCAGATATAATGTTATCTGTCGTATTTACGAGTTGTTTATTTACTTGTTAGTTGGTGTTTGATTCTTCTCATGTATGTTCTCAATGATAATATTTGTCATGGAACAGCATCAATATGGAGTTACGGGTGGCGAGACAATCACTAGAACTATCAGCTTGCACAGAGGAGTGCCCTCTCTGAGGTTCTGTAGCGGTCTTGTGCTCCATTGGGCCTTCTGTGAGAACTCCTAACTAGCTAATCTATCTCCACCCCTAGAGAGTCTTGTTGATCCATTTCTGGTGTTCTTTTATCAGTAGGTCTTTTAGAATTATGGAATCCCTCCCTAATGTTTGTTCTACCCGCCACAGTGACATAATGAAATAAATTAAAAGGTGAATATCTATTGCTCTTAAAAACTAAAACAACTGAATAAACTGTGGCGTGGGTCAGCAGTCCTTCAAATATTAGATTTTTAAAAGCATGAATCTTTGCCATTGCAACATAGGCCCGTGAGACCTGGCCACTTACTAAACAAGCTGAACAGCGCATACATGCCTTTGAATATAAATGTAGTAGACGGGTTCTAACAATATCTTGGTTACAAAAAGAACAAATTCATCCATACGGCAAGATCTGAATATTAAAGAAAGTTGGCTGCTGAAGACCATGAATCAAAGAAAATTGAAATGTTGTGTTCAATTGACACGTCATAGAAGTTTATAGAGAACAATAATGGTAGGGCATATACCCGTGAAGAGAGGAAGAGGATGGCCAAAGAGAAGATGGGTGCCGGATGTCTCAGATCATCTCCATATGTATTTCCGATGCGGGGCATCTTGCCCATGACCGAGAAGATTTCTTGAAGGTTGTTATGGGAACGAAGTTCTGCAATGGACATACTACTAAAAGAATGAATAAGATCTTAGAAACTAAACATTCTTGATCGCCTATCTTAAGCTCTCAACCAAAGAGCCAGGCTACACAGTTCTGTTCGGTTACAACACCTGGTGGAGAAATAGACTTGCATTTTGGCAAAGAAATCTGTCTCATCTGACTCAAGGCGAAATCTCATTTTGATACTTGTATTCCGGTCAATCAAATATCATTGTAAGATACGTATTTGATTGTACATGTTGATGTAAAATCATATTATTGTTTGCATCATTTCTTTCGACTATCATTTCACATTACTACTTAGTATATGTGAATGTCTTATTATCGAAATAACCAGTTCACTATCATCATTGCCAAAAACATCATGTTGTGAATTATTTATCTTGCTAGAAAATAAAGACAGTGTTAGTATGTTTAACAATTAATTCCCTTTAATATTTTCCAAGAGTACGTAATTGTGTATATGTACCTGTTACTTTCAATCATTGGTGGGGCTCGTTATAATAGCGAGGGAGGGGAGATTTCAGAGAGGAAACCTGCCCTGCCTAGTAGTAAAGTAATAGAATTAAACCAATGAACCTAACCTCCTCCTTTCCACTCACTAGGGGATACCAGGACCAGATACATTTATCTTTCTACGAGTCATTTCTAGCGGTATGCTTATGTATCTACGGATTGTATCTCTGTTCAGCCTAAAAGAGACATTTGTCCCGAGTTTGCTTGCATGAATTGGGGGAGTCGGGGAAGTGAACCCTCACCCACTACAACGACTACAACGCCAGTGCGGGATGTAACTACATTAGCTAACATATTGGAGGTAACACAACTCTTTAGTTTAGTAACTCTTGGACACCATGTATTTTATAGATCTTCATCTTCCTTACACTTGCTATGTAAATGTATAGATATGTTGTTAGCACCATCTAGCCAGTGCTACACAAAAGGTCTAGAGGGATAATTTAGTTGTATTTACTACAATTAGTTGTAAGGGTAACGATTTCTATAATTTTCATACACGCGTTTTTAAAAATCAGGTGTGCTGATGTCCAGGTAAGGGGATCAACCCCTGCACTGGACAGGTGGACTAAAGTATTGACTTCTCGTCTTTAACTTGGGGACGCCAAAGTTGGTTTACATGTTGACTCTGGTAATAAGGAAAGTTAATCCACACGCAAAATTCAGTCCTGTGCTACTAGAGGGTAGTGTGTATGGACTATGTATAGGTTCAAAGAGAGCCAGCGAAAACAACATGTGTTGTGCAAGTTGCTGTCATGTTGATTCCTACCTAATAATTCCATATTACTTAATTAAAGCTCCTGAACAGAAGCACACTGTACCCGGGTTATGTACCTGTAAATATCCCCGCATCGTTTGCGAAATTCCTGAAACTGCTGTCGACTGTCGGGAGACAAGTAGAGAAGATGACTCACGATAGGCAGGGGTCGCATGGGGCTGGGCGGTAGATGGTGGTCAGTCCGACGAAACCAGAAGAAGATGACCAGGCAGACAACAGCGGATATCATTACCACGATTAGATCCATTGTGTAATCACCAGATATTACACACACCAGACCTGTAAGGGAAAACATTTGCAATTCATAATTGAAACATCGTGTATAATATTATAATATATGTGTCAGTCAGTTTTGCAGAAATTGAACTTATTACATGTTTCTGTTTGCTTACTGTGCTTGGGTCTATATTAGTGTGTACTTTAATCTCAGGATCATACGCAGTGTGCTCAATATTTTCAAACAAACATACCTTACACAATTTTCATACCAGCATACCTTACAATATGTTCATATAAGCATACCCTACAATATGTTAATATCAGCATACCTAACAATATTTTCATACCAGCACATCTTACAATATTTTTATACCAGCATACCTTACACTATTTTCATACCAGCATACCTTACACTATTTTCATACCAGCATACCTAACAATGCCGGCTTCGTGGCTTAGAGGTTATGACTTTTCTCCGTAAGCTCGTATACTCTCGTCGGTAACGTGATGACGGTGAGAATCAACAGTGGTTCGAATCGCATCGGTAACTTACGGGGTATGTGAGCCGGCCGCTCAGAAAGCAATGGCAAATTACTGAGCGTAATCTTGCCAAGAAATCAACATACAGCTGAAAGATGCTGGTGTTGACAGCAATGTCCTGTAAAGGATATGCAAAAAAAAAAAAAAAAAACCTAACAATATTTTCATACCAGCATACCTTACAATATTTTCATACCAGCATACCGTACAATATTTTCATACTAGCATACCTTACAATATTTTCATACCAACATACCATACAATATTTTCGTACCATAATACTTTACCTTATTTTTATACCATCCTACCTTATAATATTTTCATACCAGCATACTTTACAATATTTTCATACTATCCTACCTTACAATATTTTTATACCAGCATACCTTGAAATATTTTCATACCAGCATACCTTAGAATATTTGCAATCCATCATACCTTACAATATGTTTATATCATCCTACTTTCCGATATTTTTATACCATCATATCATCTTTAGTTTCATACCATCAAACCCTACACTATTTTCATACCAGCATACCTTACAATATTTTCATACATGCATACCATACACTATTTTCACACCAACATACCTTACAATATTTTCATACCACCGTATATTACAATATATATAGCTAGCTGTACTGGTAATGACTGGAGCGCGGACGGACGCGGGTTCAACGCCTGAGCTCTTCGCTTAGGAAAGTGAGAGACATATTAACTCCGTATTCCTCCTGATTCTCGTTCCTACACAATGTAATGTCGTTATCACATCACAGCCTCATGAGAGGAAACTGCGTGCGGGTTAGTGTGCAATGCCTTAAACTGGCAGCCTAGATATCGTAGTGGCTAGCATCCTTTGTATTGTTCTTTTGTTGTCAAAGATCTGCTTCATAAGTGATGTTGAATGTATGAGAGGAAAGAGAGAAGAAGGGCAGAATGTCAAAAGGACCTGCGTGCCCAATTCTTAACCCTTTGAAAATAAACATTGTTCGTTCGTTTGTTTGTTCGTTCGTACCTTACGCTCATGTGTCCTTGTCAGCCCACCCGAGGATCGTGTGTACTTGTCTACCCACCCGACGGTCATGTGTCCTTGTCTACCCCCTCGCCTGTTATGTGTCCTTGTTTACCCACCCGATGGTCATATGTCCTTGTCTACAACACCCGACGGTCATATGTCCTTGTCTACACCACCCCACGATCTTGTGTCTTTGTCTACCCACCCGACATGTATGTGTCCTTGTCTACCCACCCGACGGTCATGTGTCCTTGTCTACACCACCCGACGATCTTTTGTCTTTGTCTACCCACCCGACGATCTTGTCTTTGTCTACCCACCCGATGATCATATATCCTTGTCTACCCACTCTATGTTATTGTGTCCTTATCTACCCACCCGAATTATTATCAAGGCGGAATGTACAAAATTTAACATGGTCTCCCAGGTGACGCAGTCTTGAATGGGTACCAGAAAATGTCTTGGGAACTAAGGCGGCACATGTGCCATTGACCACACCACCCCAAGGATATCTATTGGTCTATAGAAGTATGAGGTTCGTGCCATGCCATTGACCACACCACCCCAGGGATATCTATTAATCTATAGAAATATGGGGTTCGTGCCATGCCATTGACCACACCACCCCAGGGATATCTATTGGTCTATAGAAGTATGGGGTTCGTGCCATGCCATTGACCACACCACCCCAGGGATATCTATTATTCTATAGAAATATGGGGTTCGTGCCATGCCATTGATGTGCCCACAGACGTGCAAAGGGTCCTGACTTTCCTTGACATTATCTCCATATTCCCTGGTTGTGGATTCAAGTGGGTGATCAGCATTAAATATCTGGCTAACTGATAAAAGCTGCTCAACATCACATCCTATCCAACAGCGTGTATAAATTCGTTTACTAAACACTCTTCTGTTCCACGACACAAGACTTTCAATAATTTTCTCTCACTGTCTTCCTCTATCTCTTTATTCAGTAGTGTGTTTTAGACCTGACTAACGTACTGTGCGTTAACGGTGTCAGGATCCCCAATAAGGAGTTAGAGAGTTAATACTAGTCTAGTAGGTAGACACCAGACAGGAGAGACACCAGCGCTATAAATAGCCTCACAAGGAGACACATTTGTGTCAGACCAGGGGCCAACGCGTACAAGTGAGCAAGGGCTTTCCCCAAGCCATTGGGAAGCTTGGCCTTGCGAGTAACCGTGAAGTGCCCGGTTACTCAAGCTCACAAGCCAGCGTGCTTGAGACTCTATGCACGCCAGACCCACTACTGCACGAAGAGGACAGCCTCCGTGCTTGACCACGCAATGTGTAGCGTGTGGAGAGACCCGACTGGAGACGGTAGAGAGTAGACGTGTCCTGTACAAATGCTATAGTTTCTAGGCAATAGTCAAATATTAGGCTGTAGATATAGATTGTGATTATTAGCATCATTTCTCACCACTTCATTGAATTCGTGTTGTATAATGATGATGAAGCATAACGCTCGCAGAGCCAATGAATTATCAACTCTAAATAAATTGCATTCTTTTTGCAAATGTCACGAGTTATTATTTCGTGCAGTGCGAAAGTAGGGGAGTCCTGACAACTCTGTAGCGAACAAGTCGCTGACAGGCAGGACCCCAATTGGTGTCAGAAACCACTGAACCAACGCCAGTAAGCAATTGGTGTCAGAAACCACTGAACCAACGCCAGTAGGCAAGTGGTGTTATAAACCACTGAACTAACGCCAGCTATCAATTGGTATCAGGAATTTCTGAACCAGCATCAGTGAATTGCACGATATAACATCATTGCCGTGTTATATATGTGAAAATAATGTAAATTTGTTTCCATACATGGCTGAAATAATTTTCTTTGGTAATTATACGATCATACCATTTGTGGAGCGTGAACCACAATAAAGCCAAATTAAACCGATAAATTGTGAAATTCTACGGAAATTAATTTTGAAAGTGTGTTATTATAAAGAAATCTATAGAAATGTATACAATCATCAGTGAATATTACCAACGTAACCATCGTGTACATTTCATTTTGTGTGATACAGCCATCAATGTCACCATTCTACGAAGTCACTAAATAGATTAGCGACTGAACTAAAGCCTAGAACGAAGTTACGCCATAGTCAGAAAGTGAAGACAAGACGACATTGACGGTCATACGACGAATCATCTCACATATCATCTAACATATCATTCAGACAATCATATCATTCATTCATTAACACCATTTATCACTATCTATCACATTTTTTCATTCATCATTCGCATGAAAGATAAGTTTGTATTTACAACATAAGCGTGTGTCTAATTTTTGATGCTCTACTAAACAGAAGCAGTCATTGTGTTATCAAGTCAAACATTTTGTAAGTGTGAAATACAGCGGTGGAACATCCCAAAAACCGTATTTTCCAAAGAATTAGATGAGTATATTTTCAGAATATTTTGGTATGCTCTAAATTAATCATGCATCTTCTTTTTCAGTAAAGATGTATATGTACTAACACATTATTACAAACTATTGTGTGAATATTATTGTGATATCATTTTTGAACTAACATAAGCCATAAAATGGCGTCACTAAATGATTATATCCAGGCAGGCAAGGAAATGGGCCACACTGGAGATAAGCTAGAAAAGTGGGCGGATCAAAAGTATAAAGAAGAAATAGCTCGACATAGAGAAGAAACAGAAAGAAAAACTGCTCTTGACAGGGATGAAAGAGCATTAGAAAGGCAGCATCAAAAAGAAATGAAAGAGGTCGAGGAAGCTACCAAACAGAAACAATTAGAGTTAGATCAAGTTACCAAACAGAAACAATTAGAGTTAGATCAAGTTACCAAACAGAAACAATTAGAGTTAGATCAAGTTATCAAACAAAAACAGTTAGACTTAGATCATGCCAGCAAACAACAGCAGATACAAGTAGACTCAGATACTAAATTAAAGATGAAGGAAATTGAGGTAGATTCTAACATGCAAATAGCCTCTAGCAAACAAAAGAGCCAAGAAGAACAGAACAGATTTAGTAAGTACAAAGGCCTTATAAAACCATACAGTGTAGGGGATTCAATTAGCGCATGGACTGAGAACATAGAATTCCAACTAAAAACGCAGAAAATACCTTTGGATGACTGGGCAATGATCTACATGAGAAACCTCAGTGGGGAGCCGTTAAAAGTAATAGAATCCATACCTACAGAGCTAAGGAACAATTATCAGTACACACACGCTATGATAATGCAACATTTTCTTTTAGACGCTACTGGGTACCAAATTCAATTCTCCCTAATTAAGCCAAAAGCAACTGAAACCTTCTTAGACTGCATCTCTAACGTGCAGAGCACATTTAAAAAGTGGACTAGGGCGGCGAAAGTGGGTAACAACTATGAAAAACTAGAAGAACTTATGGTAATGGACAAGGTAATATCTACAGTTCCTACCCCTTTTGCGAAGTTTTTACAACAGTCAAATATTGAGTCCATTCAGCAATTAGAGAAACGGGGGTCTGCATATTTTTCATCTAATAGGGACATATTTAAATCTACAACACATGATACAGAATTTACTGCTTTTGCAAACAAAGTTCCTGATAGATCTTACAACCAAAAAGATTACCGTAAGAAGGACAAACCATATCAAAAACCACCTCGATGTAACTATTGTAGTCTTTTTCACCCGACTTACTCGATGTGTGATAAGAACCCCGCATATCCGTCACACTTAGAGGCAGTGTTAAAGAAGCAAGAAAGCAGAAGATCATCGTTCAAACGTGCTGTTAAATGTTATTTTTGTTCCAGTTATGGCCACTACAGCAATAGATGTATTGGTAGACAACGAATAAAGGCAAATAATGCAGCACTCATCGATACATCATCAGACGATGAGAGTGACATTGATCCGGAACTTGTGAATGTGTTGCCAACGAGTGAATGTGAGAGTGTAGCATTAGTAACTGTCATGGTCTTATATGACATGTGTAAGGAAGAATGTAAGTGCCGGTATGTAAGCGAGAGTCAGTGTAAGCGGGCGACAGTGTAAAGATCGCCATTGTGAGCTAACGCGTGGTTGTTGGTGTTGAACGATTGTTTGAGCGCGAAGTGCGACTATGTTGTCAACCTGTAATATATTGTAATAAATGATTGTTCAGGAGGTAGCTCCTGCCAGTTTCCGATTGTATTCATGTGTTATTAGTGTATGTTACGTAGATGTTGTAATTTGCCTGTCTAAGTCCAGTGAACTAGACGGAGCCAGTAGTTAGGACTCTGACAGTAACATATATTTTAGACTTTAAGAAATGTAATGTATGCCACCAATTTCATGCGACTGGTAAATTAGAATGTGGGCACGTAATATCATGTTCAAATGAAGATGCTAACGCAGCGTGTGCCTCCAGAGGTAAACTTAAGTTCTACGATGCACTGGTCAACAATCAGCCATGCCAATGTTTGCTCGATAGCGGGAGCACTCTACTGGGGTTAAGGAAAGAACTTGCTAGACCAGAAGATTATACGGGTGAATTTGTCAAATGCCGTACTTTCTCTGGAACCATCGAGAAATATCCACGGGCAAAAACGCATATCAATACCCCGTTCCTTACCGGCACATTTACCTGCGCAATCCTGCAAGATCCATGCACGGATCTCATTTTAGGATGCTTAGATTCATTGAAAGAATGTACAGACGACGACATAAAAGCCTGGAAACATACACATATGGCTAAAGCTGTATCAAGGTCAGATACAGAAACAGACTATACTGACCTACAAAATGAAATGCTACAGCTATTAACACCAAGTGGTGCAGATATCAACACTACTCGACAAAATTTTATCGAGGCACAGAGCACCGACCAAACAATTACACCTTATTTTAAAATTTTGGGTGAACGAGCGAAAATAACGAAGAATGCATCTTGGTACTTTAAAAAATTTAACGGAATTCTCATGCGTTATTACACATATAATAACCATGAAATTCAGCAGACGGTGTTACCTGTAACATACCGACAAAATGTGCTGAAAATCGCACATGAGTCACCGTTTGCTGGACATTTGGCCTATGATAAGACAAGAGCCAGAGTACTGTCACACTTTTACTGGCCTAAATTCTGTTCCGGCATAAAATTTTTCTGTCGATCTTGTACTATTTGTCAACATCTTGTACGAAAGGGAAAGCATGTGACGGCCGAAGTTCAACGGTCATTATTAGCATCCAGACCATTTGAGTGTGTAGCGGTCGATATTGTTGGACCCCTGAATCAGGTGTCAAGCAAAGGAAACCGATACATACTTACGCTCGTGGATCTATGCACCAGGTGCATCGAAGCTATTCCACTAAAATACATCACCTCCAAAGATGTGGCAAATGTATTTTTGCACCTATTTTCTCGCTTTGGCTTCCCACGGTCTATCTTATCAGATCGGGGAACGCAGTTTATTTCGGCTGCTACGCAAGCCTTAACCAAATTGTTAGGAGTAGAGCAGCATTTCTGTACCCCGTATCACCCAATGAGCAACGGGATCATAGAGAAAATTAACGGGGATCTCAAACACATGCTGGCTAAAGTAACAGCGGAGAACCCATCTGATTGGGACACACTATTGCCAGCAGTGCTATTTGCCCATAGAGAAATTCCGCACTCTAGTACGGGTTTCTCACCTTTTGAGTTAGTTTATGGGGCGAACCCTCGAGGACCCCTAACCATCTACCATCAGCTAATCACTAGCTTACCAAACAATCCAACAGCAGTAACACCGTATGAGATGGTAACGGAGACACGCGATAGAATAATGAAAGCGTGAGTAATAGCCAAGGCATCTTTGGAGAGGAAAGGACAGATGTACCGCGACTATGCAAATAAAGGTGCTAAAACTATCCACCTTGAACCAAACCAGAAGGTTTTGCTTCTACTACCTGATAAACGAAATTTGTTACTAACATCTTGGCAAGGGCCATTCAACGTTGAACGTAAAATATCAGATGTGGTTTATGAAATATCGATAAAAGGACACTTAAAGATATTTCATATCAACATGTTGAAACCATACTTTTCACGACAAGAACAGCAGACAGACGAACAACTTGCACCAACACCAAGTAATGAGACGACAGACGTACACAACACAACTCCACTAGATAGGGTGACGCACGACAGCGACAACGCAAACACACTTAGCCAGGTAACAGCACACACAGCTAGCACCACAACAGTATTGAACGAGACAGACGAAGACGAGATGGAACTACCAGTCCCTACTGTAGACACGACTGCGACCATTGACAGTATAAAAATAGAAACTAAAGTGACAAACGACCAACGACGACAAATCATAGGGCTAGTAACGGAATACAGAGACATTTTCTCCGACATCCTAGGAAAGACAGATAGAATAGAACATGCTATCATTCTGACTGACAACACACCAACCAAGTGTCGACCTTATTCTATCCCTCTAAACTATAGGTCGAACCTCGACAAAGAAATTCTATCTCTTGAGTCGAGCGGAATTATTCAGAAATCTCAGTCAGAGTATTCTTTCCCTATTGTCCTTGTCGCCAAAAAGGACTCTACTATTCGACTCTGCGTCGATTATCGCCGTTTGAACAAAATAACCAAAATTGACGCTGAACCGATTCCATCATGCGAGGATTTGATCTTGGACATGTCTACATCTCGCATATTTAGCAAGATTGACCTCACGAAAGGTTATTGGCAAGTCCCGATGGAAGTAAATTCGATTCATTTAACAGCTTTCTCCACTCCTTTAGGTCTCTATGAGTGGCGCTTTCTTCCTTTTGGCCTTCGTAACGCTCCAGCAACTTTCGTCCGTCTAACTAGGGATCTTCTCCATGGGATGACTAACATTGCTACACATATAGACGACATATGCATCCATACGGAAGACTGGACAACACACCTACTGAAACTGCGACAAGTCTTCGACAGGCTGCGAGTGTTTGGGCTCACAGCGAAGCCGACCAAAGTAGAGTTGGGCATGGAACAAATTGACTTTCTGGGTCATACCATCTGCAGAGGTCAATTAAAAACGGACAACAGAATCGTCACCAAGATTCTGAATTTGACAATGCCGACGACCAAGAAACAGGTCCGAAGTTTACTGGGTTTGGTAAACTACTATAGTAAATTTATTCAAAATCTGGCAGAAATTACCAGTGTTTTTTTCTAACATCTTAAAAGCTTCGGCTAAATTATCTGTACAAGATGCAGGATTAATTAGCGCGTTATCAAAATTAAAACATCTTTTCAGCGTTCCACCTATCCTTCGTATGCCTAATCCAAAACTTACCTATTTCTTACGCATAGATGCGAGTGCCATCTCCATATCTGGGATACTAGGACAGTTCTACGAAGGGAAGTTCCACCCAGTAATGTACGTAAATCGCAAGATTAGCCCTGCTGAATCTAGATACTCAGCAACAGAACTGGAGGGCCTCAGTTTGATTTATTGCGTAAAGAAATTTCATAGATTTTTGGCAGGAGCACAGTTTGTAATCGAAACCGATAATTCTCCGTTGTCGGTGATGCAATCAGGCGTTCCCCACAACAACAGAGTTTACAGGTGGGCTTTAATTCTCCAAAATTACACATTTACCATTCAGCACTTAAAGGGGAGAATGAACACTGTTGCAGACATTTTGAGTCGACCGTCAACCATTGAAGTACCTGATTGGCACGAAGGGATCGACCACCCATCACAAGAAACAGTGACACTGTAAATTTAATGAAACTCAGTGCCGTATGTGGTGATTAAGATACACTGTAAGTGCGTTATCATCGCCAAACATGTAACTGTGTGAAATTAACAGTGCTATGAAAAGTGTAACGAACAGACGCATAAGTAACATGCGCTGACACATAGATAAGCTAGGAGAACATTGAAGTGTTAGCTATGAACCTACATATGTTAGTAGGTAACTATATTTATACACGACCCATGAAGGAGAGCATAGAAGACTTTGCCGAAATGAACTATGTTATAATAGTCTACAAAGAACATTGCTCCATCTTCACACTGGAAAGGAGGACTTCAGTTAGTGTAATTAGATATAGAAATGTAACTGTGATATATGTATATTATTATTTTATTAACAGTACACATAACTTTATATATATATTATAATATTAATAATTGAAGTGAAAATTGTTCAAATGCATATATAACTTTATTTATTTATTTCATGTGGTAGTTAGAAATCACCATTATTTAGTTAATAAACCATTTAAGATAACACCAATTATAGAAATACAATTGCTAGATATTATATTAGGTTATCACCTCATAATCATAACCAGTTATAAAGTCATTTATCTAAAATATCATTTCGAAACTCACCTAATCATTTAGGAATTAACATCATTTTTGCAAATAATACTTTAAGGTAGTTAACCCAATTCTCTTAAATGAAAGTAAGGAGTTAGATTATTTCCCTTGAGGATAATTCAGGCCAGCACACCAAATCAGATTAGTTAATATTACAGGATCGGTCACAAACTATCCTCATAACGTTGTATATTGTGTATAGACATGACACGTGCAAACAAAACGCACAGTCATTTGACGTGATTACTGTTATAATTCAGCCAATCGTTTATTGTATATATGTAATTTTCATGTATTTGATGCTATGAAACATATTTTAATGACGAGTGAATGAGTGAGCAAAAGAGAGTATGAAAGCGAGTGAAAGATGCATGCAAGACGAATAAATGCGAGGAGAGAATGCGAAAAATTAGTAAACGTTGAAAGAAAGAGGGCGAGAGAGAATGATAGCGGAAAAGTTTTCCACCGCTCGAAGGAACACACACATTTAGTACACTAACGTATACACATGGTTAGCAGTTAAGTACACTGTAGTTTATTAAAAAACACACAAACAAACAGGAAAACAAACACATAAAGTTGCACACACTATTTTGGTTCAAAGAACTACAACTTTAATTCAGGGGACACAATAACGTCTTAGAAACCTTAATGTAACATTGAAGATAACTTTTCACAAGCGGAAGCGAGAAGGTGAAAAGTAGAACTGTGTGTATTTGAGTGGAGGGGATATTAATGGGAACATGAACATTTTATGCTCATGTGTTGCACTCATAACAGAGTCAACTTGTATTTGGGTTGTCATTTCGGGCAATTGGAGGACAGGTCGAGATAGAAGTCAATAGGTGAAAGTCAAAAGACAAAGGGTCAAAATACGGAAGCCAGGACATAAGTCATAAGACAACGGTTCCGGTTCAAAACAATTCCCAAAGATATCTATAGAACCAACTATAGTGATACATGGGCTACTTAATTAGGCAAGTGAAAAGATAGAACAGTGTGAGTAAAGGAAGAAGAGAGTTGTTCTATCCCAAAACGAGAGATTTATAACTTATTGGAGATCTGACAAAATTGGAACAACCAATTTTTCTTTGTGACCAGACGTGTTACAAACATTAGTTAAAGGGAAGTAACACTTCACAGAGAGGCGGGGAGCCTGTCAGGATCCCCAATACGGAGTTAGAGAGTTAATACTAGTCTAGTAGGGAGACACCAGACAGGAGAGACACCAGCGCTATAAATAGCCTCACAAGGAGACACATTTGTGTCAGACCAGGGGCCAACGCGTACAAGTGAGCAAGGGCTTTCCCCAAGCCATTGGGAAGCTTGGCCTTGCGAGTAACCGTGAAGTGCCCGGTTACTCAAGCTCACAAGCCAGCGTGCTTGAGACTCTATGCACGCCAGACCCACTACTGCACGAAGAGGACAGCCTCCGTGCTTGACCACGCAATGTGTAGCGTGTGGAGAGACCCGACTGGAGACGGTAGAGAGTAGACGTGTCCTGTACAAATGCTATAGTTTCTAGGCAATAGTCAAATATTAGGCTGTAGATATAGATTGTGATTATTAGCATCATTTCTCACCACTTCATTGCATTCGTGTTGTATAATGATGATGAAGCATAACGCTCGCAGAGCCAATGAATTATCAACTCTAAATAAATTGCATTCCTTTTGTAAATGTCACGAGTTATTATTTCGTGCAGTGCGAAAGTAGGGGAGTCCTGACAACTCTGTAGCGAACAAGTCGCTGACAAACGGCATGTGTTTCTGTGCCAACTTTAGTGTACCACAATGTACTGTAACATGAACATTTATGTTTTCTTTGGAAAAATTATATGAGTGTTGATTCATGTGATACTCACAATAAAAGCATAAGCTTCTCATGTACTTATCCAATCCTTAGAATGCAGTGTCTTTTGTTGACTTTATGTATTACAATAGCAAGACTGGATTATTTTCGCATCCATTCCATGGAATTCTTTGTATTTTGTAGACTTCTCACGTGAATCATAGGCAATTATAACTCTCCAGTCCTCGCTGTCAGCTCATAAGGTGATGGAATTTGTATTGTTTACATCAATTGTGTTTACTGAGCTATGCAAGCGGTCTACATAAATATGTTTATGTCTTCCAGCAACTCCCTTGTACAGTATATTACCACTTCCAGCACCTCTCTTGTACAGTATAGTACCACTTCCAGCACCTCTCTGGTACAGTATGTTACCACTTCCAGCACCTCTCTTGTACAGTATATTACTACATCCAACACCCCTCTTGTACAGTATATTACAACATAATGATAAATATCACTACTCGCGTCTTCTTTTGAATTGTTCTATCAGTGTTAAAAGGGTACATAATCATTCTTAGTATGTGCTAGTACTTTTTTGGGAAACAACGATGGAGAGAAAGGATTCGTCACACTTATTATGTCGCGGCCTAGAATATGAGGCTGTCTACAACTCCACATACTAATAGACGTATGTGTCATGGGCCAGCTCTATAAATATCAATGGCCATATGACATCAACTTGACATATGAAAGGTGACATATTTCTACAGACTCAATAGACTGTTCTTCAGCAGATTTTGTCACGTTGCTCGGAAATAAAATAACATTCTCTGGGAACTTGTTGTTTACTCGATTGACAGAACGTCTCAAAGAACGCCTCAAAGAACGGATCGCAGAAAGAATGCCTCAAAGAACGGGTCGAAGAAAGAACGCATCAAAGAACTAGTCACAGAATAACGTCTTAAAGGTCGCTCAAAGAACAGGTCGAAGTAAGAGCGTCACACATAACGCCTCAAAGAACATGTCAAAGTACTGTCAAATAACGAGACAAAGAACATGTCGAAGAACGCATCAAATAACTCCTCAAAGAGCAGATCGCAGAAAGACCGCCTCAACATATTAGTCACATATTGTATCAAAGAACATAACATAAAATACACGGTCTAATAACGAGTCAAAAAACATATCAAAGAACGTGTCACGTATTGTTTAAAAGAGCGTCTCAAAGAAAATTCTCTGACACTTCCGGAAACTTTGGGAGGTTCTTTATTGTAGCATCCACCGAGTTGACCCAATCACTTTCTAGTTGTCCAAAAGCAATAATATAATAAAACGTTTGAAACTACAAACATCTTGTCACAGCTTGTTTGAAAGAACGTCTCATAGAACATGCTCTAAGACCTGCCGGAAACTTTGGTCGTTTTTTATTATTGCATCCACCAAGTTGACCCATTCAGCGTCCAGTTTTCTTAGAACACTGAATTAACAACATGTAAGAAACTAAAAACACCCACTTCCACTCACAGCAGACTGTCGCTAGAAACCCAGATCACACTCAGACAGCTGAGGATAACAGTGATACCTTCTGGTATTAATAATCAGTTTACACAAGTGAAAATAAGTAATGTGTAAAGTATGCAAAGATGGCTTTTATAACACCATGTTGCTGGTCCCATATTTGTATAAACACAAGAGCACGCGAGAGGTGACGTGGTCAATATGCCGCGGGCCGCCTTTACTTCCAAACAGTTTCCTGCTCCTCATGTTAGACTAGACTATATATATATATATATATTTTTTTTTTGGATTGTCTCTTTTTTGTGGGGGGGGGGGGGATGTTTTCACTCTGTGATCTAGTTTACATTTGTGCAGTCCTTTGTTAGTTATGTACACTGTGTCCGGGTTTAGTATGTCTCATCGTTGCGCAGGATTTGCACATGCCTAACCGTTTGTATTTCATTTTGTTATATTCCGCTGCAGCCCGTTGCTTCTCTTATTTAATGCTCTCAACAAGTACACAGCATTTGCTGTGCCCTTGCCTTCTACGAACCCACATTGTTCCTCCCCTATTTCAGGTTGTATTTTCTTCCTAACTCTTTATATGATGATCCTTAGCAAATAGTTCTTGAATAAGTTGACACGAAGTTAAGCATTTAAACAGTCAGACGTTATAAAATTAGAAACACTTCAGTTACAATCTAATCAGAAAATATGCCAAAATCAAAGAAATGAGACCCATAATAACTACCAAGGCGGGAATAAGAAACAAGTGAAACCTACTGTTGTTGTCGTTGTTGTTTTAATGTGAAGTAGTAATAAACTAATTGTCATACCAGTGATACTCTTGTGTGTCTCAGTATTTGATAAATTAATATCCTCAAAGTGTACTCTCTTTTGTCCAAACATAGGCTTACTGTCAATGGTTTGACACTTAGTGACCAGGACGTCAATATGTTTGGTTGACAGTTGATGGGGGAACTGCTGCTGATGTTCTTGTTTGCTTTAGTCCTGGTGATACAAGTTAAATATCTTCTTTGCAATCACTTATACGTCAATATAATATTGTAAATAATGGACATAAGTAACCGTTAATTTTTAACAATAATTAATGTGCACAGAGAGATAAATCCTTCACAAAACTGCCACGTCCTTAAAGTGTTGCATTAATGTTGACACGACACAAATGTAACATACACACGGTGTAACGCTCGCGAGAGTGAAATGTTCCCTCACACTAATGCGTCACTGATTTAATATCGCTGCACTCATACACACACAAGCATGTACGTGCAGTTACAGATACACATGGCTAATGTCAGAAGCATGTGTACTTGGAATATGGCAACACATCTGACATATATGTATCGTGACTGCTCAAGGGTGAATGTGTATTGCAGAGTAACATGTTCTAAACTGCACGTCCAATTGACATATATGATTACAGACTACATATTAGTTCAGTATACTCTCTCTCTCTCTCTCTCTCTCTCACTCCCTCTTTCTACTCTTCTCTCTCCCACTCTAACTATCTGTTTGCGTACCTGCCTGCCTACCTACCCACCGATCTATCTACCGACCTAGCGATTTGCCGGACTACTTGCCTATATACTTACCTACCTACCTACGTACCTACCTACCTACATACATACCGACCTACCCCTTTGTCTGTCTGTCTGTCTGTCTGACTGGTTTGTGTAGTCAATAAAGCAAAGATATAGATCTATGTTTACGTCTATAGAACGTTCAATTACGAGGGTAAGTTAATAAGTAAGTCACAAATGGCTGTAGAAAAATAACTAAAGATGATAACAACTTGAAACCAGTTTATTTTTATAGATACAGTCCCTTTATTTTTCAACATAATTTCCACAAACATCCATGCCCTTATCCCAACGTTATATCAGTCCTCCCAAACCGGCTGCATAGAACTTCGTGCTCTGTTTTCTAAACCACGTTTCCACTTCACATTCAACTTCGGCATCATTCGCGAAATGTCTCCCGCCAAGGTGGGTTTCCTGTTTAAGCTGACACATGTTTGTCCCGTAAAAGCGGTGCATAGCCTGGTAGAAACCGTTACGAGGGTGAGTCAATAAGTAAGTCACACAGTTCTATGGGATGGTATGTCAATGAAAACAAAGCACTCAGTTCTGTGCAGCCGGTTTGGGAGGACTCATAAAAACCATGGGATAAGTGCATCAATGTTGGTGGAAATTATTTTGAGAAATAAGGGATAATGTATGTACAAAAATAAACTGGTTTCAAGTTGTTATAATCGTTAGTTATTTTTCTACAGCCGTTTGTGACTTACTTATTAACCTACCCTCGTAATATTCTCTGTATATACACAGCATTTACAGTACACTTGCCATCTACAAACCCACATTGTTCTTCTCCTATTTCGGATTGTATTTTCTTCTTAACTCTCTATTTTATATCTTAACTCGCTATATTATATTTCTCAGTACAATCTTCACGATGTGACTCATTATACTAATTGATCGATGTTTATCACATTCCAAGGCTCCTGATTTCTTCGAGGTAGCAATAAATAGAGAATTACATAATTCAGAAGGTATATTTCCAGTATCATATATTCCTTTCAGCAGTCTGGTGACGTTGTCTATTCCATATTCTTCTAAGGCATTGATCATTTCTATTGTGATGTTATCTGTACCCAGGGTCTTGCCAGTTGTCATAAGGTTAAGAGCATTCTGAACTTCCATCTTCAAAAGTGATGGCCCTTTATTATTATTCTGATGATCATATTGTTCTTCTCCTGTATCATCATATAGGTCTTTCACATAATCTGACCACGAATTTAAAATCTGATCGTTATTTTTTATTATGATTTTGCCATCTTTGGTTGATCTTTGGTTTTCAGGCAACCCGTTGATGTGTGTGTTCTTTTATTAGTGGTCTTATGTTAGTGATGTCATTAATTCTTTTGTGCATTAATTTGGTATTCCGGGTATTGTGGTGGTTTTCTATTTCCTCTCTGCATAGCGTTATAATTTTCCTGTAAATCTCTTCATATTTCTCCTTGTTATTTTTGTTATTTCTTCTTATGTCCATGAGTTTCAAGATGTCTTCCGTCATCCATTTTTTGCGTTCTATTATCTGCCTTTTTGGGATGGCTGTTTCTGCTGCTTGCTTGATTTATTTCTTTAATATTTCCCATTGTTCGTTGACATCTTGAAATAATATTTCCATATCGGACAATGCATCAAATCTGTTCTTTACCTCTACATTGAATTTACCTTTTATCGCCACACTCTTTAGTGCTCGAAGATCAAATTTTGTGTTTCTTGGTGTATATTTGGCTTTCGTTAATTATATATATATATATATATATATATATATATATATATATATATATATATATATATATATATATATATATATAACGAAAGCCAAATATACATCAAGAAACACAAAATTTATATATATATATATATATATATATATATATATATATATATATATATATATATATATATATTGCTTAAAATTAATCTATGATCGCTGTAGCAGTCTGCGCTTGGTATAGTTTTTGCGACTTTTAAGGCATATCAAAATCCTATATTGATGAGAATGTTATTAGTCTGATTTCTGATCTTATGATCAGGCCTCCTCCATGTCCATAATATACTTTGGTGCTGTTTATACGAGGTGTTTCCAATAATGACATCATGCTCTTTTGCCCACTGTACCGTTCTGCAATCTCTTTCATTCTGTTCTCCTAGTGCATACTTGCCTACTATGCATCCGTCCTGTTGATTTTCAACTTTGGCATTCCAGTCACCCATTATGGTGTTCGCTTGAGAAGTTTTACATTTCTTGAAGGCATTCTCTAAATCATTATAAAATCCATCAATGCTGTATATTTATTTATTAATGTGTAGAATGAATATAATATAATTTGTTGCGGCCATTTACTCTGAACTGAAGAAATCATTACAAGGACTGTGTGACCATGTCATTCCTAATTTCCTCATTTCCCCCCCCCCCCCCCCAGTACACTAGGGGACAAGGACCTTGGAATATGAGAATGATTGTCATGTGCAGTGCATGAATGGAATGAGATATATCTTGAAGGCATGAGAGGGGATGCGTATATCCTTTAACCATATGTGGGTATCAATCACACCCAATCATTGGAGTGATACACACACAACATAGAAGGTCTGGAAAACCTACACCTGGGTAGTAATACCGTAACATTTTTCCCTCCTCGATTATGAAGATGTATACATGTTGATTGTTTGTATTTTAACAGATGATCAGAATGTGGTGGTTAAGTGGACTACATGGGATGTTTCTAAATGAGGAACATTCCTAAGCTGAGTGTCAAAGTCATCAGTGAATGATGACAGAATTTACCATCCTACTTCAGTAAAATTAAAGGACCATTTAACAACATTGCCACTTAGGACTGCCCATTGTCACTTAACAATGAAACTATGTGAACTCTATAATCTCCGTGACGACCAAATGGATTGGGCCAGAGTGAGGTCCACGTTTAACAGTCAACCAAACTTAACAAAGATTTCTGTAGACATCCCGTTATAAGAATTAGCCAGCGACTTTATCTTTAGCTCAGAAACGTAGGCGGTCAGCCTGTTCTGTTGGGCCAGGGATCTAAGTGTGATTCAGAGAAGTTAAGAGAGAGAACAATATAAATAATCACATGTGTTAGCGAAACAAATTAACAATGATATCAGTTGTGTATTAATAATTTTGTACATTGTGATTTACCATGGATCATACACCGTTCCCCATTTATTCATTATAGGCTTGTGATCTTATTCCAGCGAGTTAGTTTTATTTTATTAGAGTGATGTATATGTATTGTGTCAAACAATAGTGTGATGTATATTATTATATGTATTGTGTTAAACGCCGGCTTCGTGGCTTAGAGGTTATGACTTTTCTCCGTAATCTCGTATACTCTCGTCGGTAACGTGATGACGATAAGAATCAGCAGTGGTTCGAAACGCATCGGTAACTTACGGGGTATGTGAGCCGGCCGCTCAGAAAGCAATGGCAAACTACTGAGCGTAATCTTGCCAAGAAATCAACATACAGCTGAAAGATGCTGGTGTTGACAGCGATGTCCTGTAAAGGATATGCAAAAAAAAAAAACATTGTGTTAAACAATAGTGTGATGTATATTATTGTATTAATCAATAGTGTGATAGAACTACATCACTGAACAACACATCAGGAGAGCGTGTGGCAGGAATACTACTCGTCTTCAGTCTAACAAGACTTGTAACGAGAATGAGCAGTCTCCTCTCCTGACGGAGGTGACTTTCCTGGGCTCTCCTAGCTTTCTCCTAGAAAACCTCACCACTTACCTCAGTGGAATTTTACCAGATGGGTCTGTTCCAGAGTCTTATAAGCCATTTCTGGGTTTCATTTAGTAGTCGGCAATTACGAATCGGGGATATTTATCTCCCATTTCTATTTTACATGCCACAAACCTCTTATCTAGCCCTATAAAGTAAATGTGGCTGGAGATAAAGTCTTACCCCAACTACAGAGTCCTAGGGTAAAATGAGATATGCATTGAGTGAATTCTACCGGACCGGAGCCCGAAAACTATCATCTTCGCTCGGCGCACACACGGACAAGGCGCAGCTAATTAAACACGGGTTCCAGATAACTACATCTTATCTTTGTTAGATTAACCTAAACGGAGCATAAATTCTGAAAAGGCTGGGGTAGCCTCATTGCTGCTATTGAGTTAATCAGTAACTGGTAGACGATTACTGAAAATTTAGTGGACGTCACAGGTAAAATCCGGAGGAGCATCTATTACCTGTTTGTATATCGACTTCCGTACCTGAACAAGAGGACTAAGTTTAGATTTAACCTAGACGGGATCCACAGACCCATGTGACTCTGTGCCGTCATATCGTCTGCGAGTCTTGGTGTCTATAACTGTGTGAAAGTGATGATGTCTCAACAGAGAGAGGTTTCATAAGTCTTTAATCTTCATAAAGCTTTAATCTTGTAGGCATTTAACACAATTTTACCAGCTCCGTGGCCGAGGGTTTAGCAGCTTTCTCCGCTAACCCCGAATACTCTCGTCACGTGACGCGACGAGAATTAGCAGTGGTTCGAATCGCAAAAGTGACTTATGAGAGTATGGAGCCGGTCGCTCAGAAAGTCGTGGCATGCTGATAAGCGTAATCTAGCCTAGGAATCAACATACAGCTGAAAGATGCTGGTGTTGACCGCAATATCCTGAAACAGGATGGAAACGCGGAAAAACAAAAATAGTTCACTAGTTGAAGTACTCCACGCTTGATTCGTGTGCGAGTGAGTGCGTGAAAGTGTAATAGCTAACAGGGGCTAAAATATCTGACAAAAACACCCGACCAGATAAACTGGACACTCGTTGTAGATCTTCCTACATACACGAGTGTTCTTCTTCTGCCTTTTGTGTCCCAAGGAAATCCCAGTCTCTTTCTATCGGGACCATCCCTTCAGATATCATTCATAAAACTAGCCAAAAATTTAAGAGACTGTCGGCTAACTCTTGGGTAGGGAGTTTTGCCTAGTATAGTCGTTTGTATGGTACTCCCTGGATAACCGGATTGTGAAGGCAGATGTCCCATGTATTATATTGAATGGATGCCCTCTTAGTAGAGAGAGTAAATTGAAATACATGGGTATTACCTTCGACAGGTGTATGTCTTTTAACAATTATGCGGTGAAGGCTGGTAGGGTCTTAATGCTTTGAGGGCGGTGACAGCACCTGGGTAGGGCAGAGGATGCTTTACAGGCTCTTTCAGCATTTCTGTCATTGAGTATGGTTTGGGGCTCCTGACAGTATCAAATAGCCAGCTTGAAAGGTTAGAGCGAATGTAAAACGCGGTCATGCGAGTGATTCTGGAGTGCACAAAGGACATACCAATTATATGCATGAGGCATATCCTGGCGTTACCAACAATTGCCGATAGGCATAGGGTCATTCAGGCCAAATGGTACACAAAAGTTGCTGCAGATAGGGATCACCGCCTACATGAAGCATGAAGGAATTATATGGTCAAGGGTCATAGACTAAGACGAGGCATGTCCTGGATTGCACAGGCGGAACTATCTATACGTCAGATTTGCGATCTAGAGACCATCAATCGTGAAAAAGAGTGGGTTGAAGTATCGGCAGACAGGACGGACTGGCACAATGGGATAGTAACACTGGGTCGTGAGTGCAGAGAATGGGCAGCGGGCCGCACAGAATTTGAGGTGCAACAACCGATCCAGAGTAATACACATCGAGATGCCATAGTGATCTATACTTATGGGTCAGTGGTGAGAAACAATCGGAGTGGTTGGGTTTCATTGCAAACGCTAATGGACGATTCTTGGAAAAAGAGTACTGCATATGAGGCTACGACCTCCAGCATGTGAATGGAGGTGGAAGTAGTCACAGCGGCATTCGGTTAATTATCTCCCCTATCCATGCGGGAGTGCGGGGGAATGAACATGCTGATAGGCTGGCAGGGAATGCATCTCTAGGTGGTCGATTACCTATGGACAAGGGAGAGCTGGTCGTGTGCTGTGGGGCCAGGTGGAGAAGGTAGAGAAAGAGATTGAGAACCCATATGTGGAAAGAATGAGATTGCGGGGGATTGACAGAGGTTCTGGTATAATCGCAAAACTGAGAGGGAAGACCAAGAGAACGTTCAATCAGATAGCGGTGGGAACGATTAGTAGTGTGACTCTTCGCTGGCTAATGAACGAAGGGACGGAGCACATATGGGAATTTCCTGTGTGCAGTGATGTCGGTTCTTAGCTTAACTCAACTCAACATTGTTGAAATACCCGAACACCCGGCAAAATTTACTACATAGGACAGGTAACAATAATGCGTCCGGAACAAGACATGGTGCATAAGCCGCCGGATCTGAAAAGCAATACTCTTACTGTTCCCCTGTTGGAATTTCAATCCTAAACCAGTTTCGACAAAGGATTAGGGCCTGGTCTGCCCTGCCATAACATTTAATTAATCTTTGGGTTGCATTTCCTTGCTCTATGGTAAGGCAAGTACCCGATCTTTTGCGCTGCCACTCCACAAACGCCTACTTTTTAATAAAGCTAACATTCTATTTCAAAATGCTCCAAGCTACCTTTGGCCATTGTTTAAATTAACGCACGACATAGCGAACGACTAAATATACTTCATGTCCCTAAACCTAGGATAGACTTATATAAAACAAGCTTAGCTCTCAGTTGTGGAACACTCTTCCAGAACAAATCAAAGACACCACCAACCATTATACTTACATTCGCAACCTGTTCGAAGACTACCTGAGTAAAGACTACATTCCCCCATAAACAAAAACAAAACAGAAAAGACAATAATAATAATGGTAAATTATCTCAAACCACAACTAGCCAAAAAACATTCCCATATGTATGGCACGTTACACCTTCCTTAGGTATTTATAATGCCCATGTTAAACATTGCCTCAGTGAGTCATTTGTTATTGATGATGTTTCATGCTTTAATGCTTATTGTTCTTTTGTTGTCAAAAATTTGCTTCATAAATGATCTCGAATGAAAGAATGTATGAGAGGAACTAGAGAAGAAGGGCAGAATGTCAGACGGGCCTGCGTGCCCTTTGAAAATAAAGAGTTTCGTTCGTTCGTTCGTTTCGTTCGCTCCTTTGCCAGAAATTCGGGGAACAATGTTGCGCATCGGGTTTGGGAGCGCCTTACAAAATTCGGCGATAACGGAAAGCAGATAGTACCATCTGCTGTCTGACGGTAGCTCAGTTATTTCTGAATACGACCTGATTAATATAATGATTATATTATATGTTAATGTATAATGTGGCAAGTGCATTGGTACATCATATTTAGTAGACAGTCAAGATCTTTGGGCATATTATGAGGAGAAATGCACTGGAAAACTGGGTGACAACTGACAAGGATAATGGGTAAAATGGAAGAGGAAGACAGAGAGATAAATATCTGAATAACTTGGTCATATATCATAATCAAGAGACAAGAACACAGAGCTGATCCACGACTCTGGTGATCGTGTGAGATGTGGAGCCATGACTGACATGCCACACGATGATGATGTAATATGTTGCTGGTTTTATATGATTGCCAAACCAATGAACAAGTCCTTCAAGAAACAAATGAAGATCGTAAACTGATTTAAGTCATTACACGTAGACAGTCAAAATTTCTTGGACATGTTATGAGAGGAAATGGCTTGGAAAACTTGGTGACGACTGGCAACATCGAAGGGAAGAGAACAAGGGGAAGACCGAGAAGTAAATACCTGGATGTCTTGGCCACGTGGCATGGTCGAGACAGGAACACGGAGATGATCCACGACTCTAATGATCGAGTGAGATGGCAGAACATGACCGCCCACGCTTATCGGCATGCCACATGATGAATGAATGGATATGATTGCCACAACAAAGATAAGAATGTAAGATGGACCGTCGGACTTAATTATGCAATCTTATAAAATAAGAAGCGATCGTTCATGATTGCTCCTTGCTTTGTCCAAACATAAACATTCAATTAACTGTAAAAGAATAGTGTCTCAACTTTATGAAAGATAAAACGTTAAACAAGAAAGAAGCCAACGGGAAACGCGCCGTGTTGTGTTATGTAATCATCGACAGGCACTTCTACACGTGTACTTTCTAGCCAGTGTGGGAACAGCACTGAGGTTCTGTGCATGCATAAAGTATACAACAGACTGACATATACAGCCAAGGCTACAAAAACATTAATGCTAGCTGTACGGAACACTGATTGGGGGAAAGAATATATATTATTTATGACTGCACAACATTTGCGTGCAGTCGAGTTTAGCATTTACTAACATATATTTAAAGACTTTCAACAAATTGCGAATGCCTGAAACTCGATCTTTGGTCTCTATTTTGCCTTTTTTAAATTTATATAATTCTATTCAAAATAGGATATCACAGAATGTTAGTCTGACATCCCAGTATCGCAGAATTGTGTCAAGGACGAATAATGTCTCCTATTGAGTCATTATAAACAAATCGTATTTGAAACGTGTAAACAGTTTATTTTTTATTTAAATATAACTACATTATGTGCGCAATGTTCAGTGTTCACGTGGTGGCATAGTGTTTAGTTCGTTCTCGGTGTATGTGGTGACACAGTGGTTAGTTCTGCATGTATGTGGTGACATAGTGGTTAGTTCTGCATGTATGTGGTGACATAGTGGTTAGTTCTGAATGTATGTTGTGACATAGTGGTTAGTTCGTTCTCGGTGTATGTTCTGACATAGTGGTTAGTTTTGAATGTCTGTTGTGACATAGTGGTTAGTTCGTTCTCGGTGTTTGTGGTGACATAGTGGTTAGTTCGATCTCTGTGAATGTGGTGGCATAATGGTTAGTTCATTCTCTGTGTATGTGGTAACAGTAGTTAGTGGTACGTTCTCTGTGTATGTGGTGGCTTAGTGGTTAGTTTGTCCACTCCTCCTCCTATTCCTCCTCATCCTTCTCCTCTTCCTCCTCCTCCTCCTCCTTCTTCTTCTTCTTCTTCTTCTTCTTCTTCTTCTTCTTCTTCTTCTTCTTCTTCATCTGTGGGTGGGGTATATGTGGGTCGTGGGGTGTGTGTAGGTGGTTGGTGTGTTTTTGGATGAGGAATGTGTTGGTGGGTGAGAATGTGTGTATGGGTGGGGAGATGTGTAGTTAAGGGATGTATGATTGGGGATTGGAGATCCGGTGGGGGGGGGGGGGGTGGCGAGTGGGTGGGTGGAGGATGTGTGGGAGGGTGGGTGTGTGTAGGTTGGGGGTGGGTGGGGATGTATGTGTGTGGGTGCCTGATGTGTGGGTGGGGGAGATTGTGTGGATGGTGGAGATTGTGTGGGTGGGGAGGATTGTGTGTTTGGGTGATGTGTGTAAGTGGGGAATGTGTGGGTGGGTGCGGGTTTTGTGTGTGGGTAGGTGCGGGATATGTGAGTTGGCGGGAATACGTGGGTGTTGGATATGTGGTTGGGGGATGTGTGTTTGGCTGAGTGGTTGGGGGTGTGTGGGTGGGTGATGAAGGATATGTGGGTGGGTGAGAGTTGGTAGGTTAAGGGATGGGTGGAGGATGTGTGTGTGTGGATGGGGAGATGTGTGAAGGTGGGGAGATGTGTGGGTGGGTATGGATGGGTGGATGCATGCATGTGTGCTTGGGTTTGTGTGTGGGTGGGTGGAAATGTGTGTGGGGGTGTGTGGTGGGTGGGAGATTGTGTGTGTGTGTGGGGGGAGGGGTGGGGAGATGGTGTATGTGGGCTGTGTGTGTGGGATGTGTGGGTTGGGGGATGGGTGGATGGATGGGGGAATGTATGTGCCTGTGGCTATGTGTGTGGTTTGGTAGTGGATGTGTGTGTGGGGAACACGCGGATGGATAGGGAATGGGTGGGTGGGTGGGGGATTTGTCTCATAACATGGTAACATGCATTGTTTATGTTTACAACATTCATTTGACAATGTTTTTTTCCTATGTGAATGCACTATGCACTGATGAACGACAGATGAGTGATTGGAAGGGCCGAATGTGAGAATTTACAATTTGTTACCCTTCGAAAATAAAGTTATTTCGTTCGTTCGTTCTTTTGTTCGTTCTTCTTCTTTTTCTTCTTCTTCTTCTTCATCTTCTTCTTCTTCTTCTTCTTCTTCTTCTTCTTCTTCTTCTTCTTCTTCTTCTTCTTCTTCTTCTTCTTCTTCTTCTTCTTCTTCTTCTTCTTCTTCTTCTTCTTCTTCTTCTTCTTCTTCTTCTTCTTCTTCTTCTTCTTCTTCTTCTTCTTCTTCTTCTTCTTCTTCTTCTTCTTCTCCTCCTCCTCCTCCTTTTTCTGCCCGTTATCTTTTTATATACTCCCCAGTGTGTGTCCTATCCACCACCAGCGTCTGTTCCCAAGCTCTTAGTTCATCGACATTTATCTAGATATCTCCAAGAGCTCGACGCCACCTTACACCCAGCATATTTCTGGATAGCCATGTTGGACTGGGTCCGTCTACTAGCCCAGATGACACCCCTGACACCCCCCCCCCCCACCCCAAAGAAACAAAATTCCTTTTGAAGGATTCTAACTCATGACCACGGAGGCGGGCTGGTGACTGGGCTACCACGACTCTCTTGATGGAGATTGTAGCGGATCTGCTGGTACACGTGGTCTAGCCGTACAGTGGATCTGCTGGTACACGTGGTCTAGCCGTACAGTGGATCTGCTGGTACACGTGGTCTAGCCGTACAGTGGATCTGCTGGTACACGTGGTCTAGCCGTACAGTGGATCTGCTGGTACACGTGGTCTAGCCGTACAGTGGATCTGCTGGTACACGTGGTCTAGCCGTACAGTGGATCTGCTGGTACACGTGGTCTAGCCGTACAGTGGATCTGCTGGTACACGTGGTCTAGCCGTACAGTGGATCTGCTGGTACACGTGGTCTAGCCGTACAGTGGATCTGCTAGTACACGTGGTCTAGCCGTACAGTGGATCTGCTGGTACACGTGGTCTAGCCGTACAGTGGATCTGCTGGTACACGTGGTCTAGCCGTACAGTGGATCTGCTGGTACACGTGGTCTAGCCGTACAGTGGATCTGCTGGTACACGTGGTCTAGCCGTACAGTGGATCTGCTGGTACACGTGGTCTAGCCGTACAGTGGATCTGCTGGTACACGTGGTCTAGCCGTACAGTGGATCTGCTGGTACACGTGGTCTAGCCGTACAGTGGATCTGCTGGTACACGTGGTCTAGCCGTACAGTGGATCTGCTGGTACACGTGGTCTAGCCGTACAGTGGATCTGCTGGTACACGTGGTCTAGCCGTACAGTGGATCTGCTGGTACACGTGGTCTAGCCGTACAGCGGATCTGCTGGTACACGTGGTCTAGCCGTACAGTGGATCTGCTGGTACACGTGGTCTAGCCGTACAGTGGATCTGCTGGTACACGTGGTCTAGCCGTACAGCGGATCTGCTGGTACACGTGGTCTAGCCGTACAGTGGATCTGCTGGTACACGTGGTCTAGCCGTACAGTGGATCTGCTGGTACACGTGGTCTAGCCGTACAGTGGATCTGCTGGTACACGTGGTCTAGCCGTACAGTGGATCTGCTGGTACACGTGGTCTAGCCATACAGTGGATCTGCTGGTACACGTGGTCTAGCCATACAGTGGATCTGCTGGTACACGTGGTCTAGCCATACAGTGGATCTGCTGGTACACGTGGTCTAGCCATACAGTGGATCTGCTGGTACACGTGGTCTAGCCGTACAGTGGATCTGCTGGTACACGTAGTCTAGCCATACAGTGGATCTGCTGGTACACGTGGTCTAGCCATACAGTGGATCTGCTGGTACACGTGGTCTAGCCGTACAGTGGATCTGCTGGTACACGTGGTCTAGCCGTACAGTGGATCTGCTGGTACACGTGGTCTAGCCGTACAGTGGATCTGCTGGTACACGTGGTCTAGCCGTACAGTGGATCTGCTGGTACACGTGGTCTAGCCGTACAGTGGATCTGCTGGTACACGTGGTCTAGCCGTACAGTGGATCTGCTGGTACACGTGGTCTAGCCGTACAGTGGATCTGCTGGTACACGTGGTCTAGCCGTACAGTGGATCTGCTGGTACACGTGGTCTAGCCGTACAGTGGATCTGCTGGTACACGTAGTCTAGCCATACAGTGGATCTGCTGGTACACGTGGTCTAGCCGTACAGTGGATCTGCTGGTACACGTGGTCTAGCCGTACAGTGGATCTGCTGGTACACGTAGTCTAGCCATACAGTGGATCTGCTGGTACACGTAATCTAGCCATACAGTGGATCTGCTGGTACACGTGGTCTAGCCGTACAGTGGATCTGCTGGTACACGTGGTCTAGCCGTACAGTGGATCTGCTGGTACACGTGGTCTAGCCGTACAGTGGATCTGCTGGTACACGTGGTCTAGCCGTACAGTGGATCTGCTGGTACACGTGGTCTAGCCGTACAGTGGATCTGCTGGTACACGTGGTCTAGCCGTACAGTGGATCTGCTGGTACACGTGGTCTAGCCGTACAGTGGATCTGCTGGTACACGTGGTCTAGCCGTACAGTGGATCTGCTGGTACACGTGGTCTAGCCGTACAGTGGAGATCCGGGACTAGAGTTAGGCTTGAAACCCACTACTGTCCGTGCCAGTTAACCCTCCTCGTCTTTGGTGGTATGACCTGGCGTCTGGAGATACCTTCTAGTGTTACTCCTTGTTTCCACTTGTATCATGGCAACAAAAGAAGGCAAAAGTTTGGGGATTAAATTGTCCGTCTTAATAGTTGCAGTTCATTATTTAGTTACTTCCCCTTCGTTCGACAAGCACAGAAATGAGTGCTGTCATCCACCCGGAAAAGGCGGCTGTTTTGTGGTGCTCTCTGGGCAACAGGATTGTAAGAGCTGATGTCCCAAGCCTCGCGATAGATGGTAGAAATGTCAGCAGAGAGAACAAACTGAAGTATCTGGGGATCACATTTGACAGGAGCCTATCCTTCAAGGACCATATGGAGACGGTCGTGAAAAAAACTCAAAAGGGACTCAATGCACTTAAAACTATGGCTGCTATGGACATAGAGCAGAGAATGCTTTTCACACTATACCAGCACTTGATCCTCTCAGTAATTGATTATGGATTAGGTCTGTTCACTGTCTCAGAGAGTCAGCTGGTGAAGTTAGAGCGCATACAGAAGGAAGCTATGCGGGTCATTCTGGGATGCACCAGAGACACCCCAGTAGTGTGTATGCGTTACATCCTTGGTCTGCCGACTGTTGCTGGTAGGCTCAAGGTGATGCAGGCGAAGGCATACCTCAGAGTAGCTGCAGACACAGAACACCCACTGCATGAGGCGCTGGACGCAGTTAAGGGTCAGCGACTGATAAGAGGGAAATCATGGATGGCTCAGGCGGAGGATACGATCAGACAGGTGTGCCCCTTGGAGAACATTAGGCGTGGAGAGGAGTGGGTCAGAGTGCCAGCGGAGCAGTCAGACTTGTGCAGAGTTATAATCACATTAAGCCGGGAGTGCAGGGAGTGGCCAGCAGGGGCCACGGAAGTGGAAATCCAGCAACTAATTCAGGACAATGCTCACTCGAGTGATGTGATTATCTACACAGATGGTTCGGTGTCAAGAGGTGAGAGAAGTGGCTGGGGGTTCATAGCCAAAGCTAATGGTCGATGTTTGGGGCAGGAGAGCCTGGCATATGATACCACAACATCCAGCTTAAGAATGGAAGTGGAGGCAGTCATTGCGGCTCTCCGCTGGATGGAGAATACGAAACACACACACATCGTGATTGTAACTGACTCAGAAAGCATGCTGACGAGGGTGAGGACGGGCAGACTTCGTGCGGAGTGGCTTGCTTCGCTTCGGAGGTCACGGGTGACAAGCATCGCCTGGATCTTTTCTCCGGGGCATGCCGGTGGGCTGGGAAATGAACAGGCGGATAGATTGGCTGGCTCTGCAGAACTTGGTGGAGTATTGATACATGACAATGCAGACGTGGTTGCGGCCTTGTGGGAGCACGTGCACACCTCGGAGGAGCAAATGGATTACCACGGTCTGGCAAGAATGAGACAACGAGGAGTGACGAAGGGATCTGGCCGACGCTCAACGCTCATAGGAATGGCGAGACGGACTTATAATCAGATTGCTACTGGTAATATTAGTGTTGGAACTCTTTGCTGGCTGCTGAGGATGGGGACGGAGCATGTGTGGGAATGCCGCGAATGCTGTGATGTCGATTCCTAAATCAATCAATCAATCAATCAATCGACAAATTGGGGGGGGGGGAATAAAGAGAGAAATCGACAGGAGAGCGAGAGATTGGTGTGAACATATAAAACAAGACTAGAGTAGAAGAGGGAAGCCTAAAACGTGCCATATAACGTTGACTTGGAAGAAATGTATAGTATGGCAGGAATGTCTTGATTAGTTTCCAGTAACCAAGGCAGAAAGTACTTCCAGTAACAGAGACACAATCTGTCAATATTGTGAGCCCACCTATGATCTCCACTCCTCACTCTGCTATACCGATGCTTTTAGTAAGCAGGCATTACTACTGGTTGTCTGTTTAGTTATATGAACTAATGTCCTAACATTCTTATAGTCCCTTTCAGTGCAAGTTAAAAAAGCAAATATGACGAAACAGAAATAGTTTGGAAGTAATTGAGGTGTGTTCCTGAGAGGGATATTGCGAATATGTTAAGACAGCTAGATTAACTAACAGCGATTGCCAGTGACAGGCTAATGAAAGTAGAACACCCAACACACACAAATAAATAAATAAATAAATAAATAAAGGAAGAAAGAAAGAAAGAAAAATAAATATGAAGCCTACTTTGATCATGCAATGAGAAGCGAGGCTTTGGAGTACATCGTGACGACTGGACAGATACGTGGGAAACCAGTCAGAGGCTGATTGAGAGAAATGATGCTGGGTGGACTGAGACGGTGACACGGGGGAATATCATCAGCAGTGTTGCCCTTGAAGACCAATAATCAAGCTCTGTGGAGAGATATGAGCCCGTCTCCTTGTTGTCAATGCACATGCTGTTGATAACGATTGAAATTATGAAAACAAAACGTGTAGATTTAATAATAATTTTATTGATTAGTGTAAAAACCAAATAAAATTATGATAACGTCCGTATATTTGCTTAATAAATGCACACATATAACATACATCACATCGTGCAAGCGTTCATCCAGATCTTGATCAATCAAGGACAACTTCCTCTCAAGGCTGCTGTTGACCGAGAACTAGGTGTAAATACACAGAGTACTGTTTTCTTTAAACTTGAAGTACGAGAAGGCAAATAAGACAGACTTCTAGTACTGCACTATGATATGTCAGCACAGTAAGGTCAAGCAGTTGTCCACGCCTAGAGGTGTACAGCCTATAAAGTTTTACCTGTCAGCATAGTAAAGTACAGCAGTTGTCCACGCTTGAATCATACAGACTACATAGTTTTACATGTCAGCACAGTAAAGTAAAGCATCTGTTCACGTATTGAGGCGTACAGACTATATAGTTTTACATGTCAGCATAGTAAAGTACAGCAGTTGTCCACGCTTGATGCGCACAGCCTATATAATTTTACATGTCAGCACAGAGAGGTACAGCAGCTGTCCACACTTTGAGGCTGCAGCCTATTTGGTTTTACAAATAAATTAGTTGCGTGTCATTATACAGAACGTCGCAATCAACCCCAACATTGTTGGCTGTTTGTTATTTACTAGTCATATTAATGTTCAGTAGATTGCCATTGCTTTCTGAACCACGGACGCTCGTACCAGTGCTAAAAGACGGTCTGCTTCTAAATTGCCTGCAGTAGATTTCGAACCCGGTATTCGGGATTGCGAATCAGATCAGCTGCCTCTACGTCACACAAGCCGGCCGGTGTATAGTATCAGCCCTATATTTGTATAGACCAATCGAAAATCGCTTGACCAATATCACCCCGCGTAGCCTTTACTTCCAAGTTCACTTCCAGGTACTGATTTTAATCTGAGTCGACCCTAGCGTAGGCGAAATTTTACAAAAAGACCTCAGTTCTATGGGAATTCGAACACATGGTCACTCGTCCGACAGGGCAAGCGTGCTATACGCTGTGCAACAACGGCAGACTTAAGACATCAGATGTAGCTGGACATAAATTGTGGTTGCATGTGTTCTGGTGTTAAATTACAAGATGGACGTATTGACTTTTTACTAAAGTCCTCAGAGCTTTATAGACTAATAGGTACGCCGTGGGCGATGTGATCTATATTACTCCAGCTGCCTTTATTTCCCAGAATATTTCTCTTGTAGCCACTTAGGGCTGGTCGACCTGGGAGCTCCAATGAATTAAACAAACAACAAAAATCCCGCCTAGATTGGGAATCGAACAAATGACCATAGTGCCTGTAGATAGCTGTTCTAACCATACTGTTACTGCAGTTTATAATTCCATGATATACTTTTCTTAAGATTATTCTCACATTTTTTACGAACAGATCAAAGAGTATACTTAAGACTTTTTCATGATTGAAACGCATATGAATCTCATCCTTGTATTTTTACCTCCTCCCTTGACTCCCTCAGCATTGTTCTTTATTTCTTGTCTTGAACATTGTTCCTTCTTTTTGTCTAGAACATTGTCGTTTCTTTATTGTCTAGAGTTTAATTCTTGTCTAGAACATTGTTGTTCCTTTCTTGTCTAGAGATTCTTTATTGTCTAGAACATTGTTGTTTCTTTCCTGTCTAGAGTTTCTTTCTTGTCTAGAACATTGTTGTTTCTTTCTTGTCTAGAACATTGTTATTTCTTTCTTGTCTAGAACATTGTTGTTTCTTTCTTGTCTAGAACATTGTTGTTTCTTTCTTGTCTAGAATATTTGTGTTTCTTTCTTGTCTAGAACATTGTTGTTTCTTTCTTGTCTAGAACATTGTTGTTTCTTTCTTGTCTAGAACATTGTTGTTTCTTTCTTGTCTAGAATATTTGTGTTTCTTTCTTGTCTAGAACATTGTTGTTTCTTTCTTGTCTAGAACATTGTTGTTTCTTTCTTGTCTAGAACATTGTTGTTCCTTTCTTGTCTAGAGATTCTTTATTGTCTAGAACATTGTTGTTTCTTTCCTGTCTAGAGTTTCTTTCTTGTCTAGAACATTGTTGTTTCTTTCTTGTCTAGAACATTGTTATTTCTTTCTTGTCTAGAACATTGTTGTTTCTTTCTTGTCTAGAATATTTGTGTTTCTTTCTCGTCTAGAACATTGTTGTTTCATTCCTGTCTAGAGTTTCTTTCTTGTCTAGAACATTGTTGTTTCTTTCCTGTCTAGAGTTTCTTTCTTGTCTAGAACATTGTTGTTTCTTTCTTGTCTAGAACATTATTGTTTCTTTCTCGTCTAGAACATTGTTTTTTTTTAATTTGTTTAGAACATTGTTGTTTCTTTTTTGTCTAGAATATTTGTGTTTCTTTCTTGTCTAGAACATTGTTGTTTCTTTCATGTCTAGAACATTGTTCTTTCTTTCTTGTGTAGAACATTGCAGTTTCTTTCTTGTCTAGAACATTGTTCTTTCTTTCTTGTATAGAACATGTCGTTTATTTCTTGTCTAGAATATTGTTGTTTCTTTCTTGTCTAGAATATTGTTGTTTCTTTCTTGTCTAGAACATTGGTCTTTGTTTGTCTAGAACATTGTCATTTCTTTCTTGTCTAGAACATTGTTTTTTTTTTCTTATCTAGAGTTTCTTTCTTGTCTAGAACATTGTTGTTTCTTTCTTGTCTATAACGTTGTTGTTTCTTTCTTGTCTAGAACATTGTTCTTTTTATTTGTTTAGAACATTGTTATTTCTTTCTTGTCTGGAATATTTGTGTTTCTTTCTTGTCTAGAACATTGCTATTTCTTTCTTGTCTAGAACATTGTTCTTTATTTCTTGTCTTGAACATTGTTCCTTCTTTTTGTCTAGAACATTGTCGTTTCTTTATTGTCTAGAGTTTAATTCTTGCCTAGAACATTGTTGTTCCTTTCTTGTCTAGAGATTCTTTATTGTCTAGAACATTGTTGTTTCTTTCCTGTCTAGAGTTTCTTTCTTGTCTAGAACATTGTTGTTTCTTTCTTGTCTAGAACATTGTTGTTTCTTTCTTGTCTAGAACATTGTTATTTCTTTCTTGTCTAGAACATTGTTGTTTCTTTCTTGTCTAGAATATTTGTGTTTCTTTCTCGTCTAGAACATTGTTGTTTCATTCCTGTCTAGAGTTTCTTTCTTGTCTAGAACATTGTTGTTTCTTTCCTGTCTAGAGTTTCTTTCTTGTCTAGAACATTGTTGTTTCTTTCTTGTCTAGAACATTATTGTTTCTTTCTCGTCTAGAACATTGTTTTTTTTAATTTGTTTAGAACATTGTTGTTTCTTTCTTGTCTAGAATATTTGTGTTTCTTTCTTGTCTAGAACATTGTTGTTTCTTTCATGTCTAGAACATTGTTCTTTCTTTCTTGTGTAGAACATTGCAGTTTCTTTCTTGTCTAGAACATTGTTCTTTCTTTCTTGTATAGAACATGTCGTTTATTTCTTTTCTAGAATATTGTTGTTTCTTTCTTATCTAGAATATTGTTGTTTCTTTCTTGTCTAGAACATTGGTCTTTGTTTGTCTAGAACATTATCATTTCTTTCTTGTCTAGAGTTTCTTTCTTGTCTAGAACATTTTTTTTTCTTATCTAGAGTTTCTTTCTTGTCTAGAACATTGTTGTTTCTTTCTTGTCTATAACGTTGTTGTTTCTTTCTTGTCTAGAACATTGTTCTTTTTATTTGTTTAGAACATTGTTATTTCTTTCTTGTCTGGAATATTTGTGTTTCTTTCTTGTCTAGAACATTGCTATTTCTTTCTTGTCTAGAACATTGTTCTTTATTTCTTGTCGTGAACATTGTTCCTTCTTTTTGTCTAGAACATTGTCGTTTCTTTATTGTCTAGAGTTTAATTCTTGCCTAGAACATTGTTGTTCCTTTCTTGTCTAGAGATTCTTTATTGTCTAGAACATTGTTGTTTCTTTCCTGTCTAGAGTTTCTTTCTTGTCTAGAACATTGTTGTTTCTTTCTTGTCTAGAACATTGTTGTTTCTTTCTTGTCTAGAACATTGTTGTTTCTTTCTTGTCTAGAATATTTGTGTTTCTTTCTCGTCTAGAACATTGTTGTTTCATTCCTGTCTAGAGTTTCTTTCTTGTCTAGAACATTTTTGTTTCTTTCCTGTCTAGAGTTTCTTTCTTGTCTAGAACATTGTTGTTTCTTTCTTGTCTAGAACATTATTGTTTCTTTCTCGTCTAGAACATTGTTTTTTTTAATTTGTTTAGAACATTGTTGTTTCTTTCTTGTCTAGAATATTTGTGTTTCTTTCTTGTCTAGAACATTGTTGTTTCTTTCATGTCTAGAACATTGTTCTTTCTTTCTTGTGTAGAACATTGCAGTTTCTTTCTTGTCTAGAACATTGTTCTTTCTTTCTTGTATAGAACATGTCGTTTATTTCTTGTCTAGAATATTGTTGTTTCTTTCTTATCTAGAATATTGTTGTTTCTTTCTTGTCTAGAACATTGGTCTTTGTTTGTCTAGAACATTGTCATTTCTTTCTTGTCTAGAGTTTCTTTCTTGTCTAGAACATTGTTTTTTTTTTCTTATCTAGAGTTTCTTTCTTGTCTAGAACATTGTTGTTTCTTTCTTGTCTATAACGTTGTTGTTTCTTTCTTGTCTAGAACATTGTTCTTTTTATTTGTTTAGAACATTGTTATTTCTTTCTTGTCTGGAATATTTGTGTTTCTTTCTTGTCTAGAACATTGCTATTTCTTTCTTGTCTAGAACATTGTTTTTTTGTTCTTTCTTGTCTAGAACATTGCGGTTTCTTTCTTGTCTAAAGCATTGCTGTTTCTTTATTGTCTAGAACATGTCGTTTATTTATTGTCTAGAATACTGTATTTTTCTAGTCTAGAATACGGTTTTTTCTTTCTTGTCTTCAACGTTGTTGTTCCTTTCTTGTCTAGAACATTGTCGTTACTTTCTTGTCTAGAAAATAATGTTTCTTTCAAGTCTAGAACATTGTTGTTTCTTCCTTGTCTAGAACATTGTTGTTTCATTTCTGTCTAGAACATTGTTGTTTCTTTCTTGTCTAGAACATTGTTGTTTCTTTCTTGTCTAGAACATTATTGTTTCTTTCTCGTCTAGAACATTGTTTTTTTTAATTTGTTTAGAACATTGTTGTTTCTTTTTTGTCTAGAATATTTGTGTTTCTTTCTTGTCTAGAACATTGTTGTTTCTTTCATGTCTAGAACATTGTTCTTTCTTTCTTGTGTAGAACATTGCAGTTTCTTTCTTGTCTAGAACATTGTTCTTTCTTTCTTGTATAGAACATGTCGTTTATTTCTTGTCTAGAATATTGTTGTTTCTTTCTTGTCTAGAATATTGTTGTTTCTTTCTTGTCTAGAACATTGGTCTTTGTTTGTCTAGAACATTGTCATTTCTTTCTTGTCTAGAACATTGATTTTTTTTCTTATCTAGAGTTTCTTTCTTGTCTAGAACATTGTTGTTTCTTTCTTGTCTATAACGTTGTTGTTTCTTTCTTGTCTAGAACATTGTTCTTTTTATTTGTTTAGAACATTGTTATTTCTTTCTTGTCTGGAATATTTGTGTTTCTTTCTTGTCTAGAACATTGCTATTTCTTTCTTGTCTAGAACATTGTTCTTTATTTCTTGTCTTGAACATTGTTCCTTCTTTTTGTCTAGAACATTGTCGTTTCTTTATTGTCTAGAGTTTAATTCTTGCCTAGAACATTGTTGTTCCTTTCTTGTCTAGAGATTCTTTATTGTCTAGAACATTGTTGTTTCTTTCCTGTCTAGAGTTTCTTTCTTGTCTAGAACATTGTTGTTTCTTTCTTGTCTAGAACATTGTTGTTTCTTTCTTGTCTAGAACATTGTTATTTCTTTCTTGTCTAGAACATTGTTGTTTCTTTCTTGTCTAGAATATTTGTGTTTCTTTCTCGTCTAGAACATTGTTGTTTCATTCCTGTCTAGAGTTTCTTTCTTGTCTAGAACATTGTTGTTTCTTTCCTGTCTAGAGTTTCTTTCTTGTCTAGAACATTGTTGTTTCTTTCTTGTCTAGAACATTATTGTTTCTTTCTCGTCTAGAACATTGTTTTTTTAATTTGTTTAGAACATTGTTGTTTCTTTCTTGTCTAGAATATTTGTGTTTCTTTCTTGTCTAGAACATTGTTGTTTCTTTCATGTCTAGAACATTGTTCTTTCTTTCTTGTGTAGAACATTGCAGTTTCTTTCTTGTCTAGAACATTGTTCTTTCTTTCTTGTATAGAACATGTCGTTTATTTCTTGTCTAGAATATTGTTGTTTCTTTCTTATCTAGAATATTGTTGTTTCTTTCTTGTCTAGAACATTGGTCTTTGTTTGTCTAGAACATTGTCATTTCTTTCTTGTCTAGAGTTTCTTTCTTGTCTAGAACATTGTTTTTTTTTTCTTATCTAGAGTTTCTTTCTTGTCTAGAACATTGTTGTTTCTTTCTTGTCTATAACGTTGTTGTTTCTTTCTTGTCTAGAACATTGTTCTTTTTATTTGTTTAGAACATTGTTATTTCTTTCTTGTCTGGAATATTTGTGTTTCTTTCTTGTCTAGAACATTGCTATTTCTTTCTTGTCTAGAACATTGTTTTTTTGTTCTTTCTTGTCTAGAACATTGCGGTTTCTTTCTTGTCTAAAGCATTGCTGTTTCTTTCTTGTCTAGAACATGTCGTTTATTTATTGTCTAGAATACTGTATTTTTCTAGTCTAGAATACGGTTTTTTCTTTCTTGTCTTCAACGTTGTTGTTCCTTTCTTGTCTAGAACATTGTCGTTACTTTCTTGTCTAGAAAATAATGTTTCTTTCAAGTCTAGAACATTGTTGTTTCTTCCTTGTCTAGAACATTGTTGTTTCATTTCTGTCTAGAACATTGTTGTTTCTTTCTTGTCTAGAACATTGTTGTTTCTTTCTTGTCTAGAACATTATTGTTTCTTTCTCGTCTAGAACATTGTTTTTTTTAATTTGTTTAGAACATTGTTGTTTCTTTTTTGTCTAGAATATTTGTGTTTCTTTCTTGTCTAGAACATTGTTGTTTCTTTCATGTCTAGAACATTGTTCTTTCTTTCTTGTGTAGAACATTGCAGTTTCTTTCTTGTCTAGAACATTGTTCTTTCTTTCTTGTATAGAACATGTCGTTTATTTCTTGTCTAGAATATTGTTGTTTCTTTCTTGTCTAGAATATTGTTGTTTCTTTCTTGTCTAGAACATTGGTCTTTGTTTGTCTAGAACATTGTCATTTCTTTCTTGTCTAGAACATTGATTTTTTTTCTTATCTAGAGTTTCTTTCTTGTCTAGAACATTGTTGTTTCTTTCTTGTCTATAACGTTGTTGTTTCTTTCTTGTCTAGAACATTGTTCTTTTTATTTGTTTAGAACATTGTTATTTCTTTCTTGTTTGGAATATTTGTGTTTCTTTCTTGTCTAGAACATTGCTATTTCTTTCTTGTCTAGAACATTGTTCTTTATTTCTTGTCTTGAACATTGTTCCTTCTTTTTGTCTAGAACATTGTCGTTTCTTTATTGTCTAGAGTTTATTTCTTGCCTAGAACATTGTTGTTCCTTTCTTGTCTAGAGATTCTTTATTGTCTAGAACTTTGTTGTTTCTTTCCTGTCTAGAGTTTCTTTCTTGTCTAGAACATTGTTGTTTCTTTCTTGTCTAGAACATTGTTGTTTCTTTCTTGTCTAGAACATTGTTATTTCTTTCTTGTCTAGAACATTGTTGTTTCTTTCTTGTCTAGAATATTTGTGTTTCTTTCTCGTCTAGAACATTGTTGTTTCATTCCTGTCTAGAGTTTCTTTCTTGTCTAGAACATTGTTGTTTCTTTCCTGTCTAGAGTTTCTTTCTTGTCTAGAACATTGTTGTTTCTTTCTTGTCTAGAACATTATTGTTTCTTTCTCGTCTAGAACATTGTTTTTTTTAATTTGTTTAGAACATTGTTGTTTCTTTCTTGTCTAGAATATTTGTGTTTCTTTCTTGTCTAGAACATTGTTGTTTCTTTCATGTCTAGAACATTGTTCTTTCTTTCTTGTGTAGAACATTGCAGTTTCTTTCTTGTCTAGAACATTGTTCTTTCTTTCTTGTATAGAACATGTCGTTTATTTCTTTTCTAGAATATTGTTGTTTCTTTCTTATCTAGAATATTGTTGTTTCTTTCTTGTCTAGAACATTGGTCTTTGTTTGTCTAGAACATTGTCATTTCTTTCTTGTCTAGAGTTTCTTTCTTGTCTAGAACATTTTTTTTTTCTTATCTAGAGTTTCTTTCTTGTCTAGAACATTGTTGTTTCTTTCTTGTCTATAACGTTGTTGTTTCTTTCTTGTCTAGAACATTGTTCTTTTTATTTGTTTAGAACATTGTTATTTCTTTCTTGTCTGGAATATTTGTGTTTCTTTCTTGTCTAGAACATTGCTATTTCTTTCTTGTCTAGAACATTGTTCTTTATTTCTTGTCGTGAACATTGTTCCTTCTTTTTGTCTAGAACATTGTCGTTTCTTTATTGTCTAGAGTTTAATTCTTGCCTAGAACATTGTTGTTCCTTTCTTGTCTAGAGATTCTTTATTGTCTAGAACATTGTTGTTTCTTTCCTGTCTAGAGTTTCTTTCTTGTCTAGAACATTGTTGTTTCTTTCTTGTCTAGAACATTGTTGTTTCTTTCTTGTCTAGAACATTGTTGTTTCTTTCTTGTCTAGAATATTTGTGTTTCTTTCTCGTCTAGAACATTGTTGTTTCATTCCTGTCTAGAGTTTCTTTCTTGTCTAGAACATTGTTGTTTCTTTCCTGTCTAGAGTTTCTTTCTTGTCTAGAACATTGTTGTTTCTTTCTTGTCTAGAACATTATTGTTTCTTTCTCGTCTAGAACATTGTTTTTTTAATTTGTTTAGAACGTTGTTGTTTTTTTCTTGTCTAGAATATTTGTGTTTCTTTCTTGTCTAGAACATTGTTGTTTCTTTCATGTCTAGAACATTGTTCTTTCTTTCTTGTGTAGAACATTGCAGTTTCTTTCTTGTCTAGAACATTGTTCTTTCTTTCTTGTATAGAACATGTCGTTTATTTCTTGTCTAGAATATTGTTGTTTCTTTCTTATCTAGAATATTGTTGTTTCTTTCTTGTCTAGAACATTGGTCTTTGTTTGTCTAGAACATTGTCATTTCTTTCTTGTCTAGAGTTTCTTTCTTGTCTAGAACATTGTTTTTTTTTTCTTATCTAGAGTTTCTTTCTTGTCTAGAACATTGTTGTTTCTTTCTTGTCTATAACGTTGTTGTTTCTTTCTTGTCTAGAACATTGTTCTTTTTATTTGTTTAGAACATTGTTATTTCTTTCTTGTCTGGAATATTTGTGTTTCTTTCTTGTCTAGAACATTGCTATTTCTTTCTTGTCTAGAACATTGTTTTTTTGTTCTTTCTTGTCTAGAACATTGCGGTTTCTTTCTTGTCTAAAGCATTGCTGTTTCTTTCTTGTCTAGAACATGTCGTTTATTTATTGTCTAGAATACTGTATTTTTCTTGTCTAGAATACGGTTTTTTCTTTCTTGTCTTCAACGTTGTTGTTCCTTTCTTGTCTAGAACATTGTCGTTACTTTCTTGTCTAGAAAATAATGTTTCTTTCAAGTCTAGAACATTGTTGTTTCTTCCTTGTCTAGAACATTGTTGTTTCATTTCTGTCTAGAACATTGTTGTTTCTTTCTTGTCTAGAACATTGTTGTTTCATTTCTGTCTAGAACATTGTTGTTTCTTTCTTGTCTAGAACATTGTTGTTTCATTCCAGTCTAGAACATTGCTGTTTCTTTCTTGTCTAGAACATTGATGTTTCATTCTTGTCTAGAACATTGTTGTTTATTGTCTAGAACATTGTTTTTTTTTCTTGTCTGTAACATTGTTGTTTCTTTCTTGTCTAGAACATTGTCATTTATTTCTTGTCTAGAACATTATTGCTTCTCTCTTGTCTAGAACATTGATGTTTCTTTCTTGTCTAGAACATTGTTGTTTCTTTCTTGTCTAGAGCATTGTTGTTTCTTTCTTGTCTAGAATATTGTTGTTTCCCTCTTGTCTAGAACATTGTTGCTTCATTAGTGCCAATCCATTGGCCAAAACTAGTCTCATACTAAACACATGGTATGTTTTGTTACATGCAAACATGGTAGAAACGTTAATGTGTAATTCTACCAGTGTGGTAAATCACTACCACAGCCTATGTGCTCTAGTCAAAGTTACCTTCTCTCCAGTACCCTCACCTCGTAAAGTTTAGGTGTTATAACAATCCCACTTACATAACTGAGCTCAGGTACTGAAGATGACGTAGGCGGAAGAAACTGGAACCTCTGGATCATGGAGGAAAGAAAGAGGAACAGTTCCATCTTAGCCAAAGCCTCACCGAGACACACACGACGCCCAATGCTGAACGGGATGAACTGCTCGGGGATCTGCAGCTTGCCACTGTTGTCAATGAAGCGCTCGGGTCTGAACTTCATAACGTCATCACCCCATGTGGCCTTATCATGTAGGACGGAGTCCAGGTTCGGAATGATGTAGGTGCCTTTAGGCAGAGTATAGTCTCCTAGAACTAATTCCTCGGTACACAAGTGGGTCAGAGAGAGTGGAACAATACTTGCCAGGCGTTGAGTCTCCATGATCACAGCATTCAGGTATGTTAGTTTAGACTTGTCTTGGATGGTTGGGGTTCGATCGGGTCCTATCAGACTCTTGATTTCTTGGTAGACTTTATGTTGAACTTCGGGGTAGTGGAGCATGTAAAGAACACACCAATACAAGGTGGTGCTAGTGGTTTCGGTTCCAGCCCCAAAAAGATCAATCATGATCTTCAGCAAATTCTGATCATTCAGTGTAGTAGGAATGCCAGCTTTAATTTTCTTATTTCTTTCAATAATGTATGCATCTATTAAATTGCAGACTTCGTTGGCATCTTCTATATGTCGCTTCTTCTCTACAAGAAACTTCTTCAGCGAATCCATAATTGCATTCATGTTTACTGACATTTTCTTCGCCTTGAAGAAGTCTCCAGGGAGATGTCTGAGCCACATAAAAAAGTGCACTAAGCTGATATTTTGTTGATCACTAACAAGGGCACCCAATTTGTGCATGAGGTCTTGAAACTCCTTGTCGGTGTACTCAAATCTATGACCAATCAAAATGGAGCAAATAATATTTGACGTACTAATATTAGTCATGACTCGGATATCTGTGGGCTTCCCTTTCAGACTTGCCAGATAGTTCACGTAACATCTAACCTCTTCCTGTATTTTATCGGCGAGGAGATTCTTGCCCATTCCGAAAGCTCGCAGGATGGACAAGCTCACAGACCTCTGCTCCTTCCAGAGTGAGCCGCTGGAGAATATCACTCCGTGATCCTCTAGTCCGATAACCTGCAGAGGCCAAGATTGCAAAAATGTGCATGTACAGTTTTCTCGAAAACAACACTGGGCATTGAGAAAGACGTAACAAGTAAATGCCTTGATTAAGTCTCTCCCTGTAACGGAGTCATCGGGTCTTAGAAAACTAACACGTTTGTTGAAATCAGCAATCTATCAGCGTATGTCCAGGTAATTATTTCATACAAGATGTTTATTTCATTCCTTGCCTCCTTCCATCACCGCATTATGTGATATTTATGTAGCTATATTGATCATTATGCTATAATTAATGTGATCCTGATGTAGTTTATGTGGTCGTGGTGTAGTTAATGTGATCATGGTAGAGTTATATTGCTCATAGTGTAGTTAGTTATATTGATCACTGTGATTGTAGTTAATGTGATCCTTGAGTAGTTAATATGAAAATGGTATATTTATATTGATCATGGTGTAGTTATAATGATCATGGTGCTTGTATTTAATGTGATCCTGTAGCAGTTAATGTGACAATGGTGTAGTTATATTGATTAGAGTGTAGTTAATGTGACCCAGGGATAGATAATGTGATCCTGGAGTAGTTAATGTGAGCCTACAGTAGCTAATGTGATCCTGGTGTATTTATATTGATCATGGTGCTTGCATTTAATGTGATCATGGTGTAGTTATATTGATCTTGGTGTAGATAATGTAATCCTGGGGTATTTAATGTGATCATGATTTAGTAATGTGATCATGGTGTAGTCTGTTTTTGTGAGCAGTGAAAACGCACGGCCGATGTGTTGCAGACTGGTTACAGGTGTACCTCAATGTGGAAGTGACCATTAATTATGATGAGAGTTATTCCTTATCAAAAGAGGAGACCACAATTTCTAATTATATTATAACTTTTATAATAATTTGTAATTATGTAAGTGCTCATTTTCTTTAGCAAGTTAAAAAAAGTATAATTATTATAAATGTTCAAGAAACGTGTAGTTCTGTAAGCGGTAGCCCAGTAGTTACCGCAGATATATCACCGTTATTTGTACTGGGAAATTCAAGAAACTACTACACCAGTGGTTCTCAACCGGTGGGTAATTAACCCCCTTCCCCCCCCCCCCAGTTTTCAACCAGGGGTGGGGAGGGGGGGGGAGGAATTAAGATTATTTCAAGATCGCGTTAATATAAGAACCGATTACTTGATATTGTTTTTCCCTCCATACTTTACGATTCTGTACTTCTCGTCCTTCTGAAATTCATTTTATAACGTAAGTAGGCCGGTCTCCCTGACCTAGAGGTTAAACTACTTTCTCCGTAATCCCGTTTATCCACGTAGGGCAACGCAGCGGGCGAGAACTTGAAGCGGTTCTCGCCGCGTTTGTGACTTACGGCATAATTAAGCCTTCCGCTCAGAAAGCACTGGCAACCTACTGAGTGTAATCTTGACAAGAAATCAACAACAGCGGTAAAATGCTGGTGTTGACAGCGATGCCCTGTAAAGGATATGCGGGACAAAAAACGTAAGTAGACCCGCAAATCACGTTTTATGTAGACGTCTAGAATTGTTCTAGTATCTGTTATTAAATTTAGCTTCCATTTTTACGTATACTGTGTAGGGGCGGGGGGGGGGGGGTTATAGGGAGGAAATACTACACACACAAACCTTGTCAAGAAAAAATGGCGGCCTATCGGAAGAAACGTCAGCTTTCTTGACCAAGGCTTCCTTGATGAGGTCGAAGCCGTTAAGTACAACCACTAAAGTCCTGCCCATGTACAAACTGTGGAATACATGTTCAGCTTTATATGTGCTACACCGAAACTCAGCAAATAGACACAAACTGTGGACATACATGGTCAGCTATCAATATTTACACATAAACACAGCAAATGCCGGTCTCCATGGTGAAGGTGTTAAGGACGCTGCTCGTAATCCCGTATACACATGTACGAAACACAGCTGCGCGAGATTCGGCAGCGGATCGCGTTGAGTCGGTTTCTTACGGAAAGGTATGTGAGTCGGTCGTTCAGAAAGCAATGACAAACTACCGAACGTAAAACTTGCCAAGACATCAACAGCAGCTGAAAAATGGTGGTGGTGAATGGAATATCTTGTAAATTTTTTTTTTTTGGTTCGCATATCCTTTACAGGACATCACTGTCAACATCAGTATCTCTCAGCTGATTGTTGATTTCTTGGCAAGATTACGCTCAGTAGTTTGCCATGTTTTCTGAGCGACCGGCTCACACACCCCGCAAGTTACCGATGCGTAGAGAACCGCTACCAATTCTCGCGCAACGAGAGTATATGGGATTACCGAGAAAGTCGTGTAGCCTCTAGACCAGGGAGACCAGCATCCTTTAAATAGGATATGCAAATAAAAATAAATAAATAAATAAAACACAGCAAATGAACACACACTGTAGACATACATGTTCAGCTATCAATATGTTACATCTGAACACACCAAATAAGTCTTCTAGTTCCGACGTCATGGCACTCCGGACATGCCCGCTTGTGCACCATATCTCCCAGAAGAAGGCGAAGGTTACCAAGCCTTATATTTCCTGTGGCCAGTTGGTGACGTGCGCCTCTGATTTGTCCTCTACAACGATCTGTTCTGCTAACGCCGAAACTGTTTTATGACTTCATCAGTAGTAACCACATGTAGTCGTTGAGTTGTGGTTTCAGTTAAATGTTATTGAATCATCCAGAATATCATCCATCAGTTGCCTTATTTCTAACTCAACTTCAACTTTTCAATATCTCCTACATTTTCTGCCACTCGATATACGAATCTGTTGATGTGTTTTGTGATCTGGTTCGCTCACTTTGGACTCGCTCATAATCTACCCCGAACTAATTTTACTTGCTGGCTAGCTTCGGGTAACTTGTAATGTACAGGCTCCCCACTCCCACCCCCAAGTCAAGGAAGAGAAGTTAGCGTTTAAGTCCAAATGACCAAGTAGGGAAAGAAGTCACTACCACGATATAAGGCACCGGACTGCTACTTGTAGACTAGATGATAATTAGTTATGTCTTCGCGTGTATGGATTCATTCTCACCCCTATGACATATCTTCAACCGGTAACACTTGCATCATTGTCTTCTCTGCCATCTGTATTGACAATGGGTCGCCGTCACCAGAAACGGTGTGGTAGGAACAACCTTGACAATGCTGGGGAAAAAACAACCTTGACATTGCTGGGGATGGAGCAAACTTGACAATGATGGGGACGGAGCAAACTTGACAATGCTGGAAATGGAGCAAACTTGACAATGCTGGAGATGAAAAAAACCTTGACATTGCTGGGGTTGGAGCAAACTTGACAATGCTGGGGATGGAGCATACTTGACAATGCTGGGGATGGAACAACCTTGACAACGCTAGGGATTGAACAAAGACGATAGTTTTGTGACGCAAGCAAACTAACCAATAAGCCATATGGTCCCTTTAACTCAATACCTTTAGCGTATCTTTATGGCGTCAGCCAAGATGCCGATAAACCTTATACATATATATGTTAGTTAGTTAGTCGACAGATCACCCTCATTGCACCTCGAACCATTCAGTCCATAAGTGCTCGGATCCCCTCCTCAGAAAATCCCGCTAACGACGCCAGTTCTGTGTTGGTTTATCAATCTTCTTTGGCTTCCTGCGTAGTGTTCTTGTTTGGCCACACCTCTTTTAATTTGCTGCTCTCGCAGTCTGGCCATTGTTGTAGATTCACAGTCATCAATTGGTTCTCGCAAAAGTCTTACTTCTCGTAGAGCATTCAGAATGTCGGCCTGGTCCATGGCGCGTCCACCCTCCACAGTAGCCTCACCTGCGAGCTTGTCAGCCCGCTCATTTCCTTGTACTCCCGCATGCCCTGGCACGGAGATGAAACTAATCTTTGCCAGTCGAGACCGCTCCAGAGGCAGCAACCATTCTCTTCGGATCGACCCCTCCTCTATCCTCTTGATCATGTTCATTGAGTCGCTAAGGAAACAAGCCCTAGTGAATGTCTGTGTCTCGAGCCATGTTATTGCTTTACTTACTGCCATGACTTCCATGGTCAGGCTACTTGTGGTTTCAGTAAAAGCACCAGAGTCCTCCTTCACAATTCTCCCTCCGGCGCGAGCTGTAAAGGCCCATGAGCTTCTCACATGTCGGACGACCGACCCATCTGTGTAGATGACCGCGTCACCGTCTAGCGAATTCTCGAAGATCAACGCTTGTACTTCAGCCTCAACAGCAGCCGGATTTTCTTGTCTGCATTTTCTGTCAAGTTGGATGCAAACTGAAAAGGATGTGCAGAAGTCTATTGGCACTTGCACCCACTCCTCGCCAGGTTCTAAGTCCTCAAGTGAACACACCTGTTGAAGAATGTCTTCGGCTTGACCCATCCACGACCGTCCTCTTTTTAACCTGCTGCCCTTCACCTTCCTAATTTCACTATGCAGTGGATGTTGTGTGTTTGCGTTAATTCTGAGTTAGGCGCGTGCCCTGCAACCTTGTATTCTCTCTTCAATGGTTGGAAACCCAAGAAGGTAGCGCATCGCCCTGCATGCTGTAT
>OY992881.1:13192717-13207717 GCA_963921405.1 Cepaea hortensis
CCTGTACTTGCCTTTATGACTATTCAGATTTCTGGTTTTATACTCATCCCAGAGCAGCTTGGGGTTGCGTGCACAATTAATTTGTCAGTCTACAGAAAACATATTAAGTGTTCTTATGACAGAGATAGGAGGCATGCGTGTCCTTTAGTTTTGCATGACACTGCTTAATTTGCGATACGTAAGTCGTTCACATTAACATTTATCACATGTCACTTAAATGTCAAATATGGCAGACGTCAATGGCGTACACAACTGTTATCAGATTTTTGTCGGATGGACTATCTTTACAATTCTACTGTTAACCAACGTTATATTTAGATTAAATTTTGTGTTTAATTGATTCAGAGCAGAAGGATAAGATAGAGTCAAATGCGACTTCCCATTTGGACAAAAGGACGATATATCGCCGTGCTGGGGGTCAACCTCCGCTGCCTTGCTGGTATACCCAGATGGGAAAAGCTTCGGGAATATACCCTGAGGACAAATCCGGAGATGGAGTCCCTAAGGCAGTTCCGTGTTGTTAAAAACAATGTTGTCTGGTAACTCCTGCGACGGCACTGATGCCAAGTTTCATTGGCTACTGACTTTCCCTTGGTCAACATTAATGACTTGGAGAGAGGGAACTTGCTACAGGGCAACAGCTGGTTCTTCGCATTTCATTGCCCAGGCTTGCGACCTGGAGAGGTCACTTCAGTACCGTGTAACAGTGGTGACACAACACGGGAAGCTCATCGTATCTCATTAGACAGTTACCGCCCGCCCAAGCTGGGCAGCCTCCAAGCAACCCCCATGTGCTGTCTCGCCACGGTTCAACTGCTCTTGAGGGTGTGTGGGGCTTAGGGACAAACTAATGACACATGGACCACAACTTATACACCTAGCAACAACAAGAAAAACAATACAAGCGACCCCAAGGCTGGGAACATGGAACGTAAGAACCATGGCCCCTGGTATCTCAGACGATCTAAATGAGATTTTCAATGCCCGTAAAACAACAGTGATAAACAACGAACTACTCAGACTGGGAATAGACACTGTCGCCCTGCAAGAGACCAGACTCTCGGAATCTGGAAACATCAAGGAGAGAGACTTCACTTTCTACTGACATGGTATTGAGGTGGCTTCGCTATCAGAAACAAGCTGCTAAAGTCCGTAATACCAATAAGCAATGGCACTGAAAGAATACCGAAGCTCCAACCCCAGACAGAAGCAGGCCCAGTTAGTATTACAAGCGTTTACGCCCCAATACTAACTGCAGCTTCAGAATCTAAAGATAAATTTCATGACGACCTTAGCAAAGTGGTCAGTGAAACACCAGGGAAGAAAAATCTTTTTATCTTGGGGGATTTCAACGCCAGAGTTAGCTCCGACCGCAAATCTTAGCCTTCATATCTAAGACAGTTTGGGTATGGGAAGATCAACCACAATGGACAACGTCTCTTGTGATTCTGCAGCCATCATACTTTGTGCGTAACCAACAACTTCTTTGACACAATCCACAAGGAGTCTTGGAGGCACCCCAGATCAAAGAACTCTCACCAACTCGACCTTATGCTCACCAAACGCAGCAATCTCCGCAATTTACGGCTGACTCGCAGCTATCATAGTGTGACTGCGACACCGATCATTCACTCGTTTCCAGCAAGGTGAAGATAAAGCCAAAGAGAATCTACAGAAACAGAATTGAAGGAAGACCACGCATCGACACCAGCGGCACCCAAAACAAAATCCCTGAACAATTTATACCGTTTGGCATCGGATGGCGTATCTGTCTGGGGGACGCCTTAGCTAAGATGAAACTGTTTCTCTTTCTCTCCACTATGTTCCAGGGATTCCAGTTTCTCCCGCCGAGTCCAGACTCCATCCCTGAATTGAAGTGCAAAGCTGGTGTCATCGCTGCTCCGAAAGCCTACGAAGTCAGAATGGTGTAGCGGATGTAATGCATACAACGCCGTTAACATTGTCTAGGAGAAGTTATGTTTCTTATATGTTGTGTCTCTGATAATATGTACAGATGATCCATCTCATCTTCATCTCATCTCATCAGGTTCCTCTTGTACCTTGCGTTGTCGAGGTGAAGCATAAACAGCGGGAGAGTGCCCGTGTTTGGTCTTCATATATCGAGATTCTCATAGGCTCTCTAATTACATCTATCCATTGTTTACACATGGCCGGCCTCTCCCTCTGCTTCCGTCTTGTCTGTACATCATTGCTTGTTGAAGTAAACCGTTAATGGATAATCTAGTTATATGGCCAAACCATTTAACCTGCTGTTTTCTGATAAAATCTAGCGCTGCCATATCCCCAACTTTAGTCCTGATTTCGTCATCTCTGATTTTCTCTCTTGTGTATCACTGCACTCAGGACATTCCCATACGTGCTCCGTCCCCTCGTCCAACAGCCAGCGAAGAGACACACTACTAATCGTTCCCACTGCTATCTGATTAGAAGTTCTCCTGGTCTTCCCTCTCAGTTTTGAGATTCTTCCAGAACGCCTGCCGATCCCCCGCAATCTCATTCTTTCCACATACTGGTTCTTAATCTGTTCCTCCGCCTTCTCCATCTGGTCCCACAAGCGCACGACCACCTACCCCCCCCCCCATTGCCCATAGGCAATCTGCCACCAAGAGGTGCATTCCCTGCTAGCCTATCAGCCTGTTTATTCTCCCACACCCGCATGACCAGGGCAAAATATCAATACAATTCTCACAATCTGTGACCTCTGAAGCGACAAGAGCTTTTCCACACGAAACATTCCTTTCTCCACTTTACTAAGCATACTCTTTGAATCCGTAATGAATACAACGTGTGTTGCGGTAGTCTCCTCTAGCCAACGGAATGGCGCTGTTACTGCCTCCACCTCCATTCTCATACAGGAGGACGTAGTCTCATATGCCAGACTCTCCTTATTTCAAGACTCGTCCATTAACCTTTGCAATAAAGCCCCAACCACTACGCCTGTTTCTCATCACTGACTCATCGGTGTAGATGACTATGTCACCTTGATATGTGTTACTCGGGATCAGCTGTTGCACTTCAAACTCAGTGCGACCCGCTGCCCATTCTCTGCACTCACGACCCATTGTTATTATTACATTTTGCCAGTCCGTCATGTCTTCCGGAACTTCAACTCACTCTCTTCCACGATTGATGGTCTCTAGATTACACACCTGACGCATAGAAAGTTCTGCCTGTGCCATCCAGGACCTGCCTCGTCTTAGTCTATGACCCTTGGCCATATCAATGGCTGCATGCAGCGGGTGATCCCTATCTGCAGCATCTCTCAGGTACCATTTGGCCTGCTGGACCTTATGCCTATCCGTCATTGTTGATAGCGCCAGGATATGCCTCATGCATATAATTGGTGTGTCCTTTGTGCAGCCCAGGATTAACCGCATGACGACATTCTGTATGCTCTCCAACCTTTCGAGCTGGCTCTTTGATACTGTCAGCAGCTACAAACCATACTCAATGACAGAAATTATTAACTGCTGAAAGAGCCTGTAAAGCATCATCTGGTCTATCCCGGTTGCTGCCACAGCCCTCAATGCATTAAGTCCCCTACCAGCCTTCACCACCAAAGCCCCCTGAGCAAAGACAATCAACACTCCACATCACATGAATTTGTATAGACAGTCTGCAGCATATAGCCAGATCTCTGCTAGGCGTGGCTGAGTCTACAGGGTATTCCTAGAACCGTGCTACTATACATATACATTCTCTGCCCATTCTCTGCACTCACGACCCAGTGTTATTATTACATTTTGCCAGTCCTCTGGCTCTTGTCGCTTCAGAGGTCACAGATTGTGAGAATTGTATGGATATTTTGCCCTGGTCATGCGGGTGTGCGGGGGAATGAACAGGCTGAGAAATGTATGGATATTTTGCCCTGGCCATGGGGGGGGGGGGGGTGCAGGGAAATGAACAGGCTGATAGGCTAGCAGGGAATGCACCTCTTGGTGGCAGATTGCCTATGGACAAGGGGAGGTCCTACGTTGTGGTGATCTTCTTGATACATTGAATAATCTTCTTAGGATTCTCATTTATGTTGTTGTGATTTTTATTTTCTCCCTTTCAGTCATTGCCCAGGTTTGGCATTGATAGAATAGAGTTGGTAGGATGATTGTGTTGTATAGCGCTTTCTGAGTGGCTGTTGATACATGTTTGTTCTTGAGTATTGGTGTCATTTGTCTAGTGAGTTGATTTGTCGTGTTTGAGTCACAGGGGTTAGACAAACGAACGAACGAACGAACGAACGAACGAACGGAAATCTTTATTTTCGAAGGGTTAAGAATTGGGCACGCAGGCCCATCTGACATTCTGCCCTTCTTCTCTATTTCCTTTCATACATTCTTTCATTCAAAATATCTTATGAAGCAATTCTTTGACAACAAAAGAACAATAAGCATTAAAACGCATGAACAATAATCAATGATACATGACTCGTTGACGCAATGTTTAACATGGGATCATAAATACCCAAGGTGGGTGTAACGTGCCACACATATGGGAATGTGTTTTTTTTCTGGCTTTATGTCGTTCGAGATAATTTACCATTATTATTGTCTTTGTTGATGTTTTTTTTTTATTTAAGGGGGCATGTAGTCTGTCCTGCGGTAGTGTTCAAACAGGTTGCGACTGTATGCATAATGATTGGTGGTGTCTTTGATTTCTTGGGGAAGATTATTCCACAACTGAGTGGCAGAGTATGCTAAGCTTGTTTTATATAAGTCTATCCTAGGTTTAGGGACATGGAGTATATTTAGTCGTTCACTATGTCTTGCGTTATATTTAAACAATGGCCAAAGGTATCTTGGGGCATTTTGAAATAGGATTTTGTGAGTTAGTTTAGCCTTATTAAAAAGTAGGCGTTTGTGGAGTGGGCAGTTAGACAATATCTGGAGCTCAATCCATTGATTTCCGCTGTGAACTACAGGGGTTCATAGTGTTGTGTCGTGTTTCTCAGGGGAGTTAGTCCCGTTTCCGCACTGAGAGGCTCACACACAGATCTATAACTATGTTCGTTTGATTTCTTATTAAGTTATGGTCTCTCTGTTGTCCAGTCCTGGTGAGCTGGCTGTAAAGGTATCGTAGCAGGGTACTAGGAATACCCAGTAGGCTCAAACACACCTGGCAGAAGTCTGGCTATATGCGGCAGACTGCCTATAAAAATCCATGTGATGTGGAGTGTTGATTGTCTTTGTTCATTGAAATCTTAGAATATGTGCTACGGGATTGGACAAAATAAAGGCTCATGCATATTTCTTTTTATCTTGTTTATCTGATCCTTGTTGTTAATGGTATTTTAAGTTTAGTCTTCGTTGTTCAAGTGATGTTAGTCGTTGTTTACTCTTAATTATTGATACTTGTACAGTGCAATTGGGCATTTCACTGATTGGGATCAGAGGACACATTCTAATCCTCTGCTAAAGTTCCGGAATTCTTCTGATATTTATGACCTATTCTTTTAAATGAAGCGTCCTATGTTGTGGTGATCTCTTCCTCTCCTTGTTATTCTTTTCTTCTCTGGCCCTCTAGCAGCCAGCCTTGCGCTTCTATCCTTCTTTGCACCACTGTATGTTAGGAAGTAGGTTGAGTGAATGAATGAATGCTCCTCATTTATTTATTTACTTCCCCTTTCTATTTAGAGCGTTTTCATATATATATATATATATATATATATATATATATATATATATATATATATATATATATATATATGTGTGTGTGCGTGTGTGTGTGTGTGTGTGTGTGTGTGTGTCAACAGCAACTATCCACATATCTCTTGTATATATCCGACAACAGCAACTCCCCGAATGTCTACGGTATGTGTCTGTTAACAGCAACTACCCATATATCTATTGTGTATCTCTATGAACAGCAACAACCACATTTCAATGCTATATATCTGTCAACAGATGTGTAATAAATTACCACCAATTTTGAAGATGTTTGCATATTCGTTACAGGACATTGCTGTCAACATCAGCATCTTTCAGCTGATTGTTGATTTCTTGGCAAGATCACGCTCAGTAGTTTGCTTTCTGTGCGGCCTGCTAACATACCCCGTAAGTTACCGACGCGATTCGAACCACTGCTGATTCTCACCGTCGTTACGTTACTTACGAGAGTATACGAGATTACGGAGAAAAGTCGCTAACCTCTAGGCCAGGAAGCCGGCAATTTTGAAGATGGAGGTTCGAAATATTCTTAAACATATGAAAGCTGGCAAGACCCCCAGTGCAGATAACATCACAACATAAATGATTAAAGCTTTAGGAGAATATGGACTAGATCAAGTCACCAAACTGCTGAACACATTATATGATACTGGAGATATACCTTCTGAATTATTTAATTCTGAATTTATTGCAATCCCAACGAAATCAGGAGCCTTGGTATGTGATCAACATAGAACAATTAGTATAATGAGTCACAACTCAAAGATTCTGCTACGAATTATCATGCAAAGAGTGAGGAAGAAGATACAACCTGAAATAGGAGAAGAACAATGTGGGTTTGTAGAAGGAGAGGGTACAGTAAATGCTGTGTATATGCTGCGTTCAGTTATTGAATGTTCTATAGAAGTAAACAAAGATATCCATCTTTGCTTTATTGACTACACAGAGGCTTTCGATAGAGTAAGACATGTCAACATGGTAGATATGCTTGTAAATCTCCAAATTGACGGGAAGGACATCAGACTGATAAAAAGCATGTATTGGAAACAACACTGCCATAAGGATTGATAATGAAGTGGGAAAATATCAACCTATTAAGAGAGGTGTTAGGCAGGGATGTGTAATGTCTCCAAATCTTTGTTCCCTATACAGTGAAACATTTTCAGAAATGTAGTAGTCATAAATGGAATCAGCATTGGAGGACGAAATATCAATAACATTAGATATGCAGATGATACAGTATTGTTTGCAAACAATAAGCAGGATTTGCAACAATTAGTAGATGCGGTTGTTGCACACAGTGAACAACTGGGATTAGAATTAAATTGTAAAAAGACACAGAAGTAGTATAGTATGCGCATTTGCCAACTCAGATTCCGGAGCCAGCTCCGAAATATTTCTCTATATAGCCTCTATGTGACGTCACGCGCTCCGGTCAAAATCGACTCCACATTCTAAATGGGTAGTCAAAGGGGTGTAACTCATTTTTTGGTCTTATTACATCCCTTTAAAAGCCGGTGATCGGGTGAGTGTGCGTGCGCGGGCGTGTGCGTGCGTGGGTACATGGTACGCGGGCGGTCGGTGTTCGAATCCAATACACTATGTGACGTGGGTGTTAGACAGAGGTTTATAACGACTTTCTGGTACTTTTTTAAAATTTAAATATGGCGACTATTATAAGTTGTATAGTAGGGTGGTAGAGTTTGGGAAGATTAAAGATGTGTGTGGTGGGTTGGGGGAGGTTGAAAATAAAAAAAATGGTGCTTCATTGATAAGAGGCCGGGTAGTGGGGTGGAGTCATGGTGGGTGAGCTGTCTATCGGGCTTGAGGTGTGGGATTATTGGTGATGTGTAATGGTTAGGAGTACGATGCTCTTCCACGAGGTGGCGTTGTACGGTGATCATGCGCGCGTATGTGTGTGTGAGTGTTTGTGTTAGGATTACAGTGCTCGTCCGCCCGGTGAGAAAGGTGGAGTGGGTGTTAGCCGGTTTTTTCGTTGTTAAGGAGGTGGTTATATGCGCTGTAGAGACTATTGGTGTCATCATCAGACAAGGGTCACAGTTCTTTAAAAGGAAAACCGTAATGAAGTAAAGATGATGCTTATTAGTGGTCGGGCTGTGTGACTGGAGGTGGTCGAAGGATAGAGTATCAAGAGTCTGTGTAAAGGTGGTGACGTGGGTATGATAGATGCCCTGTGTCTATTTGGTCATACCTTGAAGTACACTGGTTGCTACAGTGAGGTGTCATATGGAGGTGAAAGGTTCGAATCTCGGTAATTAACCAGGTTAAATCCCTATTCAGTGTACCGGTTTTATCTCATTTAAGCCAAAGTAGGGGACAAGACTTGTCGCTAATACTCAAAAAGTGTCGTCTGAGCTGGTATCTGTAGCAAGAAAAGGCCAGCCTTCTTCCAAAACGCCAAAGAAACGTCAAAGAGAAGAAACGAAAACATGGATTACAACCCTAGCCAACCAAAGAAATTTTTGCCTCCTCTTTCTCCTACAGCCATTTTGTTCTACCAGAAACCTACTTCTAGCAGTCAGGCAGCAGTAAACCTGCAAGAGACAACCTTTGATTTGCTTAATGATGTTTCTTCAGACGAAAATATTGACCTTCTACCTAGTAGTCATGGTCCAGCCTCTGAGTCTCTCAAGAAAATTAATGTTTTGTGGAATGAAACATATCCCACTGCCGGTTTCCGAAGCTGTTCATCTGGTTCAACAGAGGAAATACAACACCCAACGATTAAGGTTTGTATAAATGGTAACTTTCATGCGCATAGTTCCGATGTCTAATTTTTACCAGTAGTGGTACCAACACTGACACAGTCTCGTGTGGCGTGGAGACATTTGTTGAGATACGCCTCTTTAGAGTCATTCGTGGTCCATCACTATCACCACCTTCCCGGTCCTGCTTCGCCTTACTTTTTTTATTATACAAACAATTCTGCTCCCTAGTCTTTTTACGATTTGGTAAGCACGGATTACAGATCGGATCAACCTTGTCGCCACATCGTGTTACAAGGGCAGCGTGTGATACCTGTAATGACGCACGCAAATTCTACGTTACTGACCTTGCCATTTGTATGGGCAGTATTTTGTACCAAGTTAAATCTCTATTCAGTTTCCCGGGTGCGTGTTATTTAAGCCGGATTAGGAGACAATAGCAATTGTAGTTAATACTCAAAGTGTCCCCCTGCGTTGTTAAGCACACATACAGACACGAAAACACACAATGGAACAAATAGACACTGAAACACAAAGATACAGAGACTATGAACAACACAAACTTCCTGTTAACGAACGCGGATGCCCAGAAAATTCCTATCATCACTACTACTACTACCATAGGTTGGCGAGTCCCTACGTCATCGACGTCATATGTAAAAGTCATTAAGTGGGCGGCGGGTGGTTGTGTGTGTGTGTGTGTGTGTGTGTGTGAAAAAAGCATAGCGTTGTCTACAAAACGCCACGTCAGCCCTGTAGTGCCGTGTGCACAAGGCGGATAGTGTATGAAATAGACGGCGTCTCTTGTGAGCAGCTACTCTTTACCAGTCGTTCGTGTTACAGCAAATATTTCACTATTGTTCACGTGTTGACTAGGCTAACCGACAACCTTCGCCACAGAGTTATTTGTGAAACAGCTGATGTGACAAACAGTACTCGATTACCGTTGTTCGCGTAGTGACATGGTTCAATCTTTGATGTCGGCATCTGATTTTTGATAAACGGTGAAATATACATTGTTTTGTATTGAGAACAGTGCTTATTGAGAAGCATTCCTCATATTGCTTGTGTATACACCAGAACTTTTTGTGATTTTACAAGCGAAAGCGTGGAAGTTCCGTCAATGCTTTGTAAAACTTGACAGTACAGAACAACACAGTTGTGTGAATTATTCATATACAAGCAATATTAGCAGTACATTTTGTTCTATAGTATGGCCAGTACGAGCAAATCTACTTTCATGTGTTCAGTGTGCGTCAAATCCTTTTGTGATAAGTATAAGTTTACTCGCCACATTCGGACTATTCACACCCATGAGGATCAAGTACACTTATGTCATATATATGGACAACTTTTCAACAGAAAAGACAATCTACAACGACACATACGAACACAACATCAGGCACCTATGATTACACCAGAATCAATTCCCACGCCGGCGACGACAGAAACACCACACCAGAGGACAGCACCACATGTATATTTACGGCATCCTCGTAGTTTTAACTCAACTAGCAGACGACCACTGTGCCACTTGTGACCAAGCCTTCAATGATAAGCTTACCCACCGCAGTGGGACCATTCATAATGATCAAATATATACCTGTCAGTTACGTGATAAGTTGTACAATACGAACCTACAATGTTACTTACGAACACATCACCAGACATCAGAATCACGAGAAAGGACGACACCTTTAGACACCCAATACAAGGACCTGACAACATGTCCACATGCACTCATAGTAGCAGAGGATATTCAACCAAATGATAGGGACAGCTTGGCAGCCCTTAAGGCGTATTGCAAGGATCTGTCGATCATGCTACCCAAACAGGTAGTAGTATTAGAAAAAAGTGACGACCACCGCTACCGGGTGGTTTTGGTATGACACCTTCATAAAAAGAAGTATTCGGATATCTTGGGATGCTGGTTCAACTCTCATGTGTGTCTTCATTCTGGATCCTAAACAAATAAGGTATGTGTGATGACCTCTGCAACAACAGCGCTGTTTGATAGTCATCCAGGCTATAGTCAGATGTATGATCAGAGCCCGAAGCCAGATAGGACTACTCAGACAACTGTATACCCAAGACACAAGAAAGAAGATCACTAAACCAGAATCAAATTGTGGTGAATCAAAAAGTTCACTAACCATGTATGTCATTGATTATGATTTGTCGTATGACAGTGATATAGTGATATCACTAAAATGTTTTGCTGAATATGGTGTGAACACACCCCACATATTTTCGTGATAAAATATTGAAACCAAGTTTTTGTTTTCTTTGTTACTTTTCTTTAGTGGTTTGTTTTCATGACGTTGTCCTCTTCTTGTCTTTTCTTGTCGGAGAGGGATGACCAGAGACACATACAGCCATGTACAGAGACATAAACACTTGATACAGACACGAACAAAGTCGGGGAAGAGTTATGCCAAATACAGAAATATCTCAGCCAAATGGGAAAAAGGTCGGCCATATACAGAAATAGTTTGTTCAAATTTTATGAAAGGTAGAAAATTGTGTTAACCAAATGGGGAAAATATTGACCATAATACGAAATGTCTCGTCCAAACAGGTAAAAAAGGAGGAACATTTGTTAGCCGAATGGTAAAAAATATTAGCCAAGCAAAGAAATACCGCAGCCAAACTTACAAATACCTAGGCCAAACGTATAGAAAGTAGTATGTAGCAAGTCTTCCACCTGTAACATAGTGTCAACAACCTCTCACTATCAGAACGACATGAAAAACAGGAAAAACCAGAAAAGAGGAAAACAATAACAACATATAAAATAGAAACATGAAACCAACGTAATTTTGTAAGTTTTATTTTGACACAACAGGACATGAATACATAGGCAACAACAACAGGTTATAGATAACGGAAAACAAGAACAAGTTGATTTCTAATCAATGGTAATAATAATGGGGGGTGGTGTTGGGAGAAGTATGCACTCGTTGGGGTCATCGTACACCACTGTTTCTGCATTCATCCAGCTTCGGAGCGGGGGTGTATTGTGTGGTGGTGGTGGTGTGGCCTCCTCAAATAAAAAGGTATCCACACTTCGCTGGCTTCGAAGAGGTTGTGTATTTTGTGGTGGAGTACTCGGTTGGGGTGGGGTGGCAATAAGTTCACAATCCGAATCCGAGGAGATTGATAAGGATCGGGGTCTGAACCAGTTGTAGTGTGATGGCCGTGTATGGCGTGTGGGTTGAGGTGATTGGGGAGGGAGCTCCTGTTCTCGACGAAGAACACGCCTCCGTTATCGGTTTAATCCCAAGTCTATTAGTTCTTCTTTGGTCAGAAGACGCTCCATTACACCTCTTAAATGGGCATCCACAACCTCTTCAAACGTTTCGCTCAGGCAGGAGTGGGCCAGTTGATTTGGCTGCTCTTCGATGCACCCAGTGCAATAATGGAACGGGTTCGTGCACAGCTCGTTAAGTACGCGATTTGTAACGTTCTCAGCTGCAGTCATTCTGTAACATCAGAACAATATACAGGTATAACTGTTAGTTATATAGGTGTGAGAGATATGTATTTAAAACAAGAACATAACATATGATCAGACATAACCAAGATAAATATAACATAGCGCAATCTGATATGGTTTGAGCCTAGAAATTGAGAAGCGACACAACGGTCATAATACGAAATAAATATACAAAAGAATTCAGGACCTACTAATAAAAGAACCACCTACATCAACAGTCTGTCTAAAAACAAAAGGTGGTCAAATATTCATAGAATAGATTCTACGTGTATGATCAGCTTTTATGAAAAGTCCCCATGGTGATAACAGAGATGAACAGTATGCTATTCAATTTAATCATGAAGAACCGCCGATTTTTGAAGTAGGACGTTCGGAATGTTCTTAACCATATGAAAATTGACAAGATCCCGGTTCATATAACACCACCACAGAAATGATTAAGGTTTTAGAAGAATATGAAATAGATCAAGTTAAAAGATTGGTGAACACAATATATTTTATTGTAATATGTAATTCTGTATGTACGGTCATCCGAAAGAAATATAGAAGATATGGAAGGAATCAACATTGGGGGGACGATGCATCAATAATATTAGATATGCAGATGATACAGTCTTGATTACAGACAATGAACAGGACCTGCAATCTTTAGTAGATGTTGTTGTTGCACACGGTGAACAACTGGGCTTAGAATTAAATTGTAAAAAGACATTATGATCGACACTGGGAAGAAGGAAATACCACAATGTGATATACAAGTAAATGTGAATATTCTTAAGCAAGTGAATCGATACAGTTATCTCGGAAAAGTTATAACATTTGATGCCTCGAAGAGATTAGAACAAAAATTGCCATGTCCATGGTAGCATTTTGCAAGATGAAAAAACATACTGATCAATAAAAAGATGTCAACTGAAACGAGAGAAAAAAAGAGTGATATGACAGGACATGACCACCCACGCTTATCAACATGGCATATGATGGATGGACAGAAATCAGGAGCCTTGGAATGGGAGCAATATCGAACATTTACTATAAGGAGTCACATCGCGAAGATTTTGCTACGACTTATCGTGCAAAGAGTTGGTCAGAAAAAGGATAAGAACAATGGGGGTTTATAGAAGACAAGGGGTGCATTAAATATCGTATATATGTTGCCAACAGTAAATGAACGTTCTGTAGAAGTAAACAAAGATCAGGACTGTGTAATGTCTCTATAGCTCTTTTCCTTGTACAGCGAAAATATTTTCAGAAATATTAACGATATGAATGACAGCATCGCAGGATTGACGCTACGTCAATAAAATTAGCTATGCAGCTGATACTGTCTTGATTGCAGACAGTGAACAGGATCTGCAACAATTAGTAGATGTTGTTGTTGCACACGGTGAACAACTGGGCTTAGAAGACACGATTATGCATGTGTAAACAAGTCGCCCGGTGTGAGTAAATTGACCAGATTTTAATGTCATAAAGAAGTGTGCTATGAACACTGCGTCTTGGTCTATATCCAAGTCAGCGTCGTCGATAAAACTTGTTCAAGCCATCAATCAGGTGCCGGCTCTACACAGTTGGCTGCGATGGATCTCCAACAATATCTCTCACCCTGACTGTATATTCTATCAGGTTTATGTTTATCCATCTCTTGATGTTATCTTCCCGCTTGTCTCGTTGTCTACCTTTTTATCGCTTGCCCTTCAAACTGGCCCTGTTTACATGTTCCACTAGGCCTTGTAAATTTTTGCTCGCTTTCTGTTAGTAACACGGTATCGTCTGTATACCTAAGATTGTTTTATTATTCTTCCATGGTTGTTAAGTCCAGGTAGTTCAAGTTGTTTAAAAATTCTTTCTGTTTCTAGGTTGAATAAGCTTGGGAATAGTGACCATTCCTACCGTACTCTTCTTGTTATCTCTATAGATAACGAACAGTTATTTCCGAATCTAACAGACACCGCTGCCGTCACACAAACATTGTTGGCAAGTGTTAAAGCAAACTCATAACAAACATTGGAGAATAGAGATAGTAGGAGAGAGATTGTAGGAGAGAGTTAGAGAGATGGAGAGAAATAGACAGAGAGAGAGACAGAGAGAGACAGACACAGAGAGAGAATGAGTGAGAGAGTGAGACAGCCAGCCAGAGAGACAAAAGTGAGTGAGGCGAAAGAGAGATAGAGAGAGAGAGAATGAGTGCGAGAGTGAGACAGCCAGCCAGAGAGACAAAAGAGAGAGGCGAGAGAGAGATAGCGAGAGAGAGAGAGACAAAGAGAGATAGAGAGACGGAGAGAAAGAGACAGAGACAGAGAGAGAGACAGAGAGAGAGAGACAGACAGCCAGAGAGACAACGAGTGAAAGCTAATGAGAAATAAAAGTAGAAAGAGAATGACATGAAGAGATCGAGAGAGAGAGAGAGAGAGAGAGAGAGAGAGAAAGAGAGAGAGAGAGAGAGAGAGAGAGAGAATGAGAGAGAGAGAGAGAGAGTTAGAGAGAGAGATAGAGAGAAAGAGAGAGAGAAAGTTAGGAAGCTCAGAAATAACAACATACGTGATTATAACGAAGGTAAACACAGCAACGACGGGGACTTGAAACTCTGTGAATAAAGAAGAGGAATAATAAGGGAGGCAGCTAATACAAATTAACATCATGTTATGTTATGAAAACACCATCATCAGCATCAATATCTTGTATTCGGAGTTGCTACACGATTTTGGTGAAAATGTAAAAGGTAAAACCTGATCACCCGCGCTTATTGCCATGTTACTTCAGGTTTTTTGATATGTCAGTGATGGTAGTTGATGATGTAACATTCTAATGAGATAACTACTTGCTTTTTTGTCTAGCATTAAATGTGGTACAACGTGTTGACCCCATTGTTTGTCAGATTACATCATTTCTTACTCGGGCTCTGCTTGTTAAGCTGGCAGCTCTCCTCAGGCATCTCATCTCACAGGTGGTGATTTTGCGAAAGTGTGCTTTGGATAATTTCCAAGTTTGAGAATGATAGCATAGGGTTGGTGTGAATATGTTGTTTTATTCTCTGTCGCTTTGCGGACGTGGGTATTGTTGTATGTTTCTGTATGGGTGATAGTTGATATGTACA
>OY992881.1:13215037-13302537 GCA_963921405.1 Cepaea hortensis
GTCTGAAGAAACATCATTAAGCAAATCAAAGGTTGTCTCTTGCAGGTTTACTGCTGCCTGACTGCTAGAAGTAGGTTTCTGGTAGAACAAAATGGCTGTAGGAGAAAGAGGAGGCAAAAATTTCTTTCGTTGGCCAGGGTTGTAATCCATGTTTTCGTTTCTTCTCTTTGACGTTTCTTTGGCTTTTTGGAAGAAGGCTGGCCTTTTCTTGCTACAGATACCAACCCAGACGACACTTTTTGAGTATTAGCGACCAGTGGTCTTGTCCCCTACTTTGGCTTAAATGAGATACAACGGGTACACTGAATAGGGATTTAACCTGGTTAATTACCGAGCTTCGAACCTTTCACCTCCATATGATACCTCACTGTAGCAACCAGTGTACTTCGAGGTATGACCAAATAGACACAGGGCATCTATCATACCCACGTCACCACCTTTACACAGACTCTTGATACTCTATCCTTCGACCACCTCCAGTCACACAGCCCGACCACTAATAAGCATAATCTTTACTTCATTACGGTTTTCCTTTTAAAGAACTGTGACCCTTGTCTGATGATGACACCAATAGTCTCTACAGCGCATATAACCACATCCTTAACAACGAAAAACCTGGCTTACACCCACTCCACCTTCCCCACCGGTCGGACGAGCACTGTAACCCTAACACAAACACTCACACACACATACGCGCGCATGATCACCGTACAACGCCACCTCGTGGAAGAGCATCGTACTCCTAACCATTACACATCACCAATAATCCCACACCTCAAGCCCGATAGACAGCTCACCCACCATGACTCCACCCCACTACCCGGCCTCTTATCAATGAAGCACCATTTTTTTTATTTTCAACCTCCCCCAACCCACCACACACATCTTTAATCTTCCCAAACTCTACCACCCTACTATACAACTTATAATAGTCGCCATATTTAAATTTTAAAAAAGTACCAGAAAGGCGTTATAAACCTCTGTCTAACACCCACGTCACATATTGTCTTAGATTCGAACACCGACCACCCGCGCACCATGTACCCACGCACGCACACGCCCGCGCACGCACACTCACCCGATCACCGGCTTTTAAAGGGATGTAATAAGACCAAATAATGAGTTATATCCCTTTGACTCCCCATTTAGAATGGGGAGTCGATATTGACCGGAGCGCGTGACGTCACATAGAGGCTATAGAGAGAAATATTCCGGAGCTAGCTCTGGAATCTGAGGTGGCAAATGCGCATACTATACTACTCACAGATTATGGTCGTCACTAGGAAGAACGAAATACCACAACGTAATATACACGTAAATGGGAATATTCTTCAACAAGTGAATCGGTACAATTATCTCGGAACATTCATAACATCTGATGGAAGATGCCTTGTAGAGATTAGAAAAAGAATCGCCATGGCGAAAGTAGCCTTTAGCTAGATGAAAAACATACTGACCAATAAAAAGATGTCAATTGAAACGAGAAAAAGATTGTTGGGGTGCTATATAGAGCCTGTTCTTTTGTATGGGTGTGAAACTTGGGCAATGTGCAGTCAAGTTGAAAAACATATGATGGCTGCAGAAATGTGGTTTCTGAGGAGAATGCAAAGAATACCATGGACAGACAGAAAAACTAATGACCAGGTACTACAGGAGACAAATGAAAATCGTAAACTGATTTGAGAAATTAGACGTAGACAGTCAAAATTCTTTGACATGTTATTAGAAGAAATGGATTGGATAACTTAGTGACAACTGGCAAGATCGAAGGGAACAGACCAAGGGGAAGACCGAAAAGTAAATACCTGGATACCTTGACCACATGGCATGGTCGAGAAAGGAACACTGAGCTGATCCACATCTTTGGTGATCGAGTGAAATGGCGAGTCATGACCGTCCAGGCTTATCGACGTGGTACATGATGCATGAATGAATGTCGCAGGTAGCAAGTAAGAATAGTTTGGTGGCTATATATGGCAAATATCAGTAAATAAACACACGTGTGTATATACTGCAGCAATGTGAAAACAATGAACGCTTTTTTTTTTATAACCAAAGTATCACATAAAAACTATGCACACACACACACATACTCTCATTTTTCCACTATCATTCTTCACTGTATGTGTGTGAACGAGACAGTGGGTGAGAGAGTGAGTGAGAAAGAGTGTGAGTGGAAGAATTAGTATGAGTGAGAGTGAGAGAGTATGCATGCGCGTGTGCCTGAGTGAGTGTAAAAGTGAGTGAGTGTGTGGACATATGTGTGAGAGATTTAATTAGAGAATGAGTGAATCTGAGAGAGTGGGTGTGTTGTGTGTCTGCCTGTCTGTGTGATAGAGTGTGAAAGTTAGTGAGTGAGTGTGAGTTAGAGAGTCATCGAGTAAATGAGTGAGTAAGGGAGCGTGAGTGAGTGAGAGAGAATTTGTGGGTATGCGTGTATGTGCGCGAATGAGTGAGTGTGAGAGCGAGTGAGTGTGTAAAAGAGAGAGCGTGGGTGAATGAGAGAGTGCATGAGAAAGTGTGATGTATGTGTGTGCATGTCTGGATGTGTGTATGGGTGTATATGTGTGTACATGTGTGTATCTGTGTGTGCCTCTGTGTGTATGTCTGTACGTGTGTTAAGGTGTGCGTTCATGTGTTTATATGCGCTTATATGCATGTGCGTGTATGTATGTGTGTATGGATGAGTGTGTGTGTGTGTGTGCTCGTGTATGTATTGTATATCTTTGTATGTTTAAGTGTGCATGCATGCAGTGTATGCGAGGGAGTGTATATTCGGGTGTTATGTGAGTACGTGTGAGTAAGTATATGGATGTGTGCAGGTGTGTGTATTGCGTGGGTATGATGTGTGTGGGTGTGTTTATGTACATATGTGTGAGAGAGAAGAGAGAGAGAAGAGAGAGAGAGAGAGAGAGAGAGAGAGAGAGAGAGAGAGAGAGAGAGAGTTGAGTGCACGCATGTCATCTAACATGCTGATCCATATGTTTTGTGTATTCTCATTTTCTTCATATTATCATTTTGATACACTTGATTAACATGCATAAAATGAATTCATGTAAATTACTGTAAAGCAAGTGAGTTAGTGAGTGTAAGTGAGAGAGAGAGAGAGAGAGAGAGAGAGAGAGAGAATGAGTGTGAGAGTGTGTGTATGTAAGGAGAGAGAGAGAGAGAGAGAGAGAGAGAGAGAGAGTTGAGCCCACGCATGTCATGTAACATGCTATTCCATATTTTTTATGTATTCCCATCTTTCATATTACGAGGTATCGTTTAATGCCACCTGATTGTCCTGTAACATGCCATTCCTTATTTTTTTTTTTTTTTTTTAATTCTCATCTTATCATTTTGTATGCCACTTGATTTTATCATGTATAATATAACATTACTGTGATGTGAGTGAGAGAGTTAGTGTGTGTGTGTGTGTGTGTGTGTGAGAGAGAGAGAGAGAGAGAGAGAGAGAGAGAGAGAGAGAGAGAGAGAACGCAAGAGAGAGATCAAGAGAGAGAGAGGGAGAGAGAGAAAAAAGAGAGAGTTGAATTGCATCACTAATTTTGTACGCTACATAATGTATATGTACAATTTTTTCTCCACTTCTTGCAATTGCGAGAATTCTCACGGCAATCGTCAGTGTCTCAATTGTGTGTAAAGTGTGGGAGTTTGTTCTTATTAGTTTCAGTGATCATGTGAGGCATCATGTATTTGTCTAGATGTGAGGATGTATGTATGGGTGTGTATGTGAGGGATATGTGTGTGTGTGTGTGTGTGTGTGGGGGGGGGGGGAAATGTGTGTGTGTGTGCCTGTGTGTGTGTGTGTGTGTGTGAAAGAGAGAGAGAGAGAGAGAGAGAGAGAGAGAGAGAGAGAGAGATTGAGTGCTCGCATGTCCTGTAACATGCCATTCCATATTTTTTGTGTATTTTCATCTTTCACATTATCATTTTGTATGTATGACACTTGATTTTATCATGTATAATATAACGTTACTGTAATGTGAGTGAGAGCGTTAGTGAGAGAGAGAGAGAGAGAGAGAGAGAGAGAGAGAGAGAGAGAGAGAGAGAGAGAGAGAGAGATGAATTACATCACTAATTTTTAAGTTACAAAATGTATATGTACAATATTTCTCAATTTTCTTTACAATTTTGCGACAATGCTCACGACAATCATCACTGTAGTGTGTGTAAAGTGTGGGAGTTTGATCATAATAGTAGGTTGGGGGATGGGGGGATGTGTGTGTGGGTGGATTCGTGATGTGTGTGGGTGGGCTCAGGATGTGTGGGTGGGCGGGGTGGGATTGCGTGGTTGGGTGGGGGATTTGTGTGTGAGTGGGTGGGGGATTTGTGTGCGGACGCGTGCGAGATGTATGGGTGTATGAGGAGATGTGTTTGTGGGTGGGGATGTGTGTTTGTCTAGGTGGTTGTGGGTGAGTGGGTAGAGGAGGATATGTTGGTGGGTGATTGATGGTGGGTTATGGGATGGGTGGGGGTATATGTGTGGGTGGGGAGATGTGGGTGTGGGGATATGTGGTGGGTGGGAGATGTGTGCAGGTGGGGGTAGTTGTGGGTTTGGGGATGTGTGTGTGGGTGAGGGAGGTGTATGGGTGTGGGATGTTTGGGTGGATGGGTGGGGAGTGTGTGTGGGTGAGAGATGTGTGGGTGAATGTGTGTGGGTTGGGAGAGGGGTGCGTGATGGGTGTGGGTGATGGATTTGGAGATGTGTGTGTGGGTGGGGGATATGTCTGGCTGGGTGGGGGTGTGTGTGGCTGGATGGAAGAAGTATGTGTGGGTAGTGAGGGTGATTGTAGTTGGGGGATGTGTGGATGGGTAGGAGATGTGTGGATAGATGTGTGTGTGGGATGTGTCTTTGGGATGTGTGTGGGTGTGGTGTTGTGTGGGAGGAGAGCTGGGTGTGGATAAATGATGTCTGTTTGGGTGGGTGAAGGTGTGGTTGGGTTTGCGGGTGGGTGAAGGATGTGTGTGAGGGTGGGGGATATGTGCTTAGATGGGTGGTTGGGATGTGTGAGTGTGGGTGGGTAGATAGGAGATGTATGTGTTGATGAGTGGGTAAGGGATGTGTGGGTGTTAGTGGTTGAGGGATAAGTACGTGTGTCTAGGGATGTGTGAGGGGATGAATGTATGGGTTGGGGATGTGTGTGTGGGTTGTGTGTGCGTGGATGGGAGGTGTGTGTGTGTGAATGGGGAATGTGTTGGTGGGTGGGGATGTGTGTGAAGGATGTTTGTATGGGTGGGGAGATTGTGCGTGGGTGGGGATGTGTGTGTATATGGGTAGGGGTGTGTCGTTAAGGGATGTGTGGCTGGGGGAATGGGTGGATGGAGGATGTGTGGTTGGGTAGAGGATGTGTGGGTGGGTGATTGTATATGAGTAAGGGTGTGTGGTTAAGGGATGTTTGGTTGGGGGATGGGTGGATAGAGGATGTGTGGGTGGGAAGAGGATATGTGGGTGGGTGAGTGTGTGCAGGTTAGGAGATGGTGGGGGATGTTTGTAGGTGTGGGCTCGGGATCTGTGAGTGGGCTGGGGGAGATGGGAGACTATGTGGGCGAGTGAGGAATTTGTGCGTGGGTAGGTGCGGAATATGTCAGTTGACGGGGAGATGTGTGTGTGGCTGAGGAATGTGTATTTGGCTGGGTGGTTGGAGGTGTGTGGGTGGAGGAGGATATTGGGTGAGTGATTGTTGGTGGGAAATGGGACGGGTAGAGGATATGTGAGTGGGTGGGGAGATGTGTGTAGGTGGGGGATGTGTGGGTTATTGAATGTATGTGTGCTTGGGGTGTGGGTGGATGGGATGTGTGGTGGGTTAGAGGTGTGTGTGGGTGGGGAGACGTGTAGGTGCAGGGATGTGGTGGATGGGTAGGGGAATGTATTGTATGTGTGTGTGGTTGGGTGGGGGAGTTGGAGTGAATGGGGGATGTGTGGGTGGGTGGTGGATGTGTCTCATAACATAGTAATATGCATTGTTTATGTTTACAAAATTCATGTGACAATGTTTTTTTTCCTATGCACTGTTGATGAAAGAAAGATGAGTGATTGGAAGGGCCGAATGTAAGACGGGCCTGCGTGCCCAATTTGTTACCCTTTGAAAATAAAGTCTGTTCGTTCGTTCGTTCGTTCTCTCGCTCGCTCTCTCTCTCTCTCTCTCTTCCTCTCTCTCTCTCTCTCTCACACACACACACATACACACACATACTCTCTCTCTTCTCTCTCTCTCTCTCTCTCTCTCTCTCTCACACACACACACATAGACATACACACACATACTCTTTCTCTCTCTTTCTCTCTCTCTCTCTCTCTATCTCTCTCTCTCTCTCTCTCTCTCTCTCACACACACACACACACACACACATACACACACTCAAATAACACGTCCATTTACGGAACATCGCCGGCGGGTGTCGACAATCTGTTTTACACCTCAAACATCATGTGACTGTTGACAGTCATCAGGGATTGTGCAATTTCCATTGCTTCTACTTAGTTTCAAAAGCACTCCTACGTGCATTTAATAACTTATACAGACATGAGGACTTCAGTCTCAAGCTACCCCTTCCTCTTGTTCCCACACAAATCTAGTATCTTTTGAGCTGGGTCGACCCCCAGACACTTACAATCAGGAAAGCCTCACTCTAAACGTCATTGATAACGGAACTCTGGTGGTGTAGTAGTTAAGACCCCTGCCTGGAGCTACTATGATCGTCTGTTCCTTTTCGACTCTGCCATTCGTCTCACGAGTGCAGCTATTTTTTTTAAAATGTGTCTTAGATGTCGTCGCTGGAGCCACGGAGTTTGTGCTCTTTGGGGCGCTCTAGGCAGGCCATTCTGTGGGAAGACAGTGAGCAAAAACCCGGCGCAATGAAAGCGATTCTCCAGCTCTATCATATTTAAGTATAAATTAATCATTAATTACTTTCATTTTTCTCTCCATAATATGAATTACTGATGTACGGTTTTGTATGTTTCTGTGTCTTCCTATATTACTTGTTTGAATCACGGAATGTCTGTTACACACTTACACACGTGTGTGTGTGCACACACATATACATATTGACATGTATGTGCACTGGTTTGTTTGCAAGTGTGTGCAGGTGGATGGGTGCGTGTGTTCTGGATTCGTGGTAGCCATGTGCCTAGAACACTAATCTACCGGCCAACTGTTAGAGTATTTCTACATGTTAAGAACTTAGATCACATCTGCAGTGCTACAATGAACAAACTGCGACATGTGACAGTGGTTCATGAAAAGTTGCAAACAAGAAATCAACTGAAGCCAAGGAAATGTGATCATACACAAGTAACCTAACTATTACACAGAGAGCCAGAATGAAAGATCTCATCGCAAAATCATCTCATTCATAAACCCTGACGTTTGTCGTAGGGCTGTCAGGTTCATCATCTCATACTATCACCAGTCTTTGGTCAGGACTGTCTTCTTGTCTCGATTATGTCCTTGTGATCATGTCATCCAGAAATATATCCATTTGCCTTAATTTTCTTCTTTTCACATAAATCTTGCCAGTTGTCACTAAAGTTTCTACTGTATTTCTATTCCTCATAACTCGCCCATATGTACATTGATACAGCCTATAATCGCCCTGTTCTCTGTTTTAGGGTGCTATTGCTTCAGTTCCACCAGGAGCCACATTATCGCAATCGCCTGTGTCGTCGCATGCTTGCTTGGTCGCCCAGAGTTCAAATCACCCTTACTCTAGCATGGGTTGCAAACCATCGTGGATGTGTGATCAGCGAATTGTCATGACATGTTTGCCAGATAAGTGTTACAATGTTTTATGACCACCGTGATAATGACCACATGGTCACTAGAGTGACATTACGATGAAGAAAATATGGACCTTCATCGTAAAACCAGTATACAATCATGGAGATGAAGCTTTCGTTTTTTTAAATTTACTTTGTATTTAAAAAGTGAAAAACGGACAGACAGACAGCCAGACACTCAGACAAACAGACAGACACAGACAATATAAAATTAGAGTCTGCCAGATGTGTTTTTGAACCGAATAGTGCCCGTGGAGAATCTTAAAACATTGCTTGACCCAGTTTATGAGTGTAGACGGTTACAGGTGCAAAAGTCAGTCAGATTGTTACAGTTATGAATAAATACAGTGAAACAGGTACGCTGTAAATGATTCCACATTTAATTTATGTCAATGTGCCATGAGGATGCATACATCCTACTCCACACACACACAAACACACAATAACGCACGCACGCACGCACACACACACACGTGCAAACACAAACACACAGTGTTGTTACGGTGCCTGTCTCGCCTTCAGAAGGTTGAGGTTCGATTCCTGCCTACGTCGTTCGTTTCACGGGTTCAGTTTCCTATGAGATTACTGGGGCTCGTCGCTGGAGCTACGGAGTTGGTGCTTTGTGCGACGCTTTCGGCAAGTCGCCTTGCGAAAAGAGACATATGAGATAAACCCGGTACAATGAAGTCTATCCTCTGGCCTTTGAAACTTTTGTTTAGAAGGAGGAGGAGGAGGAGGAGGAGGAAGAGGAGGAGGAGGAGGAGGAGGAGAAGAAGAAGAAGAAGAAGAAGAAGAAGAAGAAGAAGAAGAAGAAGAAGAAGAAGAAGAAGAAGAAGAAGAAGAAGAAGAAGAAGAAGAAGAAGAAGAAGAAGAAGAAGAAGAAGAAGAGGGAGAAGAAGAAGAGGAGGGGCGATGCATAAGCAAAATATGGAAGACGATAAGGGGTATCAGACGTAGAAGAAAAAGAAGGAGAAGAAACGAAACAGAAGAAGTAAGGAAGAAAGAATAAAAAACAAGAAAGTGTTTAAGATGACAGGGAAAGAATTCTGCTACTGAGGAGGAGCATGTTACGATGACCAAGTCACAGCCCATGCTTAATTCACTTCAATACAAGACTTCGTTCTGCGTGAACCAACCATTTTAGGGGTGGTGGGAGTTGGAGGGGGGGGGGGGGTCATTGGGGAGGCGGAACAGTGCCCCTTAATTAACCAATCACTGCAACGTAAACATTTATCTCGCATAAGTGTATCCTTATTATTGTTATTGTGCCAGTCTGCCAGCCAATGAGAGGCCAGGAACTGCCGAGTCCATCTTTTTCAGGGCACAAAATACTAGGGTCACATCAAACTGGGACGAAAACCCTAAGGTTCCTCAGCTCCGTGTTGAAATTGGAATCACAACTCCGTGTTAAGGGTACAATCACCAGCACTGAGTATAACCATACGCAGGGTTAAGAGCACAACCACAAGCAGTGTTATCAGGTAATACATGTCACATCGACTTTACGCAAGTGATTGCGTATTATCCACACTTTGTATTTGCGTTGTGAACTATAGAATACGGTGAGCCGCGACAGCGACATGGTTAGTACGGTTACCTGTGTGTGATGTGGTAATGTGTTTGAATTCTCATCGAGGAGGTGATTTTATTTTGTATGTATTTATTTTTTAAAGTAATCTGAGCTCATAGTGCGATATGCTCATGACACAGGTCTGATAGCTGAAAACGAAACAATTACAAGAAATCATAGATCCACTATAACAGAAAGTGAAAACAGTGGTCTGTGTCTGGATAAGTGACAAAGAGATATAATGGTAATTACAAAGAAACACCACATTACAAAAATCCCATAGCAGATAACTCCTCCGGGTACGTGAAGTATAAGGATCGTCACATTTTGTAGGCCCTCGCGATCAGAAGATTACGTTGCCTGTTCCTCCACCCGTAGTGAACGTAGAGAGGCGGTATCGAACCCTCTCCGACCGCACTGAGGCCATTATCACCGTAATGACCTAACCGCAACACTAACGGGCTTCTGTCTCCGCAAATGCAAGATTACAGTGCATGGAACCAGTCTAAAGCAAACCGATGTATATGCACACATTTATGTGTAAACGTTTAAAACAGCAGATGTGAGATGTATTTAGAATGTTAAGTGTTAAGCAGCATTTTACAAAAAGAAGAATAATCTGTGAATCATTATACATTAGCAAAATATGATGCATTATGTGAAAACTAAGGAGATGTGATTTTAACAACATTGTAAGAAAATAAGGGGCAGATAATTGGCATAGTGAAGACATTTTGAAAGCGATTAAGCTAGGAGAAGCACTATAGTCTGTTCAGAAATGAATGCCTTCATTTACGATCAGTTTTTATGAAAACTGTCTGTCGCATCATTATGAAAGTTTTCCTGCAGCCTTATATTTACCCCCACCCAAGGAATATGTCTTTGATAGGTCTAAAGGCAACTTAAGTCATCGAAAGCGATTTATTTGATGTTTTGGCGAAAATGTAGTGAATTCATGCTAACAAACTAGGCCTACAGTAAAGCACGTCACTTCGGGTAACAACATAAGTACAAGGCATAGCCAGATTCGTATGGGAGTGGGTGCAATAAAAAAAAGTCGCTTAAAAGTCGACAGGGTCGACTGCATTGCACCGGGTTTTTATCCTATATGGCTCAAAGCACGAACTCCGTAGCTCCAGCGACGACCCTCGGGAGTCTCCGAAAAAATCCACTCGTGAAATGAAGGACGCGGCTCTGAATCGAACACACAACCTTCGGAGCCAGAGCCAGACGGCTTGACCACTTCATTACGGAGACTACCGAGATGGGTGCAATGTGTAATATTAGTAAAGACAGAGCATTTACACAGGCACGGGGTAAATAATGTGTAAATTGACAGGAAAGTTGAAATAATATATTTCTTACCTTATTTTTCATTTCCTTCTTGTGTCTTCAGCTGCTGGTTAATAATGTGTACACAAGGAGTCATGTTACTAGGATGCATTTAGCTTTTTATATTGAGTTCGTGAAAGCTTCCAAATAGCTGTGCGTTAATGTGCGTATGGTGTGACCAGAAATGGTTCCGCAATTTAGTCATCATGTGTCAATTTTTAAGGATCTGTTCAGCTGTCTGTGTAGTATGTTCACACATACACATGGATGACAGACCCGCTTTGATTCTTCGTGAAAGATTGTCTACTCTGCTGTTTACCGTTCAGAGACGGAACATGATTACCTGTTTTGCACTATGAAAATAGTTGTCAGTGTCTCTGTAGTGGGCTTTCTTCTTAATGGCCAAGATGTTGGTCCTCTTTTCATTGAAGTTTATAGATTGATTCGTTTTGTCCCCTAATTTGACAATGTGTTTGCTCTCACGTTTCTTTTTATGCTACAATATGTCAGTTTCCACCTCAATATTACTCTTCTGTTGGTATTCAATGCGTTTAATGTTGTTGTTGTTGTTGATGATGTTGTTGTTGTTGTTGTTTTCAAACGCCGGTTGTTTGTCACCGTTGAGGGCTTGCGGAACTAAAAATTCATCACTGTGGAATACAATCTGTTGCCATTGAAAAGTTATATTGTTTGTGCCTATGCTGTAAGGTTTAGAGACTGCAATTCTTCTGAATAGTTGGAGCAAAATATCCCAGCAGGTGTGCATGCGGATTAATGTCTGCGATCTGCCCAGACCTTAATCTGTGTCGGACGATTCCAGTAGGGTGATGACTGCTCTCGGATGCATAGAATTCAATCCATCCTTTCTCCAATAGTCATCTTCCTCTTTCAACACATGGTCCTCACATTTTTCCATCAATTTTTATCAATTTTTAATAGCGTGGTCTGGGTTAGTATCTTGACGTCAGACAATTTGAATGTAGTATTGTCAGCTGCCACCTTTCCTTTAATTTAAACCCACACAAGTTATATACGGTTTAAATTAGAATCGTACGGCGGAAGTCCCAAGCACATATGGTCATGCTCGTCTATCAACTTGTCGATTTGATATTTCTTGCTTTTTTGCGCCTGTTTTACAAGGGACAACAATTTTAGCTTTCAAAACGTTTCTGGAAATGGTATGTTTTCTCTTCAGAGCCATATCTTTATCGCTTCCAGTGTGCTCGATGCCATAGGTATTTTGTATTCTTGGGTAACTACATTGTGATATGATGTATTGTCCATAATTAGATAAGGCGGTCTATCTAGAGATAGAAGCACTGTATTTTCGAGCCAATCACTAACTACATTACCATTCATCTCATTATGATAATCCATATTGTCTGTATGCTTTGATGCGAACAAGAGTCCAGCATTCTGTAGTAAGCCATTATGAGTACTACCAGCATGGGCTATGACCAAACGCTGTCCTTTACTACTGTGCACATATCGCTTTATCTTTTCGTCCACTGATTGCCATTCCTTTTTACTTGTGTGGTGCGCATTGATCCAGGTTTCATTCAAATACACTGTCATAATTTTCTTTGCTCATTTCCCTTATTTCACGTAGGTATCTGCTTCTCATGGCACCTAAATATGGCTGCTCGCAAATTATATTTCTACCTCCCTTGTACTTTCTGAACATGAAGCCTAATGTCCTTATAATTTTCCACAAAGTTGTTTTGAATAGCTCTATGCCAGGGGTGGGCAAACTTTTTGTGCGGAGGGCTGCATTGACAAATGTAAAGCTATTGGCGGGCCGCATAATATTATGTCCACTTCGTTTACAGCAACCTATCACAATAAGTAATTTTAATTATTTATATGTTATTAAGCAGTATAAATAACTAATTATTGCAATTTTATTTTACTTATACACTTATACATTGTGTTTGACAAATTGACAACAACTTTTACTAATTTGTTAACAAGATTTTACAACTTGTTATTATAACAAATATTCTTTATTATGTATCAAGGCTTTAATTTAGACACAAATCGACTACATTGTTACTATAATTGTTGATTTCTAATAAGATGCATGTAACTGCTTGCACTTTTTGACAATATTCTTGAAATCTGGAGTAAGTTTACTTGTTGAAATTCGCATTACAGCATGCAAGTTGCAGTCCAACAATAAAGACATATTCTTAGATTTGATGACCTTCAAGCAAGAGACTGCTTGTTCGCAAATGTATGTTGTTCGAAACAATAATAATAATTTAACTGCAAAGTTGTTCAAGCTGGGAAATGATTCTTGTGATAAAGATCCATAGAAATCCAGCAAACCATCTGACTTGAATTCCTCTTTCAGGTCATGATCTGCTTGTAAGTCAAGCTGCTCCAATTGTATGTCTTCTGTGGCTGTATCAGCGTCTGCACTAAAAGGGGAACTGAGAATATTGAACTTTGGCTCTAAGATCTTGAACTCGTGGAATCTCCATCCAAATTCTTCAGTCAATGCATCTAATTGGGCTTTGTAATTTTCAGTCATTTCACCAGAAATGGTTTCTTGTTTCAGCAAAGGGAAGTGACAATTTTCCCCCACTTGCTTGTCTGGAGAACAAACAAACAAACAAACAAACAAAACTAGAAAACATCTTTGACCAAGAAAGGGAAGCGTATATTGCTTGCAAGAAACTCACCTCAACGAAAATGAAATGATGTCTTGAAAATTGCCAGTACTTAGACACTACTTTTTGAACTTAGCAGTCTGCGTAAGGTCGCCATACAATGGATACCATCCCACTGTGGAGTACCCGGAAACGACAGAACTGATCGATTGGTTAAGGAAGGAGCAAAAGAAGAACAGCCTGCTGTGCCTGTTACATACTACAAAAAGAAAAGAATGATGAAATCAGTCATAAGGCCACCAAAACCTGCTAAAGACTACTACAACGTTATGGACAGACCAGAACAAGTCATTATTCTGCGCCTCAGAACAAGACACAATAGATTACACAACCACATGTATACAAGATTCAAGATTGGTGAATCAACCATATGCACATGTGGATTGGCGCCGCAGACAGCAGAGCATATACTCAAAGACTGCTCAAATTACAATATGTCTAGGCAAACCTTCTGGCCTAGAGAGACGACAGTGGAAGATAAACTCTATGTACTGCTGAGTGAACAAAAAAGGACAGATAAATTCACGCAAGAGGCAACATTGCAGTTATAGACATATTTAAGGCGAACGAAGAAGAAGAAAAAGAGTTACATTACGAAAGTCAAGGACTGTTTACAAAAATAGATAATTAGAAAGAAATTTTATCAAAAATATTAAAACAATCATAAAGGTACATGAAATTCTGTAAAATTCAACAAAATAACTTAAAAACGAAGTAAAATTGTTTTATTTCTAAATGCCCTCGCGGGCCGCATAAAATCAGTTGCCGGGCCGCATGCGGCCCGCGGGCCGTAGTTTGCCCACCCCTGCTCTATGCTATTGTTATTTTTCAACCAAACCCTAAGTTTTCTTGCAATCACTGTTTCTTTGGTATCCAGCATGTTTATAATTGCTTGCCTTATGATATCCTTATTAAAGCTGTCTACATTTGCCTACCATTTGCTTATTGCGTGGTGGTCTCATTCCAGATTCTTGCATACATCGACGAAATGGCCGTTTACTCAAACCCAGTGCATGCACTGTTATTTTTTCGGGATTTGTAATATTATGAAACAGTTTCCTGCGTTCAGCTTCTTGACAAAAATATGTGTACAACTTCATAGCGATGCTTTGAAGTGTACAAACATTCACATTCAATCCCATTCAACAATATTCACACATTCCGAAAGTTTGCAATAAATGGTAAAACTTATACTATAGTCACGTTTACTGAAAGGACTCACATTACGGCGACACCTCTGAACACTCCCATTTAACTGCGCGCCGTTCGTGTACCACAAGAAATTTTTTAAAAAAGAGCTGATATGTCTGGGTGAAGGTGTAATACATTTAAAAATATGGACTTAACCCCTGACCCGTAAATTATATACCGCATATAAACAAACATTGAAATCTGTCGTACCATCTCCAGAACAATATTGGTTTTGTTTGGTGGACATAATGATAAGGTTATATGCTAAATCGCATCATTTTCCCTCAGTTGGTTACTGAGATATGGATGTTTATATGGAGGGTCCCAAATGTGAACAAACTATAGTTACTGACATCAGAACAAACAGTTCACATTCTTCAGACATGTTATGAGAAGCAAAGCTGGAGTGCGGCGTGACAACGGAAAGTAAGAGGGGAAGAGAGGTAGGGGGAGACAGTTAGAAGAATCTAGAAATATCGACATAATGACATGAAGAAACGTCAGTATTAGAAATTATTAAATTATTACTGGCAGGGGAGGAGACAGGGGGTCGTGCACAGGCATGACCAACGCCACAAAGCATGGACTATAAGAAGAAGTGCACCCAGGTAGATTCACTCTAAAATGCGCACAAGGACATGGTCTGTGAAATAAAGGCAGGAAGCAGAAGGTGTGCACAGACATAATCAGCATCACACAGCGCGGTCTATAAGAAGAAGTGTACTCAGTCTAACGACAAAGACATGGTCCGTGGAGTAAAGGCCCGGGCCTGGAACTGACCCCATCAGTCTATTAAATTATGGGGCTAGCACCATTTATCCAGTATGTCTCGAGCTGTTCTGAACTGTTTTCATGATATATTAAGGAACCAACAGTACCCCAGCCAGGTATGTAAACAAGATAGTCAATTATTCAATAACACACGATATTATTTGCATGAAAAGCCTGACTAACTACGAGTAATTTCGGCACCCAGTGTGTATTGTCTTACGGTCAAATGTGATCCTAGGCTGGATTGTCTCCCCAGCCGCGTTGTTTCAAGGTCAAGCCAAAGTCATAATCTGGATTTTGGTTTTGATTCATATATTGCATTTCAGAGCCTAGACTGAAGTGTAAAGATCTTCCTTCAATCACACACATTATATATATATATATATATATATATATATATATATATATATATATATATATGTGTGTGTGTGTGTGTGTGTCTGTGTGCGTGTGTGTGTGTGTGTGTGTGTGTTCGTGTGTGTGTGTGTGTATTCACGAGAGGCGTGCAGTAAGAATGCACCGCATCGTTTTTTCGTTGTCCTCACGAGCTGTTTATTCACAAATCATGAAATTTATACTGTTCTGTTGTTTGTCCATCAAGAATGATGATGACCATTTATTTCAACTAGTGGGGTTGAAAGTATAGAGCCGTGAGTTCTAAGATGGCTGATAAGGCCTATTTTAGCTTGAAATGGTCTTTGTCAATGTGGACAAAGAATGCTTGACGTTTCTGGAGGAGGATTTTCTGCAGTGGTTTTTTTTGTCCTGCCTTTTCTTCACAACTCTTACAGTCCTGGTTGCCTCACACGTGACTGCACCCTTGCGTAATGATGCACGCCACAAATTTCGGTCTCTGGCTGCAGTCTCCCAGGTGTCATGATGAATTCCAAAATTATTCAGCGAGATTTTCAGAGTGTCTTTAACGCGTTTCCTCTGGCCACCTTTGGGGCGTTTACCACAACGCATCTCGCCGTAAAAAAAATTCGTTTAGGGAGCCAGTGATCTAGCATGCGAGTTATGTGACTTGTCCAGGAAATCTGATTCTTTATTAGTAGAGTGTGGATACTGGGACGCTCTTTCTAGGACTTTCGTGTCCGGGATCTTGTCTTGCCATTTAATCTTCAGTAGCTTCCTAAGGAAGATTGTGTGGAAGTGGTTTAGTTTCCTAGAGTGTCGCTGATAAAGAGTCCAGGTTTCACAAGCATATAGCAGTGTGGATAATACAAGTGCTTTGTAGACTTTTAACTTTGTTTGCAGGCTTATTCCATTTCTGTTCCATACATTCTTGTACAGTCTGCCAAAAGCCGCGCTGGCCTTGGAGATTCTTGCATTCATTTCGTCATCAATTGTGGCAGCTTGTGACACAGTGCTGCCAAGATAGGAGAATTTATCCACAACACACTTAGTCTATGACCATTCACTTTGATATTCGGTACAGTGTGATTATTCCCTGGAGCTGGCTGGTACATAACTACAGTCTTCTCCAAGTTGATATTGAGCCCAAAGTTGGCACAGGCATGTGAGAAAGCTGAAACATTTTGTGGCATGTCTGCCTCTGAGTTGGAATATAGAGCACAATCATGAGCAAACCTGAGCTCTCTGACAGTGTCGCTGTTAATTTATGTTTTAGCTTTCAGCCTTCTGAGATTGAATAACTTTCCATCCATGCGGTAGTTGATATCTGTTCCAATGTCGTTGTTCTCGAAGGCATTCGTCAACATAGCTGAAAACATGAGGCTGAACAGTGTTGGTTAAAATGTATACACAATATACACGGATATGCCATGCAAACATCGGTGTTATTCAATATAATAACCATCAAGGTGTACGGCTTTATGCCAGCGAGAAACAAGTGCATGTATTCCTTGCTTGTACAAGATTTTGTCTTGATCATATAGCCATTTCTTGGCTGCATGAATCACGACTTTATCATCTTTAAACCTTGTCGCACGGAGTGTATCTTTAAGCGGACAAAACAGATGAAAATTAGAAGGTGTCAAATCGGGACTATAGTATGGTTGGGAAAGTACATTCCAACACAAATTGGTGATAGCATTTCGTGTTGCCAGACTTGCGTGAGCACGCCCATTGTCGTTAAGAAGAAGCAGGGTTGCTTGATTCTTGTACAGTCAAACTCGGCGGAAAAGATGACTGAGATAATTCAATGTCTTAATGTAAGCTTACGATTTTATTGTTTTTCCTCATGGCATAACATCCACAAGAATCACACCTGCAATGTCCCACAATACGGAGATCATGACCTTCCCAGCTAAAGGAGTTGTGAATTTCTTTCTTCGTGGTGATTGCGGATGATGCCACTCAGTTCACTGTCATTTTATCTCAGGTTCAAAATTATGTGTCCAGGTTTCGTCACCTGTAACGATCTTAACTAAAATATTATCTCAATCAGTATTGAAATGCTTCAACAATTCAGAAGAAATTGCTTTCCTATGCAATCGGTGGTCATTTGTGAGAATTCGGAAACTCAATCTTGCACAAACCTTAGATAATCCGAGAGTTTGTATAACTGCATTTGCTCTACTATTGCTGACTGACAGCTGTAAGGAAAATTGTTGAATAGTGACCCAACAGTAAGAATAGTCCCCTCAGAGCGTTTCAACATTTCTGCATTGGTGGTTGTAGTCGGACTTTCACAGCGCGGCTGATCAAGCAGCTGCGTATCTCCAATTACTGATTCTTTGATTCTCTGAACTTAACGACACATTGTACTCCTGTTGACTGCAAAACTTCCATACACATCACATAAACACTTCTGAATGTTCACAACAGTTCACTTCTATGCAACGAGAAATTCGATCACAGTTCACTGCTTATAACGCATGTTGTTTGCACAGTTCATTTCAACGGTTTAGGGCAGACATATTATTTGGCCGGCTGGGTTGCAACTTTGTGCACACAATCGGCACGTGTTATATTTTAAGTGTACACAATTACATGGTTCTACCTTTATTATTAGTTAAGAAAAACGATTACTTTCTGAAGGACCCGGGTAAATATATATATATTATAAACCAGTTGGATACTTTTTAATACCTAGGGAGATTTATAACATCAGATGGAAGATGTGCAACAGAGATTAAGATCAGTATTGGGCAGATAAAAGCCGCATTTCAGAAAATGAAGATAATCTTATGCAATACGTCATTATCAATGAATGTAAGAAATAGAGTGCTGAAATTCTATATAGAACCAATTTTGCTGCATGGCAGTGAATCTTGGAATGTAAATGAACAAATTAGGAAGAACTTACAAGTAACGGAAATGTGGTTTTTGAGACGAATGTTGCAAATTCCTTGGACAGCCAGAGTAACTAACAACGATTGCCTGAAAAAGGCTTATGAAACTAGACCACTATACACAACAATGAGAAAGAGACAAACAGCGTTCATGACTCCCCACAGATCTTGGTATTTGGTTTTCTGGATCAACTCTACCGTTGATATTCTTCCATGCCACCGTCGCAATTCATCCAGCATCATGTCCCTTGGTCTGCCTCTGCCTCTCTTCCCCTCGATCTTCCCAGTTGTCACGATGTTCTCCAATGCCTATTTTCTCATCACATGAGCAAGAAAAGTTGCTTGCCTTTTTCTTATTGATGTATATAATGTTTTAGTTTCATTAGCCTCTTTCAGGCATTCGTTGTTAGTTACTTTGGCAATCCAATGAATTCGCAACGTTCGTCTCAGGAACCACACCTCGGTTGCTTCCAATCTCTTCCTTATTTGTTTATCTGCATTCCAAGATTCACATCTATAAGCAAAACAGGTTCTATATAGCACATTAGAACTCTCTTTCTTACATTCAATGATACAGACTTATTGCGTAGAATACTCTTCATTTTTGAACATGCATCCTTTTCTTGCCCTATTCTACTCTTAATCTATGTTGTGCATCTTCCTTTTGATGTCATACATGTTTCTATATATTTAAAACTATCCAGTTGGCGAAGAATTTTCCCTTCTATCTCTATTTCTCTATTCAATTGCTCCTGGTCTTTTTAATATAGCTATAAATACGACGAATTTCAACATATCACTTGCTATATATTCATTGCAGTAAGTAACATTCAACATTTTGGTTAATACATCTACTCCAAATTCTCCCAATACTTCTAATTCTTCTATTGCGATTCCACCTGGCCCAGCTGATTTTCCTTTCTTCATATGCTCGATAGCGTGATCGACTTCATCTTTTAGAATAGGTGGACCTGCTTAGTTACTTTCTTCTGTTAATCTTGTACTTTCTCCAACATAAAAGTCCAGACGGCTGAGATAGGAGCGAAGTTCTGCAAACGACATGCAAATGAATGTGTGTGCGTATATATATATATCGTAGGTAACGTGATGACGGTGAGAATCAGCAGTGGTTCGAATCGCATCGGTAACTTACGGGGTATGTGAGCCGGCCGCTCAGAAAGCAATGGCAAACTACTGAGCGTAATCTTGCCAATAAATCAACAATCAGCTTAAAGATGCTGATGTTGACAGCAATGTAAAGGATATGAATATATATATATATATATATATATATATATATATATATATATATATATATATATATATATATATATATATATATATATATGTCCTTTGCAGAACTTCGCTCCCATAGCAGCCGTCTGGAAAACGTCTCAGTCATAAGCAAGATGTCCTGCGTCCGATACACCCATCTGGAGATCATCTGCCACATCCTGCACCCATCTTCTCTTTGGCCGGTCTCTTCCTCTTTTCCCGGGCATATAACCGACCATGATATTTTCCTGCATGCTTCCATGACGTTTCAAATGATCAAAATAGATCAAGTGTCTTTGTTTTATCACCGTTACAAGCCAACCTTCTTTAATATTCAGCTCTTGCCGAATGGATTAATTTGTTCTTTTCTGCATCCGTGATCTTTTTAGAACCCGTCTATTACATTTATGTTCAAAAGCACATATACACTCTACAGATTGTTTAGTAAGTGTCCTTGTCTCACATGTATATGCTGCAATGAAAAAAGATGGGTGCTATTAACTAATCTAATTTTTCTTTCCCTCAGTCCCTCTCCACAGTTTATTCAGTTGTGTTAATGTTTGAAGGGCAATAGATATTCGTCTTTTAATGTCCTTAACTGTGTCACCATTGTTGGTAATTAATGACCCAAGATATTCGACATTTCCCACCACCTATAATTTTTCTTCCTTAACATATATTCTTTCTCCATAGTAGTTTTCTTTCTTTTTCCGTACTTTGATGAAATCCGCACTTTTCACATATTTTTCCGTAAACTCCGTAAATTTTCCGTAAATTTCCGTACTTTGATGACTTGATGATGATTTACTATCTCCGTAATCCCGTATATCCACGTGAGGAACACAGCTGCGAGAGATTCGGCAGTGGATCGCGTCGCGTTGGTTACTTACGGGGTATGTGAGCCGCATGCTCAGAAAGCAATGGCAAACTATTAGGCGTAATCTTGCCAAGAACATCAATGGAAGCTGAAAAATGCTGTTGTTGACTACAACGCCCTATAAGGAATTGAATGGACGTTGCAACTTTTAAAAAAAAAAGTGGTTTTATATGTTTGCATTATCTTTGGTAATTTGTTTATCGTCATTATTATCATTTTTATTATCTTTGTTTATTTTATATAGATGATGTATTTCTTATATTCTTATATATGTATTTTAGAGCTAGACTGAAGTAGAAAGATCTTCCTTCAATCATACACAAACGCCATGGATGTAAGCATTGTTCTACTTGGTGCTGTTGTGTTCCTAGTGGTGTTCTTTTGGTTACGGGCTGCTACCGGCAATCTGCCCCCGAGCCCAATGAGGTCACTGCCTATAGTGGGTCATCTCTTCTACCTGTCTCCGGACCCGAGGCCCCAGTTTAAGCAATTTAGAAAACAGTGTGGGGACATTTACAGGTGAGTGGTTATAGACGGTGGGATATTTACAGGTAAGTAGTTGTTAGATGCTTGGATATTTAAGGTGGATTGATGATGAATATGGGAACATTAACAGGAATGACTGAAGAATGTGGGGACATTGACAGGAGTGGCTAATGGGTGTGGGGACATTGACAGGCGTGTCTGATGGATATCGTGACATTTTTAGGAGTGGCTGATGTATGTGGGACATTGAAAGGAGTGACTGGTGAATGTAGAGACATTGGCATAAGTGGCTGATGGATGTGGGGATATTGTCAGGAGTGACTGATGGATAAGGTGACATTGACAGGAGAGACTGATGAATGTGGAGACATTGACAAAAGTGGCTGATGGATGTCTGGGAATTAACAGGAGTGACTAATGGATGTGGGGACCTTGACTGGAGTGACTGGTGGAGGTGGGGACATTGATAGAAGTGACTGATTGATGTGGGGACATTGACTGGAGTGACTGGTGGAGGTGGGGACATTGATAGAAGTGACTGATTGATGTGGGGACATTGACTGGAGTGACTGGTGGAGGTGGGGACATTGATAGAAGTGACTAATGGATGTGGGGACCTTGACTGGAGTGACTGGTGGAGGTGGGGACATTGATAGAAGTGACTGATGGATGTGAGGACATTGACATGAGTGGCTGATGGATGTGCGCATCATTGACAAGAGTGGCTGATGGTTGTAGGGACATATTTGCCTGACGATGGATAGAGACATAACCACACTTGATGCATGATGGATATAGGGACATGTTCAAGTGTGTTTATGATGAATTGTTCCCATGAGGATTTTGTTATTCTGCTCTCTTGACCTCGACTCTAAGTTTTCTTGTTATTATCCGTAATTATTGTCACATCGACACTGGTAGTTTATGTTATAACAGTAAGTAACTTTTGTCTACGAGTGTCAGAAAATGACATCAACAAATAAAAGAAGAATGTATCTAAAGAGATTTAAACAACGCATACGAAAATAAAATTTCTCTTCATAACATGCCCTACAATTTTGAGTGTTTTCGTGCAATTTCTCTTCATTCATTCAGTAGCATGTCCTTTGCAGAACCTCGCTCACAGAACAACTTTCCAGAAAACTTCTTGATCATAATAAGCAAGATGTTCCACATCCGATACATCATTATGGAGATCATCCGCCACATCCTGCACCCATTTTTTCTTTGGTCTTCCTCTTCCTCTCTTCCCAGGCAAATACACCGCCATCATTGGTTTCTCCAAACTTTCATGACGTTTTAAGTGGCCAAGATATTTCAAATGTCTTAGTTTTATCGTCTTTAATAGCCAACCTTCTTCAATATTCAGCTCTTGAAGTATGGATGCATTTGTTCTTTTCTTTATCCAAGATATTCTTAGAATACGTCAATAACATTTACATTCAACGGCATTTATGTGCTATTCAGCTTGTTTATTAAGTCACACAGTTGTTTGTTGCAAAACAGAAAATACATACTCTTAACAATCGAATAGTTGTACTTCTATGTGTCCCACTCCACAATTTATTCAGTTGTGTTAGTCTTTGAAGATCAATAGATATTCGTCTTTTCATTTCTTTCATTGTGTCACCATTGTTGGTAATCAATGACTCAAGATATTGGAAAAATTTTTTTGGGTGTGTTTAGCTGTGTAGATTCTCTTTGGTCTCAGTCTAACCCATGCAACATCCAAAGAATGATCTGTATCACAGTCAGCACTGTGGTAACTTCGAGTTAATCATTTTTGGTTCAGATGTTGTCTCCGTGTGATGATGAAGTCCAGCTGATGCCCATGGCCGGATCTTGGATGTTTCCATGTGACCTTATGCAGCTTTTTATTTTTTAAAGAGTTTGTAATACATAGGTCATTTCTGGTGCAATGTTCCAGCAGCTTTTGCCTATTGTCATTCATTCGACCTTTGTATTTGCCAAGGCACAGTGGCCATGAACGTGAGTCCTTGCCCACACGAGCATTGAAATATGGATGGAGTTATGCCTCTCCAAAGCACAAAGCCTGGGCTAAAATATAGAGACCGTGTGTTGCCCATGGAGAATGTTCCCTCCATCGGCCTGCCTAGTTTACTCTACAGGAAAGGTAACACCCCTACATCTAGAACAAGACAAGCTGCAGAAGCTGCCGGATCCGCAAAGCAATGCTATAACTGTCCGCCTGTCGGAGCTTCCGAGCCTAGACCAGCTGCCAACCGAGGCTTAGGGCCTGGTCTGCCCTACTATTGTATTTTGTCCTTAGGTTGCATTTCCTCGCACCAGGATAAGGCTTTTACCCTCCTATTTGCGCTCTTCCGCTCGAAGCCATTGGCACAATGTGGAGTGTCGGTTTTGGTAAGTGCCGCCCAACGTTCGGCGCTAACAGAAAGCAGGTAGTACCGTCTAATATCATACGGTAGCTCAGTCATATCTGACTGAGATCTGACACTTAATGTTAGGTATTTCAGAATGATTATATAAAAATGTATAACTGTGACTGCGCATATTATGATGTGAACTTATTGTATGCGCAACAGTGAAATTACAGAAATGGAATACGTCACGCGCCTGTTGTGATTGAAGTTCGTAGATGTGTTGTGGTGCTAACTTATAAGACAATCCTGTGGTCTATCCTTTGTAGACCAATACTTACTAGGTGTAACGAGCAAGTAGACTGAAGCTGCACAAGGGCTCGAAGCATATTTGTCCAGGACAACAGAGAGCCAATTGTTCATCACCATAGAGCCATGTCTTCGATGGAACTCAAAGTGAAGAATTGCCGATGACACTTACAAAGACCATCTTCGACTATCGGAATCTGGACGTCAACGCATTAGACTTAGGAGTTAAGCCCCAGACTCTTTGAGAAGATTTATCATAAACCAACCAACCATTCGGATTCATATTTCTTTCAGCATTGAATGGTGCATGCTAATGTCTAATCTGTCACTTGTTGTATTATTGCTATGTCACTTAGTCGCTGAGACTACTTTACAATAACATCATTGCTTTGTTTATGTTACACTCATGTTGCTGATGTAGATTAGATGACATCTGCCGACATTTACCAATGGACATTTCCTATGCATCTCTTCTATCCTCAGCTTGTACATGGGAGGGACTCTTGTGGTTGTCCTCAACGGTTACGATCTCATCAAGGAAGCCTTTGTCAAGAAAGGGGATGTGATTTCCAACCGGCCTTACTTCTATAGTGACTTGGTAAAAATGTGGTTATTAACTGTTAATATTTATATGTGAATCCGATGGCAATGTCCAAAGATATATTCCATAGTGACATAGTAAATGTGTGGCTATTAACTGGTAAAGTCGACTTGTGTATTTGAAGGTTATTTCCAAGGTTCCTAACTGGAATCTAGTGTCTCTTGCTTCCTCTATACTATCGATTGGTATCTGTCTTCATCTATAACAGGGGTGGCCAACACGAGGCCCGCGGGCCGCATGCGGCCCGCCGGTAGTCATATTGTGGCCCGCGGAGTGGGAAACGACGATGTGGTCGAAGCTGTAGCACGCTTGCTTATTTACTTTAATTTAACACACACACAAAAGGCGCGTGGCCCGGCAGGAAATACTATTTCTGAAATTTGGCCCACCTGCTAAAAAGCTTGGCCACCCCTGATCTATAATTAAGTTTTGGAGATGAGTGGTAGTGTCTCCTGCACAATTTGCAGGTTTACAACTACAGCTGTTCTGTCTCCAGAATAACTTGCAGTCCTCAGACATGAGCTGTGCTGTCTCCTGCAGAACTTTTAAGGTATCCGACCACAGCTGTGTTGTCTCCAGCTGAACCTGCAGGTTTCCGACATGTGCTGTACTGTCTCCTGCAGAACTTGCAGGCTTCCGTAGAATGCGATATCTAGGGTTGTTTTCGCGGTCCATGAATTACACCTGCCTGCTTTTATGATGTTGCTGTTTGTGCTAGTGGCGAAACGAACCATAGTCGATTTCATAATCAATCAAGTAGCTACCGTCTCTACAATGACGACTGCATTGAATCTCCAACAGTGTATGTCTCCGACCTTAATTGGACGTTCTGCAAGACTGCTGTCTATCTAGTGATGTTATCTTCCCATTTGTTTCGTTGTCAACCTCTTGCTCGTTTGCCTTTAACCTTACCACTTGGTATACTGTTTATAAGAGTGTTATAGCTTGTAACATGGCCGAAATATTTAACTTCGCTTTTTTTATTTCTTTCATCAAATCTCTTTTTATTCCTATTGTGGATTGTTTTTATTTCTGGAAAATACGACATATTCTTCTGTATATCCACATCCCCAGGGTCTATATTCGACTTTCTAGTTGCTTGTTCATTGTCCAGTCTTCTGCGCTATATACAGGCTTGGTCATGGGAATGTTCCATTTGAAGACACACTCTCTTGGGATATCAACAGATGCCAGCAGAAACCAACACGCTCAAGTTATCTGCTGCTTGCTTGGGATATATTCATGTCGACATCTGCAGTTGAAGAAGAGGAAGACGACGAAGGTTATGTAATCTATAATCGGGCCACTGAAAACAGATGAGGTCCACTGTGGTATCTATGTGGCTGTGGCTAGGTTTTGAATTATGTCGGTATCCCAAAGCTCATTTTGAGATGGTTGATAGACCAGGTCCCAAAATTTCACTGCGGAAAATGGAGGAGAAAACGAAGAAGAAGAAGAATTTAATTACTTCTATGAAAACGGATCAATACCTATGAATGTATTGTCATGTGTAGTTTCTCTGCTGTATTCATGACAATCATATTCGTTAACGTTTTTCTATTGCAGGCTGTTGGAATGAAAGACAAAGGAATTGCATTTTCTAGTGGAGCAATCTGGAAAGAGCAGAGATCCGTTAGCTTGTCCATCTTGAGAGCTTTCGGTATGGGCAAGAATCTTCTCTCTGAAAGGATACAAGAAGAAGTAGGCTGTTACGTAAACTATCTGGCAAGTTTGAAAGGGAAACCCACAAATATCAGCGTTATCACAAACATAAGCACGTGTAACGTCATTTGCTCTATTTTGATTGGTCGCCGGTTTGAATACCACGACAAAAGTCTTCAGACATTGATGCACCGGTTGGGAGCTCTGGTCAGCGACCAAAAAAATTTGGGGTTAATAAATTTTGTGTTCTGGCTGAGATACATTCCTGGAGACCTGTTCAAGGCCAAAACAATAGCAACGAACAGAAGGGCCGTTTTCAGCGAACTGATGAAGTTTATTGAGGAGAAGAAACGACATGTCGTGGATTCTAATGACGTGTGTAATCTCATTGATGCCTACATTGTTGAAAGAAACAAGAAAAGACAAGCCGGCATTTCTACATCACTGGATGACCAGAATCTAACAAAACTAATGTATGACTTGTTTGTTGCAGGAACTGAAACTACAAGCACGACTATCTACTGGTGTATTCTCTACATTCTCAATAACCCAGAAATACAAGAGAAAATATACCTGGAGATCAAACACAAAGTTGGGACAAACAGAGCTCCAACTATACAGGATAAGCCGCAGCTGAACTATTTGAATGCTGTCATCTGTGAAACCCAGCGTCTGGCCAGTATTGTCCCATTGGGGGTGACCCACGTCTGCTCAGAAGATGTATCTTTGAGAGGCTACACTATACCTAAAGGAACATACGTTATATCTAACTTAGACTCCGCCCTACACGACAAGGCTACCTGGGGTGAGGACGCCACAAGTTTCAAACCCGAGCGATTCCTCGACAGCAACGGAGAATTACAGATCCCGGAGCAATTTATTCCTTTCAGCATTGGAAGGCGTATCTGTCTAGGGGATGCCTTAGCAAAGATGGAACTGTTTCTGTTTCTCTCCACCATGTTCCAGAGATTTAAGTTCCTCCCGCCAGGCCCAGACTCCATCCCTGAATTGAAGTACAAAGCTGGTATCATCGCTGCTCCGAAAGCCTACGAAGTCAAAATGGTGGAGCGGATGTAATGCATACGACGCAGTTAACATTGTCCAAGAGTAGTTATTTTACTTATATGTTGTGTATCTGATAGTATATACAGATGATTCATATGGTGTGATTTATACATATGACCTATTTGGTGTGATATAAACATATGATCTATATGGTGTGATATACAGATGATCTATATGATGATATATATATATATATATATATATATATATATATATATATATATATAGAGAGAGAGAGAGAGAGAGAGAGAGAGAGAGAGAGAGAGAGAGAGAGAGAGAACGATTGAACGAACGTACGGACGAACGAACGAGTACACTTTATTTTCAGAGGGTTAAGAATAGGGCACGCAGGCCCGTCTAACATTCTGCTCTTCTTTCACTCTCTTGCATACATTATTTCATCCGCACATCATTCGAGGCTAACTGAGAACAACAACAATATAAAAGACAAACATTATAAAGGCATGAAAGAAATGCAAATCTCACTATTAAATGACTCACTAAAATTAATTAATGATGTGGCTTTTGTTATTAGCTACGGGGAACATACTGTCTACCAAAATGGGACTGCCTGATATACTTGGGTTTTATTATAGTTATTATTATTATTATTATTATTATTATTATTATTATTATTATTATTATTATTTGTATTATTATTTAGGGGAAAGGTAATCTGCACTGATATAATGTTCGAATAATTTGCGATTATATGTGTAGGGATTAATGATGTATTTCATTTCTTGTGAAAGACTGTTCTGAGTTGCAGAATATTCTAGGCTTATTTTGTATACATCTATCCTTGGCCTCGGAAAGTGTAATATATTTAGTCGTTTACTGTGTCTTGCATTATATTTAAACAATGGCCAAATTTAATTTGGGCCACTTCGATGTAGGATTTTGTGAATTAGTTTAGTCTTGTTGAAAAGTAGGCGTTTTGAATTTGAACAACCGTCCAAGATTATAGAGCAGTAGTCAAAATGTGTCTGTATGTGAGAGGTATAGAATATCTTTCTTGTGTCTTCATCAAGAAAATCTTTATTTTTGCCAGTAAGAAGAATTTTTTTTGCCATTTGTTTAACGAGCACTTGAAGATTTGAATTAAAGGTTAGGTTTCTATCAATGATGAAGCCTAATACTTTGTGCTCATTTGCAATTTATACTGGCACGTTAATGATGTGAAGTTTAGGTGATCTGTGTGAGTTTAAAGTCTGAAGTCTTTGTCTTTTTGTTACCAACATGGATTTTGTTTTAGTGATGTTAATTTGCATACGGTTTGCAAAGCTACACCTAACTACATTATTTAATTCTTGTTGCAATGAAGACCCCATAAAATTACAGTTTTAAGAATTTGTGTACACTGTACAGTCGTCTGCAAATAGATCGCAGGACGACGAAAGATGCAAAGGTAGATCGTTAATATATATGGCAAATAATAGAGGGCCAAGAATAGAGCCTTGCGGTACTCCAGTATTGAAGCTAGTGGTTTGAGACAGAGATTTATTGTATGATACTACTTGCTTTCTGTTTGACAGAAAAGATTTTTATTAGAGTCACTATATAAGGGCCAACATTCATTGTTTCTTGTTTTTAAATTAAAATAGCATGGTCTGTCATATCAAATTCTTTTCTGAAATCGATAAACACCGCTCCACATAGACGGTTGTTGTTTATATTCAGGTGCCAATTTTCTGTCATGTTTTTTTAGGGCCGTATGATGATCTATATGGTGCGATGTATATAGATGATCTAAATAGTGTGATATATACAGATGATCTAAATAGTATGATATATACAGATGATCTAAATAGTATGATATATACAGATGATCTCAATGTGTGATGTATACAGATGATCTGTATGGTGTGATATATACAGATCATCTGTATGGTGTGATGTAAACAGATGATCTATGTGGTGTGATATATACATATGATCTATATGGTGCGATGTATACAGATGATCTAAATAGTATGATATATACAGATGATCTAAATAGTATGATATATACAGATGATCTAAATAGTATGATATATACAGATGATCTCTATGGTGTGATATACAGATCATCTGTATGGTGTGATGTAAACAGATGATCTATGTGGTGTAATATATACAGATGATCTATGTGGTGTGATATATACAGATGATCTATGTGGTGTAATATATACGGATGATCTATATGGTGTGATATATACATATGATTTATATGCTGTGATATACAGATGACCTATATGGTGTGATGCATACAGATGATCTTTATGATGTGATATATACAAATGATCTATGTGGTGTGATGTATACATATGTTCTATATGGCATACAGATGATCTATGTGGTGTGATGTATACATATGTTCTATATGGCATGATATATACAGATGATCTATGTGGTGTGATGTATACATATGTTCTATATGGTGTGATATATACAGATGATCTGTATGGTGTTATTTTTAATGTGTCAATTCTGTGAATGTACAGTGTCTTTATATTAAATATCATGCCGTATTCGTTCACAGTGTAAATAAAAGTAAATGATACGCGTGCTAGCGTGTCTATGTTCTTAAACTAATCTAAACATCAACTATCCACATGTGTCAACAACAACACTCACACTTATGTGTCTATATGTTTACCAACATAAACTATCTACACATCTCTGACTAAATATGTGTCAACAGCAACACATACACATGTGTAACTATATATTTGGCAAATGCAACATTCACACATATGTGACTATATATTTGTCAACAGCAACACTCACAAATATTTTGCAATATATTTATCAACATCAACTACCCACATATCTCTGATGAAATATGTGTCAAAATCAAATCACACACACACACATACACACACACACACAAACACGCTCACGCACGCATGCACGTACCTACACACACACACACACACACACACACACACACACACACACACATCTCTGGCTGTAGATTTATCAGCAAGAAATATCCATACAAAGGCGACAATAAAGACGTGTCAAAACCGACTCCCCGCATTTGACTCGTAGATAGTTGTCAACAGCAACTCTCGACATGTATGTGAAAATATGTTTGTTAACAGCAACAACCGCATATCCATGGTATATAAATGTCACCAGGAACTCTCCACATCTATGTGACTATATATTTGTCAACAGCGATACAAAAACCTATGTATCTGTTTCGTAACAAAATAGTTTTTACACTGGTATCCATTCATTGGCACCTTTTCGTCTTGACAGACGATAGTTTGGTACATTGTGCTTCAAAAAGGCTTAATAACTACGACCCATGGCGTTGGCGAGTGTGGCTGGTAAGGCCAATTCTTGCTGCAAATGTTTGCCCACAGTAGATGCATGTGAAAACATGGTCATTTCCACCATTGTGCACCATCTTACGTCTCTCACGCTCTGTGTGTGCTTTACCTGCAATCATTTTCTCTTTTGTCTTTATTCCATTTCTGATGTTTACCCTCCATGCAACACGTTCAGCGGCGACTTGCTCCCAATGTGCATTATCTATGCCTGTATCAATCATGTCCCGCTTACACACATCTTTGTATCGTAGTAGAGGCCGACCCTGAGATCTCCTACCCGCCTGTAATTCACCAAAAAAGATGTCCTTTGGTATTCTACCATCATCCATCCTCCTAACATGTCCTATCCATCTAAGTCTACGAAGACTGAGCATGGAATACACCGTCACACAACCTGATCTTTCCAATACTTCAGTATTTGTGATTTTGTCTTGCCACTTAATACCAAGTGTCCTTCACAGACACCGCATATGAAAGCTGTTTAAACGTTTCTCTTGGCGTGAGTAAGTTGTCCAGGTTTCACTGCCATAAAGAAGAGTACTAAGGACACAGGCTTGGTAGACGAGGACTTTTGTTTTGGCAGTAAGCTTCCTGTTCTCCCAGACTCTTTTTGCTAACATGTTCTTTGTTGTTGCTGCCTTGCCAATCCTGATGTTGATTTCCTGGTCGAGGGATAATTTGCTATTTACCTCTGATCCTAGATATGTAAAATGGTCTACTGTCTCTAGTTCGGCGTCGTCAATAATGATTGATGGTACACCATGTGCACCTTGTGATATAATCTGTGTCTTATTTTTGTTAATTGTTAAACCAAATTCAGAACAAGCATTGGAGAATGAAGATAGTAGATGTTGTAATTCTTCCTCAGAGTGGGTCGTATTCGTAGCATCATCCGCAAAAAGCAATTCTCTGATTAGCACCCTCCTAATTTTGGTCTTGGCCTTCAATCTTTGAGCATTATAGAGGCCACCATCTGAGCGTGAGTGAATGTATATACCGTCATCCTGATCACGAAAGGCATATTTCAGTAGAAGGGAAAAGTATATTCCAAAGAGGGTGGGGGATAGTACACAACCTTGTTTAACTCCACTCTTGATTTCAAACTCTTCTGAAGTTGAGCCATCAAACTTGATTTTACCCTTCATGCCTGTGTGGAACGATTCCACAATGGTCAGAAGAGTTGGTGGGCAGTCAATCTTCTTTAGTGCTTTAAACAGACCCTCACGACTGACCAAATCGAATGCCTTTGTGAGGTCGATGAAGACAATAAACAGTGGCTGATTTTGTTCCCGGCATTTTTCTTGCATCTGTCGCAATGGGAATATCATATCAATGGTGGACGGGTTCTGACGGAAGCCGCACTGTGATTCGGGGTAGACTTGATCTCCCAGGACTTGAAGTCTGCGCAGGACAATTCTGGCAAATACTTTCCCAACAATACACATAAGTGAGATACCCCTATAGTTGTTACAGTCGCTCCGATCGCCCTTGTTCTTGTACAGCGTTATGATGTTTGAATCTTTGAAATCCCGTGGGACTTGTCCTTCTCGCCAGCATAGCTCTATTAGCTGGTGGGTCTGTAGAGCGAGTGTGTCTTGCCCACTCCTGATTACCTCTATTGGAATCCCATCCTCACCTGAAGCCTTGCCAGAAGCAAGCTCATTTATAGCACACTTAACTTCTGTTATGGTGAGAAGTGTGTCCAGGTGGTCAAGCGTTGGCAGGGCCTCTATGGCGTTAAGGGCATCATCCGCTAGCTTGGTCTCACTTGATTAAAGTTCTAAATAGTGCTCGACCCATCTATCCATCTGCTGTTTCTTATCAGTGATGATTTCTCCAGTCAAGGTTTTCAGCGGTGCACTTCTTTTGATCATTGGACCACAGGCTTTCTTTATCCCTTCATACATGCTTCTGATGTTTCCCTTATCACTTGCGATTTGAATGGACACACATAACTTGATCCAATAGTCATTCGCACACTGCCTGGCAGCATTTTGTACATCCTTCCTCGCTTGCTTCAGCTCACTCAGAGTGTTACGCGTTGGTCTTTCCTTGTTTCTTAAGAGAGTTATCTTCTTTTTATCAATCAAGGGCTGCAGTATCTGGCTGTTTGCCGCAAACCAGTCCTACCTCTTATAATGCACAGTGCCGTAAACCCCTACCGCTGTTTTATAAATAGTTTCCTTAAGTTTACTCCATTTATCATTTACTATACAATTTTCTGATGTATCATTGTTTAAGTCCCCGCTAATCACTGGTATCATGAAGGCTAATAGACTACAATGGCTGGGGCATATAGAAAGAATGGAAGATAATAGGGAAACAAAACTCGCTTACACTCAGGAAATAAATGACCGTAGACCCCGTGGTAGACCAAGAAGGCGGTGGAGAGATAATACATGTACAGACCTACAAGCACTTGGAATCAACGACTGGCAAGAGAAGGTCCACCAGAGAGACGAATGGAGACGGATTGTATTTGCAGCAAAGAACCTCAATGGTTCGGAACGCTGAAGAAGAAGAAGATCATTGAAAGCGTCTTCAAGTTGCTGTTGAAATTCAAAGCACTTTCCAGGATCGTGAGTGTTAATAATATTAATCCTGGGGCTAGACTTGTGTTTAGCTGTGTAGATTCTCTTTGGTCTCAGTCTAACCCTTGCAACAACCAAAGAATGATCTGTATCACAGTCAGCACTGTGGTAACTTCGAGTTAATGATGTATGGTTCAGATGTTGTCTCCGTGTGATAATGAAGTCCAGCTGATGCCAATGGCCGGATCTTGGATGTTTCCATGTGACCTTATGCAGCTCTTTTGTTTTAAAAAAGGAGTATGTAATACATAGGTCATTTCTAGTGCAATGCTCCAGAGGCCTTTGCCCATTATCATTCATGCGACCGATGTTGTATTTTCCAAGGCACACTGGCCATGAACTCGAGTACTTGCCCACACGAGCATTGAAATCACCGAGCATATAAATGTAGTCGGATTTTGGAACTGCCTTGATCGCAGAGTCTAGCTGCTCATAGAACGTATCCTTCACATCATCAGAGGAAGCGAGTGTCGGTGCATATGCAGTGAGAATGGTGGCAAATCCACAAGAGGTTGCCAAGCGCAGTGATAATAATCTTTCATTACCTCCAGCTAGGATATCAATCAATCCCAGTAGCGAATTCTTCACTGCAAAGCCCACACCATGTTGCCTTTTTTCTGCCTGCCCTCTTCCCTTCCAAAAAAAGGTGTAATTGTTTTCCCTGAGTGACCTTTCCTCAGCGAGGCGAGTCTTCTGCAGGCCAGCAGCTCTCGCTTTGATTCCGTGACCGGTTCAGACCAGGGATGGAGTTATTGTCTCTCCATAGCACAAAGCCTGGGCTAAAATAAAGAAACCATGTGTTGCCCATGCAGCATGATCCCTCTCTCGGCCTGCCTAGTTCACTCCAGAGGAACGTTAACACCTATACATCTGGAACAAGACAAGCTGCAGAAGCTGCCGGATCAGCAAAGCAATGCTCTAACTGTCTGCCTGTTGGAGCTTCAATCCTAGACCAGCTGCCAACCAAGGCTTAGGGCCTGTTCTGCCCTGCCATGACTTATTTTGTCTTTGGGTTGCATTTCCTCGCACCAGGATAAGGCTTATATCCTCCCAATTGCGCTCTTCCGCCTGAAGCTGTTGGCACAATGTGGGGTGTCGGGTTTGGTAAGCGCCGCCCAACATTCGGCGCTGACAGAAAGCAGGTAGTACCGTCTACTGTCATACGGTAGCTCAGTCATATCTGACTAAGACCTGACTGTCTAAGACCTGACACTGGTATCATGAATGCTAATAGACTACAATGGCTGGGCATATAGAAGAATGGAAGATAATAGGGAAACAAAACTCGCTTACACTCAGGAAATAAATGATCGTAGACCCCGAAGTAGTCCAAGAGGACGGTGGAGAGATAATATATATACAGACCTACAAGCACTTGGAATCAACGACTGGCAAGAGAAGGTAAACCAGAGAGACGAATGGAGACGGCTTGTATCTGCAGCAAAGAACCTCAATGGCTCGGAACGCTGAAGAAGAAGAAGACACAAAAACTACTGACTGCAGTACTTTAACTGTACGTCACAAACAGTGGCTGCAGTCAGTTGTTGACACCAGTATAGGACATTTGAATGTCAGCATGGTCAAAGAAACAAAGAAGAAAACACATGAACACCTAAATTCAGCTATCTCACTACTTGGAAACATATTGAAGTTAACACCAAGGGATAAATACCTAGCTGGCTTGGCTGCAAGGCTTAACTGGGACAATAACCGTGTGGAGATACTGGTGATCATATGGGGAGACAGGTGTTAACATCACGTGACTCTCTCAGCAGTTTTAATTGCCACTGCTTAAGTTCCAAACTCACACATGCCTGCAGACATACGGACACACAAGGACTCTGTCATTCTTGGCCACTTATCATGGCACAGGATAATGATTATGACCACAATGCTGACTCAATGGAGACTAACCACACACGAGACTTCTTTCGCTCTCTACGCATCCCTCTTTCTGTCGCTTTGTGTATTTGTCTGTCTGTCCCCCTGAGAGTGTATCTCTCTCTCTCTCTCTCTCTCTCTCTCTCTCTCTCTCTCTCTCTCTCTCTCTCTCTCTCTCTCTCTCTCTCTCTCGAATTATTTTTGGATTAAATGTTCTGCCACTTATCTGTACCAGTAGTATTCTGTCTGGCATAGCTCAATATCTTTTTATAGATTTTATGATATCACCAGATCCATTATAAATGTTACCCCTCGCTGTTTTTCTCTCCGCCAGAATGAATTATTTTATCATTATTATTATATTATATATATATATTCGGAAGTTATCAAACCAACTCAATTCCATCTGGTCTCACATATACCTAAATGTTAATATTAAAGTAAAGTCTCTTATATCTTGCTGACGATCCCTGCAGGGTAAGGCTGCTCCTGTGGAGCACCATTTATGCCGTTTCTCAGATTTTCTATCAAGCTATTACAAAAAGCGACTTTCTTGGCATCTGTTAAAAGGTAGCTTTTTATAAATACAGAAGCATTATCAGGCGGTTCCAGCTAACGATCGTGCTGTGTGATCTAAGCAACAACATACAATTTCAAACTGTCGATGTATCTATAAAGTAAATAAACGTTTAGATTTTGAATGAAATCATAGAAACATGTCCCAGTATCTGCAAAATCATATCAATAAGCTGAGTTCAACATGCAGCAGATATGAAATGAAAATAAATACAACCAAAACAGAAGTAATGTAAGTTAGCATATATTGTGGTATACTAAGTATACTGATAAAAATAAAAGCTCTGAAACAAGTTAAAATAGTAAAAGAATTATTATCACAGAAGAAAGCAGAATAGATATAGAAATCGAAATCTGATATTAAAAATAAGTTCGTTTACATGTCAACTCTCAACCATACTGAAACATCAAAATATACTTATATACGCAAGATGACAGATAATAAATATCACATTCACATCAACCCCACGCTACCAGTGTCAATCTTGGACATTATCCAAATCACTCTTTGGCAAGATCAACCCTGCGAGATCAGATGTTTGAGAGTAGCTGCCAACTATCCAAGGCATAATTAGAATTGATGTTATCAGATAGACAGTGGGATCAACATCATGTGCCACATATATTGAAAGATAGAATATCAAATAGTTTGGCCATCTCGTTAGAATACAACCCATCAACTACGCTACACCAAAGAAGATCAGCTACGAGGACACGAGGACGCCCGAGAAGACCAAAGATTGACATCAGAAACTGTTACAATCACACGGAATGACATAATCCAGTGTCACCCATCGGACGTTGGGGCGCTAACCGTTACTCCCCACGACGCTTGATGGTAAATGTGGAAGATGATGATGGCCTCTAGAATGAGGGACTGTTATTGCTGATGCCGTTTCCCGTATATCTCAAAAAAGACATCAGATACTAGAAATACTGAACACATCTGATGGAAGGTGACAAGAATCAGGTCACAAATTCTTATGCCGGGGTAGTGTGTTCAACCTCTACACCGGTCACTTGAACTAACATGTTGACTTCTCGTTCTTGACTTGGGGACGCAATTTGCAAGTACCTCTGAAATCGGAGTAGGTTCGCTTGATGTCAAGGGAGACGGGTAATAGGGAAATCCACAAGCAAAAATCAGTACAGTGCACAACAAATAGTAGCATATGTATGAACTACATTTCAGCTCAAAGCGAACGAACGCAAAAACAACATTCTTTCGATAAAAGATGAAGATAATTAGAATCTCATCATCACATCTCATCATGTTCCTCTTGTACCTTGCGGTGTCGAGGTGAAGTATAAACATCATGAGAGTGCCCGATTATTGGCTTCATGTATGGACATTCCCATGGACTCTGCTATTCCCTCCGTCCAACGTTTACGTGGTCGGCCTCTTTCTCTATTTCCATCTGGTCTGTACATCATTGCTTACTGTGGTATGCTGCTGACTTGTAACCTACTTGCATGGCCAAACCATATGACTTGCTGCTTTCTAATAAAATCTAGCGCTGCTAAAATCCCCACTTTAGTCCTGGTTTCTTCATTTCTGATCTTATCTCTTCTTGATACGTTGAGTATTCTTCTCAGGAATCTCATTTCTGTTGTTGTGATCTTTCTTTTCTCTTTTTCTGTCATTGTCCAGGTTTGGCATTGGTAGCATAGAGTTGGTAGGAAGATTGTGTTGTAAAGTGCTTTCTTAGTAGTTATTGATACATTTTTGTTCTTTAGTATTGGTACCACTTGTCCAATGAGTTGATTTGCCTTATTGCATCTATTTTCGATCTCATCTTCTGAACTTCCATTTGATAATATTATACTTCCTAGGTGCTTGAAACTCTTTACTTGTTTCAAGGGATGTTCGTTTAGGTGAATTGTTGTTGTTTTGTCTTCTTTAGTTATAGTCATTACCTCTGTTTTGCTTGTGATAATTTTCATGTTTTGTTCCCTACACATTTCGTTTAGTCTATTCATGTGGTCTTGTAATTCAGCTTCTGATTTTGCTATTAGTGCTTGGTCGTCCGCAAACAGGAGTTCTCTAATTGGTTAGATTTGCAGATGCTTCTTCTTCTGTGTTCTCGTCATGCGGTATTCTTGCGGTCTCTGTTTGGCTGATTTCTTTACATATGATTGATTGACTGATTGATTTAGGAACCGACATCACAGCATTCGAGGCATTCCCATAAGCGCTCCGTCCCCATCCTCAGCTGCCAGCGAAGAGTTCCAACGCCAATAATACCAGTAGCAATCTGATATGCCCATCTAACCTTTCCTCTGAGCGTCGAGTGTCGGCCAGATCCCCTCGTCACTCCTCGCTCACTCATTATTGCCAGACCATGGCGATCCATTTGCTCCTCCGAGGTGTACACGTGCTCCCACAAGTCCGCAACCATGTCTGCCTTGTTTCTTTGCATATGTTATCTATATATGTTATGAACAAGAGAGGGGACAGGACACAACCTTTTCGTACTCCAGATCTTATGGTGAAGGGTTCTGAGTGTCCTCCAGTTGCTCTCTCTACGCATTCACTGTTGTTGTATAAGCTTCTACATAGATTTGTTAGATACTCACTCACGCGTTGTTAGATACTGTTTGCTCACTCCATATTGTTGAAGGATTTCCCACAGCTTGTTTCTATCTACTCTATCGAGAGCATTTTCTTTGTCGACAATGGTTAAGTCGCTTAAAAATGTCGCTTAAAAGTCGACAGGGTCGACTTCATTGCACCGGGTTGTATCCCATATGGCTCGGTCTCTTTCCGTAGCACGGAAAGCGTCGCACAAAGCACGAACTCCGTAGCTTTTAGCGACGACCCACAGGAGTCTCCGAAACATTTAACTCGTAAACCGAACGGCGCGGCCCGGAATCGAACCAACAACCTTCGGAACACGAGTCAAACGGCTTGACCACTTCGCCACAGAGACTCCCAAAGGTTAAGTGTTTCATTGAATTCGATTGATTTTTGTATAAGTGGCATCTGTGCATCCTTTGTTTTTCCTAAATCCATGTTGTTTCGCTTAGCTGGGGTTCTATAGTAGTTAGTAATCTTTTCTCAAGTATTTCGCTAAATATTTTCCCAGCATGACTCAACAGTGAAAGGCCTCTGTATTGTTTGCAATCTCTTTTGCTGCCTTTGTTTTTCCAAATTGGGATAATTATGGCGTTTCCCCAGTCTCGTGGTGTCTGTTGTTCTATCCAAACATGGTTGAATAGTCTATGTAGCCAAGCTGTTCCTACTTCTCTTGCTGCTTTAATTAGTTCATTTGGTATTTTATCTTGTACCGCTGATTTGTTCAATGGAGCCAATCTGATGGTTTCTTTAATTTCTTCTTTTAGTATGTCTGGTTCTAGTTATTCGGTGGCATCTGTGTAGGTCTCTTAAATTCCTGTGACATCTGATGGGATGTTGAGAAGTTGTTCGAAATACTGCTTCCATCTTATTAGGATTTGTTTTTGTTCACGTATTGGTTCTCCATTTTCTCTGTTAATTATTTACGTTCAGTCAAAGGGTTCTCCTCTGGTTCGCAATGCGCTTATCTTTTTGTAGATGTTTCTTGTTGCCTCCTTGTAGTTTTTATTTAGGATTTCTCCATACTCTTCCCAGTCTTTTTGTTTTACCCTCTTTACTATTCTACTCACATGTCTTCTCGCTATTCTATATTCTATGTAATCACATTCCTGTTTGCTCTTCAACCACGTTTTATATTTTGTCTTTTTGTCTTTTACCGTTTTCTTTACCTCTGCGTTCCACCGACTTGTTATTTTCTTTATCCGTGTTTTGCTTTTTTTCGTGGTTCCACATGTTATTTTTGCAGTATTTAAAATGCTTAATTTGAACATCTACCATTCGTCTTCCACTGTTTTTCTTTCTATAGGCAATTTTACATAGATTTCAGTTAGTTCTTTCTCATATTTTTCCCTTACTGCCTCGTATTTAAGGTTTTTTAAGTTTACTTATTCACATAGCATGTGTTTTCCTGCTCTGTGTTTTCTTCTTCTGATGGTTCTTATTGTGGCAACGACTGCCTTATGATCTGTGTTTATACTTAAATTGGGCAATGTCCTTGCATCTAATATATTTCTCTTTCAGTTATTTCTTGTTAATATAAAATCAATTTGGCTTTTAGTATCTAGATCGTTCCATTTATACCAGGTGTATACTTGTGAGTCTGTATGTTTATAGAATGTGTTTGTTACACAGCGGTCGTGTTGGCTGCAAAGCTCTATCAGTCTACTTCCGTTATCATTCATTTCCGTATGCTGATCTCCAAATGCTCTCAGATGTTTTCTACGCTCACTCTGTTATGTCCTAGTCTTGCATTGAAATCTCCCATAACTATGATGTTGTCCTGTTTGTCTATTTTATTTAGCACGTCATGGATGTCTTCGTAGAATTCCTCGCAATCTTGCTCATTGTTGTTAGTATTACATGGTGCGTATAATTGTACATATGTTGTAATTGTTTGTTCTTTTATCCTCACTGTTATGATTCTTTCTGATATATATGTTGTTTCTAGTATTCCTCTTGCTAGCCGTGGCTCGATGACTATTCCTACACCGTGTCTTGCCGTTTCTTGCTGTTCTACTCCAGAGTAGGCAAACGTGTAACTGTGGTGGAGCTCTTTGCATCATTTCCCCTTTGTTCTGGTGTCCGCTATTCCCATCAGTTCAATTTTCCTCTCTTTCATTGTTTCTATAAGCTCTTCTTCTTTACTATTGAAACTGCAGGCCTTCATTGTGCCTATTTTTTGAGTCGCTGATCTATCTCGTAGTCCATTAACATTGCCGGGTCGATATCCGTTTGGGTCAGTCCATTTATACTTCTTAGTATTCTATGAGCAGTATGAAGATCCCCTACCGGCTTGCTAGGACTGTCGCAGGTTTCTGACCACAGGGAGTCCATCCCCTATGGCGAGCCATAGCCCCGTTAGCCCATGACCTCGGGGTCATGGTTTCCCGGTCTGCACCACGTGGAGGTGGGGGTTGACTTGTGTAGTCTACGGGTCGTCGGCAGGCTACTAATATTCACTGTCAAAGACTGAAAGATAAAGGCCGGAGGTCTTCTCAAGATAGAAGACCACAGGGAAGAGTGGTCAACCTCAAATAGATTAGAGGTGATACAGTGCCCCGATATCAGGGCAGGGTAGGTGATAGAATGGGGGACTATTAACTAGTTCTCTCATGAGACACGGAGACGTTGACCAGACAGTTAGCACTCTGGTCACGACAGGATCACGCCTACGTGATAGCCACGATTGCCACTCAACAAGAGACAGCTAATGTAAGCGTGCCAGGTGTAACGGCACGCAAAAAGCCGAAGGACACCTCAAGGTCCTTCCGCGTGCTGTGTAGCCACGCGAGTAAGAAAGTCAGACTGGGGACTGACTTTGTAGCGAGCACCTCGTTTAGTGTTGATAGGAGATTTGTGTAACCAAATAGATAGAATTAGCATTAGGGTTTAGAAAACTAGTGATAGGCAATTCTGTGGCTTTGTGTGTGGTTTTGATAGCGACTGTTATGTACTTGTGAAGAGCCAACGGCAATAAAATGTATCATTTATTTCCTCTCACACGACTTGCAAGTTTCTTGTATGGTGTGGGAGAAGTAATCTGATGATGCCTTACACATAGGTTGTTGACATTCACTCTTCACCCCTCCTGGGAGAGGCTAGCCGATCCTAACCCTGCTCGCTGCAGGGCCAGGCGCATTCCACACCTTGCAGACTCTAGTATAATAAGAATAAATCAAGGAAATGAAAACCCAGTTTACTGAGGTACTCCAAGAATTGGAATCATACATGAATTGAGATAGCAATTTAATCACATAATAGAAAAGGGGATGGGGCGATATAGATATCAAAATAAGAATGCAACAGGCAAGATGGGCTTCCATAGCACAAGAACATTTGTGGAAGTCAAAGAAATGTAAGCTCATGACCAAACTTAGAATATAACACTCTAGCGTTACATGTATACTACTTTATGGACCAGCAACAAGGAGAACAACTAAAAGAATTACTAATACATAACACACATTCATTAATTAGTGCCTGCGCAGGACAGTACTCAAATGATGTGGCAGACTCACCAATGTGGAACTTGTCATAACTGACACATCCCGCGGACCAGGAGACCAGCAACAGACGCTGGCTAGGATACACACTGGGGAAAGCTGATAATAGTCTAGCTCGGAAGTTCCTTGACTATAAGTTATAGTCTATAACCCACAGAACTAACGAAATAGAGGAGAAGTAAAACCTCTGAAGAAGAGAAATAGAAAAGGAGGGACGTGAAGGGATCTAGAAGGGAAAGGTGTGGAGAGTCCGGCTTGACGAGAGCTTGTTGGGGGGGGGGGGGGGGGGGGTGGCGGCACATAAAGCAAATGGATAGAAGGGGCTGAAGAAGAGAACTTGTACGAGGGGGTTTACAATGAAAACGTTTAAAATGTGATGGAAATTACATAAACAAGGCCATTGTCTTGTAACCTGTCAATATTGTTGTATGGATGTCAAGAGTGTTATGCACGTGACATCTCTGTGAACAAAGACGAACACTGTAACATCATAAGGATAGTTTAAAGATGGCCGTCCCCTTTTTGATATGCACCAAGAGAAGCAGCGTTTATATTATCCGTTTTTTTTTTTAAAAATCAGTGAAGGGGTGAAACCTATAGAACTTCATCGACGATGCATGCCTGTCAGTCCAGCAAGTGTATGGGAGGAGTAGGAAGTTCCAAAACGGCGAGACTTCTGTGACAGACTCAAAGCAATCCTTGTATCTCAAAACAGATCCATCGTCAGTTACTGGAATATAAATTTCCTATAGTTGGAAGCAACAGAGATGTGGTTCCAAAGAAGAATGCTGTGAATTCCTCGGACTGCCAGAGTAACTAACAATGTTTGCCTGGAAGAGGCTAATGAAACTAGAACATTTTATACAACAATAAGAAAGAGACAAACAGCTTTCTTTGGTCTTGTTATGAGAAGAGATGCATTGGAGAACATCGTCACAACTGGGAAGATCGAGGGCAAGAGAACCAGAGGCCGACCAAGAGCAATGGTGCTGGATGGATTGAGATGGTGACATGGACGAATATCAGCAGTCTAGCTGATCATGAACACCAAAGACCGATATATGCGGAGAGACATGAACGACTACGCCAGTTGGCATGTCACTTGATGATGATAGTTGCATCGAATTATACAAGAGTTGATTGTAAAATACTGAATAGAAATGTGAAATTAAAACAGAAAGTTGATTGTGGTGAATAACTGAACAGAAATTTTAAACACAAATATACACTTATCATCTACTCACGGGACAATGGCTAAATACTCTGTGTGAGACAATTCTTTGTGTGTCTGCCAGCCTACTTTATGACAAGCAGTGTTCTGTGTGTAGTTTACGACACGTCACTCAAAGTTCACACTTCTATGGACAAATTCTTGCTCGATTTTGCTGCTATTTAAAAGTCGAGCACTCGACCTAGAATATTTAACGCAGCGACATACCCCCACTAATTACACATATTTACTGGTGAAGTTAAGAGTAAAACTGTAGCATAGATTGTCATAGGCGTGTCGTATTTACATACATTAGCTACAATAATATGAGCTAAAATGACCAGTTTCATTATCCATTCCTCTTATTCCCACACAAATCTTGTATGTTGTGAGCTGTATCGACCATGGGAAAGGGTATCTGGTGGTGAAGTAGCTAATCCCCCTGCCTGGAGCTACGAAGATCGTCTGTTCTTACTCGAACCTGTCATTCGTCTCACAGGTGTAAGTTTTTAATATGTCCCTTGGAGGTCATCGCTGTAGAAAATTAGTTCATGCTCTGTGAGGTACTGTCGGCAGGTCATTCTACTAAAAGACAGCGAGCAATATGGGGTAAAAGCCGGTGCAACGAAGTCGATTCTCGGGCTTCTTAATATTTAAATACAAATTAACCATCTAGATTAATTACGTTCTTTTTCTTTCCATATTATGAATTACTAATGTAAAGTTTTGTCAGTTTATGTGTGCAATATTGCTTGTTTGAATCACTGGATGTCTGTTATACACTTACACACATATGCGCGCGCGCACACACACACATATTAGTGTGTATGTGCGTGTGTATGTACGCGTGTGTGCGTGTGGATGGGTGCGTGCGTACTGGAGTAGTGGTAACCCTTTGCCTAGGACACGGGTCTGCCAGTTTACTGGCTAGGAAATTTCTACATTTTAGGAACTGAAATCAGATCTGGGGTGTTACCATTATCAGACTGCAGCATTTGGCTGTGGTTCATGAACAGTTCATATTTCAGGCAAGAAATGAATTGAAGCCAAGGAAATGTAGTATTACACTATTAGCCTAACTACTCCCCTGAAAGCCAGAATGACAAATCTTATCGTCAACTCATCTCATTCCATAAATCCCAGACGTGGGTCGTAGTTCTGTCTGGACAGAAGCATTAGTTGTCACAGTCTTCCAATGCTCACTGTCCTCAGCAACGCACGCAGACGTGGAAGAACTGCATCTTGTCCACATTACTTTAATTTTATCAGTCAAGAGCGGTTTCAGTCCAGCTTCACAAGATGGGCTCAGCACAAAGATAGTTGGGTGGCGTCTATGAGGAGATACAAATTAGATACATATCCTTTACGGGGCGTCGCAGTCAACCCCAACATAATATGGCCGTTTGTGATTTCTTGACAAGGTTACGCTCAGTTGTTTGCCATTGCTTCATGAATGACTGGCACTTATACCTTTTTATAAAAACTAACACAAAGTTGGTTAATCTGCCTAATCGCCAGCAGCCTGTGTTTCGTAAGCGGTATGCAGGATTCCGTATTGCGTCCGTAACCCGTTCGCCACATCGCCTGCTAGGAGATCAAGGCAGACAATAATTAGCTTCATGTTTGTGCCAGGGCACGCGGGTGTTAGAGGAAATGAACTGATAAGCTCGTGGATAGAGCTACTGTGGCAGGCGGGCGAGCAAGTCTAGACTCATATACGAATACTAATACCCTCCAAGAGGCAGAGTCATTAAACGAATCAATAGTGAGTCTGCAACCTTGACTGCAAGATCAAAAGAGGTGAAGCTAGACTAGACTGCTGGGGAAAAGGACCAAGGAAAATTAGTCAACCAACACAGAACTGGTGACGTCAGCCGCCAAACGCTGAGGAGGAAGCTGAGAAGGGGATCCGGGCATGTATGGACTGAAGGTTTCAATGTGCAATCAGGATAATGTGTTACTGACAAACTAAACTAAACTAAACTAAACTAAACTAATTAACTATCTTAATAGCAATCTAACTAACTAATTACTAATTAACTAACTAACTAGCTAACTAACTAACTAACTAACTAACTACCTAACTAACTGACTAACTAACTAACTAACCAACTAACTAACTAACTAACTAACTAACTAATTAACTAACTAACTAACCAACTAACTAACTAACTACCTAGCTAACTAACTAACTAACTAACTAACTACCTAACTAACTGACTAACTAACTAACTAACCAACTAACTAACTAACTAACTAACCAACTAACTAACTAACTAACTAACTAACTAATTAACTAACTAACTAACTAACTAGCTAACTAACTACCTAGCTAACTAACTAACCAACTAACTAACTAATTAACTAACTAACTAACCAACTAACTAACTAACTAACTAACTAGCTAACTAACTACCTAGCTAACAAACTAACCAACTAACTAACTTAATAGCAATCTAACTATCTAACTAACTACTAACAAATCAACTAATTACTAGCTAACTAATGAACTAACCAACTAACTAACTTAATAGCTAACTAACTAACTAACTATCTAACTAACTAACAAACAAACAAACTAACTAACTAACTAAATAACTAATTAAATAATTAACACATTAACTAAGTATAAAATTACATAATTACCACATTAACTAAAAATAATTAACTAAGTAACTAATAAATTAATTAATTAACTAAATAAGTAAATAACTAACTAACCAACTAACTAACTAACTAACTAACTAACTAACTAACTAACTAACTGATTTTGCCAGTCTAAGATTATATCTGATTATTGATCTAAGATGGTTAGATTCATATAAAAAGTGATAGACAACACATGACATCCACCATAGCAGTAGCAAATATATATACATCAATAAATACATTGAAAAGCACTAAAGCTGTGGAGAAACGTAATTTCCAAGACCAGTTGGCAATGCACTTGGTGATATATTATATATTGCACTTGCCATAGTATTTAAAATGTGTTATTGTCAATTGTAAATACGTGCCAAGGCAGGTCTACCATTATTTAGCTTTATTCAGACCACGACGTCACAATATGACATTGAATGTCAGCCCGACGGATGCCACAAATGACTGGTGGCACTCATGAGGCACGAATAGACCTTCCAGTATAAGGGTCTTAATCACATCCCACTTATACAGATGCTGTGTTCATCACACTGACGTAATTTTCAGGTTAATTTAGTTGAAGAGCCTTGTCTATGCATCGGAACCTGGAGAGTTGTTATGCATTGATGATATTATAAAGCCCACTGTTACAAGTGCCTCTCGTTGCATTGCCCAATTAATGGTCATTAAAAGCATAATATGTTATACTTTTAACAAATCGACAGCAATGTTTTTATCATTCTCTATGTTTTTGCACATGCTATTTTCTTTCCTGAAAGTATATTACATTTACATAACGTTATCGTGTGAAACAAATTATAAGACACAAGAGATGTAATAGCATGTACATTGACATTACTTTCATTGCATCGTTTCTGTTCGCAATATAACAGATTAATGTATATTCCTGGTTGTATAACTTCGAAGGTTATTGCAAGGGGAAACTGTTTGTCGTGAAGCCCTGTTTGTGTGTACATCCTTGGGGATTTGTCTTGTTGCAAGGTAACGCATCAATAAAGTTATGTAAGGGTTGCCAGCGTGAAGACTGGTATCTTGTTGCTTTTATAACATCGCTATCACATACCTAGTTTTGTTATTGCTCACATATGCATTTTACAGACGTTAATATGATATTATCATCATCATCATGTGCCATGCCGTTAAGCATGGATGGTCATGCTTCGCCATCCTAGACGATCACCAGAGTAGTGGATCAGCTCAGTGTTCCTGTCTCGACTATACCCATGACCAAGCCATCCAGGTATTTACTTATCTGCCTTCCCTTGTTCTTTTCCCCTCATTCTTGCCAGTTGTCACCTAGTTATCTAGTTAATTTCTTCTCCTAACGTGTCCAAAAACTGACTGTCTCAGTCTATTTTTTTTATTCTAATTCGTTTACGGTTTTCATCTGCTTCTTATAGGGTTTGCTTTTCCACTGCCATTATATGTTTTTTCAGCGTGTTTGCTCATTGTCCAAGTCTCACATCCATATATATGTTCTATGTAGGACTTCAACACTATTTTCTCGTTGCAAATGACATCTTTTTATTAATTAGTATGGTTTTCCATCTTGCTAAAAGCTACCTTCGCCATAGCGATTCTTATTCTAATCTCTTCAAGGAACCTGCCATTAGATGTTATGACTGTTCCGAAATAACTGTACCCATTCACTTTCTTAAGGTCCTGCTCATTGTCTGCAATCAATCCTGTATTACACGCATATCTACCACCTGTCTCACACCTCTCTTAACAGGCTGATTTTGATCTACTTTATTATCAATCCTTATGTCAGCTTGTTGTTTCCAATATATGGGTTTTACAAGTCTAAGGTCTTTCCCATCAATTTGTAGATCTACAAGCATCTCTATCACGTTGACATGTCTTACTTTATCGAAAGCCTTCGTGAAGTCAATAAAGCAATGGTGTAGGTCTTTGTTTACTTCAGTAGAATGTTCAATTAATGTTCTCAGCATATACACAGCATTTACTGCACTCTTGCCTTCTACAAACCCACATTATTATTCTCTCCTATTTCGGGTTGAATTGTCTTCCTAACTCTTTGCATGATTATTCTTATACATATCTTCGTGATGTGGCTAATTATACTAATTGTTCGATGTTGATCACATTCTAAGGCTCCTGATTTCTTCGGGATTGCAATAAATATAGAATTACATACTTTAGGAGCTATATCTCCAGTATTGGTGCATATGACTTCCCCTACAAGGCGGCTGCTTCTATTGAGCACCCAGTCATGCTGTTTCTCTGATTTTCTTTGGGATTATAATACATGGTTTTCTTGGCATCTGTAAAGAAGGTAGTTTGCCATTGCTTTCCTTCTTAAAAGTGACCATACAGGTCGACGACCGTAGCCATTGTTTTTCCTCCTCCCACTCCCCTAAAAAGAGAGATCCTCTGCCTAATGTCGTGAAGTTGGAGACCATAACCTACCACTATCTGTTGGCTGCTCTTCAATTTCATCCACCATCTGCACCCATGACTTCACGTAACCCTGTTCGTGGTGAGGGGGGGGGGGGGGGGTAAGGGGGGTGAGGGGGGAACGCATACTCCACCTTACCCATGCCATATTATTTGAAAGCGTTATTGTCAATTGTAAATACGTGCCAAGACACGTCTACAACCATTATGCGTTATGCAAACTACGACGTGTTTGTACTAACGTCATATTTAATTTCGCCAATGTCCCTTTTACTCTTTCTGGGATGCTCTCTCGCCTTGTATCTCGACGTTCTCGATGAGAACGCTCTAGCCGCCAGCTGATCTTGTTCTATTCAGCAATTGGTGTTATCCCTACATTTGTTATCAATTGCTCATTTGTCTCTTTGTCTCGTCTTGTTTTTCCATCTGCGTTTCTTAGTATCTTATCTCATATAATGTGCTGTTACGCCTGTGTGTTTCTTGGACTGTCCATCTCTGGAATTTGTAACACACCATTGGGACAATGGTGTCTTTATAACAACTCAACATTTGACAGAGAAGCTTCACGGAATGAAGCACTACCGGCCAACTTTTCCATCAAAGTATTCTTCAACGAACAAGATAATAACAACATAAAAATTAAAAGCAGCCAGATAAAACACACGGATACTTAATTCGGGATCTGAAAACTAATCAGATCCGTACAAAGTCGTTTTTAAAATACGGCGCGTAGTGTGTTATGATAGTTTGTTCGAATAGTTTTCCACTGGATGAATAAGGGTTACTGGTATCTTTGATTCCCTATTTCATTTTATTTCAGCTTCGGTCAGCGGTAATTTAGAGATCGTTGGGAGATAAGATTTACGAAACAGTTTGGGCTTATTGAAAAGTAAGTATTTGTGGAGTGGAACTAATTTAAATATGTTATATTGGTTCATGTAACAAAACTGGACGGGATCCTCAGTGTTTGTTGCTGTTTTCCATCGGGCTATAGTGTCTCTTCTGTCCCCCTCTTTGAATTGTCCCGGTACGGACCTGGACGTTAACTTTCCTATCAGACGACTAATGACACAAATAGACACCTACTGACCATTAAGATAACACAATTTGAGGGTACTAGAAAGAATCATTAACCAAGACTCGGTCTCTATGGTTGACCCCTCAATAACAAGAACAAGAAAACAATAATGTCAGACTGAGATTAGTCCCTCGGGCTGAGTCATTATCCAGTCCCTGGAAGGTAGTATTGGACTATGCTATGTGTACAGCTGCAAGGTGTAGGAGAGGAGATCACCTGATACTGTGATCCTCCCACTGGACACGTTAAACTTGTGTCCTCGGTCTCGTCTCTCGTCGGACTCTTGAACTTCTTCCCTGGCCTGGACTCGTCGCCGCTTAATATTTCTTCGGAGTGACTTGTATGGATAGCCAAGTCTCGGTCCTTGCCTGACTGGAGGTTTGGAAGTTTCTCTTCAGTCTTCTCCAATACAGGGGTTCCTTTAACAAGAACAGCACATGTATACCAATGCAAATAACCCTTTACAAGTACATAATAGCTAACATGACCTCTCACTACCCTCTTGGGTGTGTCAGGTCTTTTAAGATCAGACAAATTCATTAGTCCGGCCTCTAGGACATATCTCATATAGCCAGGTGTAAATCAGTAAGATGGCAAAATTCTATACTTCTGATGGAGAAGAATGGTGGTAAGGGTAGCTCCTTTGGGCCAACACAGTTTGTCTTGTCGGAAAGCGTAGGTAAGTGCCAGGATACAATGGACCTCGTTCTCTAAATTACCACTGACCGTAACTGAAATAAAATAAAATAGGGAATCAAAGATACCAGCAACCCTTATTCATCCAGTGGCAAACTCTTAGAACAAACTCTCACAAGCCCGATGGAAAACAGCAACAAACACTGAGGAACCCGTCCAGTTTTGTTACATGAACCAATATAACATATTTAAATTAGTTCCACTCCACAAACACTTTCTTTTCAATAAGCCCAAAAGGTTTCGTAAATCTTATCTCCCAATTTTCTCTAAATTACCGCTGACCGAAGCTGAAATAAAATGAAATAGGGAATAAAAGATACCAACAACCCTTATTCATCCAGTGACAAACTCTTAGAACAAACTCTCATAACACACTACACGCAGTATTTTAAAAACGACTTTGTACGGATCTGATTAGTTTTCAGATCCCGAATTAAGTATAAGTGTTTTATCTTATGCTTTTTATTTTGTTTACATTTTTATTGTCTTGTTCGTTGAAGAATACTTTGATGGAAACGTTGACCGGAAGCGCCTCATTTCGTGAAGCTTCTCGGTCAAATGTTGAGTTGTTATAAAGACACCATTGTCCCAATGGTGTGTTACAAACTTCCGACATGGACAGTCCAAGAAACACACAGGCGTAAAAGTACATTATATGAGATAAGATACATAAGAAACGCAGATGGAAAAACAAGAAGAGACAAAGAGACAAATGAGCGATTGATAACAAATGTAGGTATAACACCAATTGCTGAATGGAACAAGATCAATCACCGGCTAGAGTGATGTCAGCGAGAACTTCGGGGTACAAGATGAGAGAGCATCTCAGAAAGAGTAAAAGAGATGTGTTTTTTTTTTTTTCGCATATCCTTTACAGGATATCGCTGTCAACATCAGCATCTTTCAGCTGATTGTTGATTTCTTGGCAAGATTACGCTCAGTAGTTTGCCATTGCTTTCTGAGCGACCGGCTCACATATACCCCGTAAGTTACCGACGCGGCTAGAACCGCCACCGATTCTCGCGCACGTCACGTTACTCACGAGAGTATACGGGATTACGGAGAAAGTCGCTAACACCTAGGTCAGGAAGACCGGCAAAAGAGACATTGATGAAATTAAATATGACGTTAGTACAAACTAGTCGTAGTTTGAATAAAGTATAATGATTGTAGACGTGTCTTGGCGCGTATTTATAGTTGACAATAACGCTTTTAAATACCATGGCATGGGCAAGGTGGAGTGTGCGTTTATTTCCCCCCCCCCCCCAACCACGATCAGGGTTACGGTAAGTCATGGGTGCAGGTGGTGGATGAAGTTGAAGAGCAGCCATCAGATAGTGGTAAGTTATGGTCTCCAGTTTCACGACAGTAGGCAGAGGATCTCTCTTTTTGTTTTTTTATCGGTTGTAGTGGTACCTTCCATGAAATACCTAATACAGATAGACAACAAAAGAGGTTATGTTCTGGTGCATGTCGTTGGCAACCCATCTTCCTCGAGTACGTAGAAGGACAGGTGTGTGTATAGACAATAGGCATAGATGGTTGGATTCCTCTGTCAGCAAAGTTTATGTGTAGAGCCAAACACGCAGAACTATCTGGTTCCGATGATAGTTACAGGCAGTGTAGAATGTTCTACAACACGGACAAGATTATTCCTCGAGAATAGTTTAACTAGTCTGGCCTTAGTATGGAAACAACAGAGCAAAATAAATAGCTAAAACCTAACATTCATAGAGAAGAGAAGTGGTCACAGAAATGATCGATATTAGAGAGGAGGTACAACAGTATTGTCTTGGTCAGAGGCAGTTGATTGACTCCTATCCGAGATGCAATGACTTACATTGACTCTTGTCTGATAAACGAGTTACAGCGTATCTGTTTGATGCATGAGTTAAGCGGTATTTGTTTGATACAAGAGTTAAAGCGGTATTTGTTTGATACAGGAATTAAAGCGGTATTTGTTTGATACAGGAGTTAAAGCTGTATTTGTTTGATAAAGGAGTTAAAGTGTATTTGTTTGAAACAGGAGTTAAAGCGGTATTTGTTTGATACAGTAGGTAAAGCAGTATTTGTTTGAAACAGGAGTTAAAGCGGTATTTGTTTGATATAGGAGTTGCAGAAACAATTAAATAGCAAGTAACACCTAGGCGAGTAAGGAGAGTTCATGCTAACACTGGGAAACGTTCACAAAAATGGCAAGTAATCAGCGCAGACAAAATTGAAGCTAGGATTAAATGGGTGTCAGCGCACCCAAAGAGAGCTGAAGAAGTCACGAACTGCGTTAGCTAACTGTGTTATCTCTCTTTCAGACACAAGGATGGAGCTGGCCACACTGATGGTTTCCGTGGCAGTTTTCCTGATCGCCTTCTTCCTGCTCCGCCGCCCCGATCCACGCCTACCGCCCAGCCCCTTGCGACCGCTGCCCATCGTTGGTCATCTTCTGTACATGGCGAATGATTTCAGACCACAGTTTCGAGATTGGAGAAAGCAATGTGGAGATATATACAGGTATGGTGCGCGATGTAGCAGAGTTTGTTGCGGTCCATGCAACGTGTATGTGTGTGTGAGTGTGTGTGTGTGTATATATATATATATATAAAGCTTGATATATATATGGATGTGTGTTTGTGTGTAAGTTTAGTCAAAAACCGATATCATAGCACTCGAGACATTCCAATACATGCTCATTCCTAATCTTGATGTGAGTGAGAGAGTTAGTGAGTGGGAGAGAGAGAGACAGAGAGAGAGAGAGAGAGAGAGAGAGAGAGAGAGAGAGAGAGAGAGATAGAGAGAGAGAGAGAGAAAGAGCAAGAGAGACAGAGAGAGCAAGAGAGAGAGAGAGAGCAAGAGAGAGAGAGAAGGAGAGAGAGAAAAAGAGAGAGTTGAATTGCATCACTAATTTTTACGCTACATAATGTATATGTACAATTTCTTCTCCACTTCTTGCGATTGCGAGAATTCTCACGACAATCGTCAGTGTCTAAGTTGTGTGTAAAGTGTGGGAGTTTGTTCTTATTAGTTTCAGTGATCATGCTTGGCATCATGTATGTGTCTAGATGTGAGGATGTGTGTATGGGTGTGTATGTGAGGGATATGTGTGTGTATGGGGGTGTGGGTGATGTATATGTGGAGGGGTTTCTGGGGGATGTGTATGGGTTAATGGGTGATGTGTGGATGTGTGAAGGGATGTATAGTCGGTGGTGGAAGTATGTGTGTGTGAGGGATATGTGTGTGTGTGTGGGGGGGGGGGGGGATATTTGAGAGGATAGTTGGAAGTATGTGGGTGTTGGCGGGTTGGGAGGGGGTGTGGGTAGGGAGTGTGTGTTTGGGCGGGTGAATGGGTGTGTAGGAGATTGTGTGGGTTGGGAGATGGGTGTGTAATGGGTGTGGGGGATGAGTGTGGGGGTGTCTGTGAATGGGATATGTCTGTGTGGGTGGGAGTGTGTGAGTGTGGATGGGGTAAATATGAGTGGGTGGAGGATGTATGTGTGGGTGGTGAGGATGTTTGTAGGTGGAGGACGTGTGAGTGGGTGGATAGATGTGTGGGCGGGGATGTGTATGGGGAATATATGTGGGGGATGTGTGTGTGGGGGAATGTGTTTATGGGTGGAGTTTTGTGTGGGAGGGGAGATGTGTGAGAGGTGGGGGAGGTGTGGGATGTGCAGGTGATTGAAGGATGTATGCGAGGATGGGGGATGTGTGTTTGACTAGGTGGTTGGGGTGTGTGTGGGTGGGAGGGTAGATGAGAGATGCATGTGTTGATGGGCGCGTGGGTGATGTGTGGGTGTGAGTGGTTGATGGATGAGTACGTGAGTGGGTGGATGTGTGTGAGAGATGAGTGTATGGGTGGTGTGTAGTTGTGAGAAGATGTGTGTGAGCGGCGGATGTGTGTGGGTGGGGTATATGTGGGTTGTGGGGTGTGTGTGGGTGGGAGGTGTGTGTTCTTGTGTTATGGGTGGGGGATATGTGTGGGCAGGTGGGGAGATGTGTTTATGGGTGGGGATGTGTGTATAGGTGGGGATGTGTAGTTGAGAGGTGGCGAATATTGGGTGGGTGAGTGGGTGTAGGTTGGCTGATGTGTGTGGGTGGGTGGGTGGGTGGGGAAAATTGTGAGAGTGCGGGATATGTGTGTGGATAGGTGCGGGATATGTGGGTTGGCGGGGGTATGTGTGTGTGGTTGGTTTCTTCTTTTTCTTCTTCTTCTTCTTCTTCTTCTTCTTCTTCTTCTTCTTCTTCTTCTTCTTCTTCTTCTTCTTCTTCTTCTTCTTCTTCTTCTCCGTCTTCTTCTTCTTCTTCTTCTTCTTCTTCTTCTTCTTCTTCTTCTTCTTCTTCTTCTTCTTCTTCTTCTTCTTCTTCTTCTTCTTCTTCTTCTTCTTTTTCTTCTTCTTCTTGGGGAAATGTGTGTGGGTGGGGGATCAGTGGGTGTGTGGCGGCATGTATGTTCGCCTTGTTCTGTTAGAGTGTGTGGAGGTATGTGTGGGTGGGTGGGGGAGGTTTGGTGGGTGGGGGATGTGTTGGTGGCTGCGGGATATGAGGGCGGATGGAGGATGTGTTTCACAACATTGAAATATGCACTGTTTATGTTTACAACTTTCATTTGATAATGGTTTTGTTTTGTTTTTCTCATGTGAATGTATCATGCGTAATATGCATTGATTATGTTTACAAAATCCATTTGACAATGTTTTTTCCCCTATGTTAATGTAACATGCACATTTGATGAATGAAAGATGAGTGATTTAAAGGGCCGAATGTAAGACCGAATGCGTGCCCAATTTGTTACCCTTTTAAAATAAAGTTTGTTCGTTCGTTCGTTCGTTCTTCAACAGCCAGTGAAGAGTCCCAATACTAATGGTACGCGTAGTAGTGTCCGTCTGATCTTTCATCGGAGTCCTGAGTGTCAGTGAGATTCTCTGGCCCTTCCCTGCAGCACCACTCTCTTCATGTCGTGATGATCTATCTGTTCTTGTGCGCTATGCACGTGATCCCAAAAGGCCTCGACCACGTCAGCCTTATCATGCACCAATACCCAATGGAGCGGTGTAGACGCAGCCAGTCTGTCCGTCTGCTGGATTCCCACCATACTAGCATGCCCGTGGAGGAAACTCCAACTGATGCTCCCTATTATTGATTGTTGAATTTAAGGCCGCCACTCTGCCCGAATCATGCCTGCCTTCACATACTTCGTGTGTCATCTAGAATCACGACGTGCTTGTGCTGTTTATCCTCCATCTAGTGGATCGCCGTTGTGACTGCCTCAACCTCCATTCTCAGACAAGATGTTGTGGTATTATATGCCAGGCTTTCCTGCACCAAACGCCGGTGTCTGTGTGGTTGTGTGTAACCATGAGGCATCTATTGATTTAGGCTGTTCTATATTTGGTATGCACATTTCATATATCTCTACATAAGCCATTGTCTATAATCCACAGGACACAATAAACAGAGAACTAGTTAAACACACGGAAAAGAGAAGTAGAAACATACATGAATAATACGGGAAGGACATTGGCGAAGCTGCATGGGATAGATTTATTTGTTTTTGGAGGGAGGGGGGGTGGCTTGGAGTTATGTGGTTGAGGGCCTATGACCCTGCAAGAGATAAGGGTGAAAGATCAGATTACCAGATCTGTTAAGGTGTCCAGCGGAAGATATTCCATCATGTTATTGTTTGTACAAATGGTTGACAGATCACCACAAAATGTTTTGCGTACTAAACAACATAAAAGTGAAACAACGGACAAGAATTTATTATAACATCTGAATACCGGATCATGTAGTGGGATTGATTATTCGTTGAGTGAGAATATAGAGATGGCGAGGCAGATAGTTGGTCACCACACCTCATAAAGTCGAAATGTATTATTCCAATCCTAAGCAGTCGCTTTAGCAAAGGGTTATGAAAGGTAATTAGCAATCCCTTGAACCGCATTCGAAACAAAACTGCGGGAGATTTGGAAACAGGCAGTCGTGTGTTGGTTTTCATAAAATGGTATGAGATTAGGTCGTTCAGAAAGCAAGTGAACGTACACTTGTCAAGAAATTACAAACAGCTAAAAGATTTTACAGTTGATTGCGACGTCCTCTAAAGGATATGAACAAACATTTTAGCTTATGCGTCAAGACATCCGCCTCTAGCTCGCGTAACAGGGTTCGATTCCTAGCGCTGAATGTATCCATTTGCACAAACAATAATATGATGGAATATCTCCCGCTAGACACTTTAATAGTATATTGAAAAGACTTCAGTCAGAGAGAGAAGCTACCAACAAATGAATAATTAAATCCTTGCCTCCGTCTGGGTATGCGGGTATGGTGTTGAAGTCTTTTGGCAAGGAAATACTTAAAACCCATTGAGAGGGTCAGACAAAAGTGGAACTACACCAGTCTAGTCTGTGTGTGACCTGGGATTAGTGACTTGGATACATGTTTCTCGGTAAATGAGAAATTCCAATATAAGCATGCAACGAAACATCTAAAAGCTGATGTAATATGTCCTGTTGTCCTGGTCGCATCCATGCGATGGCATCAACTGATTTAAGACAACTGTAATAAGGCCAGCAAGCTTACAGATTTCATCTTCTGCTACTCACAGTGTTCAGGCATCTCTGCTTCGTCTGCCTTGTTTTATATAATGAGAAAAATACGCAATTTGTGTAAAGTAAAATTGTATTAATCAGATACGTTACAGATATTAGTATGTTGCCAAAGATCCATATTAACGAGATATTTCCCTATAACCGTGTACCTAGTAAGAATCAAATATCTCTATAAATATTATGTGGCATAACGCCTTGACCCAGGAGGGGTCAAAGATCTCCAGTAATGTTATGTTATAACAGCTTATCCTTAGAAAGCGCTAATTGTCTTCATGAATGTTATGGTTTGGAGCAGTTTGTACCTAAGACTAACCAACTAGCTCCGTTAATATTATGTTGTATCACAGCTTGTACCTAGGACTAACTATCTCCGACTTCCGGTTCCTAACATGGCGGTTAGGCATTGAACCGTTAAGTCCGCAGGCGTGTTTACGGTTGTGGCTACGGTTTGCATTCGCATTTTTCTCATGTTGGACTGGTAGTACATGGTTCCCTCGCCCTGCTACTGAATGAGTGTTGGCGCGACACTGTGAGCTGTGAGATTCGTGTGGAATGCTTTTACATCTATCGGTTGTTGTTTGCACAGTGAACTGCATGTTCGGAACAATAGCCGGTTTTCGCTGAATTGACTAGTCTGTCTTTTCGTTTCACGAGTACATTTTTAAGGAGCCTCATGAGAGTCGTCGCTGGAGCTACTGAATTCGTGCTTTTTGCGGCACTTTCGTCCTGTCGCCCTGCGGAAAGAGATCCAGCCGTGTGGGATAAAACCCGGGTCAATGAAGTCTTTCCATAGACGATGAACTGTGTTTTTCGTGGAGGACTATTGTGTTGGCATTCTGACGGCTGCATTATCCACATTGTACCTGTGCGGGCTGTTGGCTTGCGGAGACTAATGTTTGTTCCACCTTTCATATTTGGCAGTGAGAAGCATTTTGTGTGATATTCACTAGCACAGGAACGGAGCATAATGGGGAGGACCCTTTGCCGTGAAGTTGCAACCGCGACTGACTAACTAACTAACTAACTAACTAACTAACTAACTAACTAACTAACTAACTAACTAATTAACTAACTATATCCGTTTATATTATGTTCTATCACAGCTTGTACCTAGAGCTAAATGAACCGTTAATATTATGTTGTATCACAGCTTGTACCTAGGACTATCTAACTCCGTTAATATTATGTTGTATCAGAGCTTGTACCTAGGACTATCTATCGATCTTCATTACTGTGTTATTGTATCACAGCTTGTACCTAGGACTATCTAACGATCTTCATTAATGTTTTATTGTATCACAGCTTGTACCTAGGACTATCTAACGATCTTCATTAATGTTTTATTGTATCACAGCCTGTACCTAGGACTATCTAACGATCTTCATTAATGTTTTATTGTATCACAGCTTGTACCTAGGACTATCTAACGATCTTCATTAATGTTTTATTGTATCACAGCTTGTACCTAGGACTATCTAACGATCTTCATTAATGTGTTATTGTATCACAGCCTGTACCTAGGAATATCTAACGATCTTCATTAATGTGTTATTGTATCACAGCCTGTACCTAGGACTATTTAACGATCTTCATTAATGTGTTATTGTATCACAGCCTGTACCTAGAACTATCTAACGATCTTAATTAATGTTTTATTGTATCACAGCCTGTACCTAGGACTATCTAACGATCTTCATTAATGTGTTATTGTATCACAGCCTGTACATAGGACTATCTAACGATCTTCATTAATGTGTTATTGTATCACAGCCTGTACCTAGGACTATCTAACGATCTTCATTAATGTGTTATTGTATCACAGCCTGTACCTAGAACTATCTAACGATCTTAATTAATGTTTTATTGTATCACAGCTTGTACCTAGGACTATCTAACGATCTTCATTAATGTTTTATTGTATCACAGCTTGTACCTAGGACTATCTAACGATCTTCATTAATGTGTTATTGTATCACAGCCTGTACCTAGGAATATCTAACGATCTTCATTAATGTGTTATTGTATCACAGCCTGTACCTAGGACTATTTAACGATCTTCATTAATGTGTTATTGTATCACAGCCTGTACCTAGAACTATCTAACGATCTTAATTAATGTTTTATTGTATCACAGCCTGTACCTAGGACTATCTAACGATCTTCATTAATGTGTTATTGTATCACAGCCTGTACATAGGACTATCTAACGATCTTCATTAATGTGTTATTGTATCACAGCCTGTACCTAGGACTATCTAACGATCTTCATTAATGTGTTATTGTATCACAGCCTGTACATAGGACTATCTAACGATCTTCATTAATGTGTTATTGTATCACAGCCTGTACCTAGGACTATCTAACGATCTTCATTAATGTGTTATTGTATCACAGCCTGTACCTAGAACTATCTAACGATCTTAATTAATGTGTTATTGTATCACAGCCTGTACCTAGGACTATCTAACGATCTTCATTAATGTGTTATTGTATCACAGCTTGTACCTAGGACTATCTAACGATCTCCATTAATGTGTTATTGTATCACAGCCTGTACCTAGGACTATCTAACGATCTTCATTAATATGTTATTTTATCACAGCTTGTACCTGGGACTATCTAACGATCTTCATTAATGTGTTAATGTATCACAGCCTGTACCTGGGACTATCTAACAATCTTCACTAATGTTTTATTGTATCACAGCTTGTACCTAGGACTATCTAACGATCTTCATTAATGTTTTATTGTATCACAGCTTGTACCTAGGACTATCTAACGATCTCCATTAATGTGTTATTGTATCACAGCCTGTACCTAGGACTATCTAACGATCTTCATTAATATGTTATTTTATCACAGCTTGTACCTGGGACTATCTAACGATCTTCATTAATGTGTTAATGTATCACAGCCTGTACCTGGGACTATCTAACGATCTTCATTAATGTGTTAATGTATCACAGCCTGTACCTGGGACTATCTAACAATCTTCATTAATGTTTTATTGTATCACAGCTTGTACCTAGGACTATCTAACGATCTTCACTAATGTGTTAATGTATCACAGCCTTTACCTGGGACTATCTAACGATCTTCATTAATGTTTTATTGTATCACAATTGTACCTAGGACTATCTAACGATCTTCATTAATGTGTTATTGTATCACAGCCTGTACCAGGGACTATCTAACGATCTTAATTAATGTGTTATTGTATCACAGCCTGTACCTAGGACTATCTAACGATCTTCATTAATGTGTTATTGTATCACAGCTTGTACCTAGGACTATCTAACATTAATGTTTTATTGTATCACAGCCTGTACCTGGGACGGAATCTCGTGGTTGTACTCAACGGCTTTGACCTGATTAAAGAAGCCCTGGTCAAGAAAGCTGATATCTTCTCTGACAGGCCCCCGTATTTTGCTAACGAGGTCTGTGTTTCAGTTTATTTTAACTGTAGTTATAGTCTATATGTATTTAACGGTGTAGGCTAAGCACTGCATGGACCTTTACACACCAAGGAGCCTATTGGGCATTTGGTAAAAGTAAGTAATGGTCCTCCCTTGATTCATCGAGGCGTATTGAGTCTCTTGTGCTAGTTTTGTGTTGACCGATCTGCACCTGATGTGTGACGTAATCGGTTTGTCGCTGGCCGCCTGTACTTCCCTGAATGTAGCCTGGTGCCCTGCTGAAGTAGGTCAGGAACCCATGATGGGTCCAACACACCGGTTGGGAATTTACTTGATCCTAGAAACATGCTCATGAACAGCGTGAATCATGTCACAGACACTTAAACTCTAATAACTCCTCCCCACCACCAACGCCTAACAACAACAACAACAACAGCAACAAAAACAACAACAACAACAACAACAACAACATCCCAGTTTAGACTGAGATGACTTTTGAGACAAAGGTCAGTTTAAAAGCAAATCCAACATTGAAGGTGGATTCATGCACACAACCATCGCGCCGGCGGGTGAGAGCTCTATTAACTGCGCCATGGCGGTTGTCAGGTGTATGATGGTTGTCTGTATTGGTAGCACTATATTGTTACAAAGATCGTCACTTGATGGATGATGCGATCAATATTATCCGACAGCCTTTACTTCCGAGGTCATTTTCATAGTACCAAGTTTTTTTTTTCCTATAAAGTTGCATACACCTTACAGGACGTTGCAGTCAATATCAGCATTTTTCAGCTGTTGTTGATGTTCTTGGCAAGATTACGCTCAGTAGTTTGCCATTGTTTTCTGACCGACCGGCTCACATACTCCGTAAGTAACCAACGTAGCACGTTCCGCTGCCGAATCTCGCGCAGCTGTGTTCCTCATGCGGATATATGGGATTACGGAGAAAGTCATTAGCGCATTCGCCAGGGAGCCCGGCGGTACAATATTGTGTATACATTTCTCAGAATCAACTTGCCCGTGAAGATGACCTTGGGGCAATCTAATCGGCCCTTTAAATGCCCCATGTACCATTATGGCATGAACAGTTGAGCCAATTGGCTCTAGTATATGTGATGATTTTATTCGTGTCAACCATTCATGCTAGAATTATACAAATTCAATCATTCGGAACATTGGCTGAAGGTCAGTTATGATTTCTTCTTCTTCTTCCGTTCCCTTGAAATTTGTCTATAACCACAACGTTGTCTCTTGTTTGAATTTCACTGTCTTTTTTTTAGTTTACTCAGTGACCCATAGCGTTCATCTTCCAATGTCGTTTCTCTAGGCCAGAAATGCCTATACTATCCTATTTTGGTCAGTCGTGTGGTATGTGATCTGCTCTCTGCGGTGTCAATACACATGTGCACATGGCTTATTCGCTACGCTTGAATGTTCTATATATGTGGTAGCCTAATCTAGTTAATTATGATATATACCGTATTCAATGGAGTCTCAGAAAGCAATCTCAGGGCAGCAGTGGCCGCCTCAATATATATTCATACTATATGATGTATGCCATGAGGAATATGAGAAGAGGCGTCCACTTATAGTGTCATTAGATATGGCAACTATTTGTTGGCATAATTTGGCACCTTGAAATCTTGACAGACGATAGTTTGGTACATTGTGCTGCAAAAAGGCATAATAACTACAACCCATGGGTGTGGCGAATGTGGCTGATAAGGCCAATTCGCGCTGTAAATGTTCGTCCACAGTGGGTGCATGTGAAAACATAGTCATTTTCATCATCATGCGCCATCTTACGTCTCTCACGCTCTGTGTGTGCTTTGTCTGCAATCATTTTCTCCTTTGTAATTATTCCATTTCTGTTAATTGCCCTCCATGCAACACGTTCAGCGGCGACTTGCTCCCTATGTGCATTATCAATGCCTGTATCGATCATATCCCGCTTACACACATCTTTGTATCGTAGTAGACGCCGAACCTAAGATCTCCTACCCATCTGTAATTCACTAAAGATGTCTTTTAGTATTCTACCATCAACCATCCTCCTAACATGGAACACACCGTCACATAACCTAATCTTTCCAATACTTCAGTATTTGTGATTTTGTCTTGCCACTTAATACCAAGTATTCTTCGTAGACACCGCATATGAAAGATGTTTAAACGTTTCTCTTGGTGTGAGTAAAGTTGACATAATTAATATGTTCTTATCTAAGCCGGTATTTTTCGTTAATTAATACAAGTTGAATATATTAAATTTTAGTTTTTTCGTTATTGTTTTATACTGCAAACTACCTCGATTGATTGAAGATTAGTCACCAAAGAATACTAGCTATTGTCCACAGCGTGTAATTTTTTCACTTGAAAACAAAGTTAATACGTATATTTTATGTTCTTCACAGTCAATTGGAATGAATGACAAAGGTGTTATTTTCTCCAATGGGGCAAACTGGAAGGAACAGAGATCCGTGGGCTTGTCCATCCTGAGAACTTTTGGAATGGGCAAGAACCTTCTGGCTGAAAAAATTCAAGATGAGGCAGCTTGTTACATCAAGTATCTGGCAAGCCTCAATGGGAAACCCACTAACATCCGAGTTATGACTAATATTAGCACCTCCAATATTATTTGCTCAATTTTGATTGGTCATAGATTTGAGTACGATGACAAGGATTTTCAGGAGTTGATGCACAAACTCACTTCCCTCGTCAACGACCAACAAAATACCAGTATAGTCAACTTTTTCTTCTGGCTCAGATACCTCCCCGGAGACCTCTTCTCGGCCAAAAGAATCGAAGCCAACATGAGGGCAATTATGGCCTTGCTTGCGAAGTTCATTGAAGAAAAGAAGCGTCATGTAGACGACGCCAACGATGTTTGTAATCTGATAGATGCATATATTATTGAAAGAAACAAGAAAATCCAATCCGGTGTACCAACTTCACTTGATGATCAGAATTTACTGAAGATCATGATGGATCTGTTTGGAGCAGGATCGGAGACTACAAGCACGACCATCTACTGGTGTGTCCTATATATGCTCAGACATCCAGACGTACAGGATAAAGTGTATCTGGAAATCAAAGACAAGGTTGGAACAGATAGAGCACCAACCATACAGGACAAAACGCAACTAACTTACCTAAACGCCGTTATTTTGGAAACCCAGCGCCTGGCCAGTATTGTTCCTCTTTCTTTAACCCACATCTGCTCGGAAGATGTTACTTTGAACGGCTACACCGTGCCCAAAGGAACCTACATCCTTCCAAACCTGGACACCGCGCTCCATGACAAGGCCACCTGGGGAGAGGACGCTTCCAGCTTCAAGCCTGAACGCTTCATTGACGAACACGGCAAGATACAGATTCCAGAACAGTTCATCCCTTTCAGCATTGGGCGTCGTGTGTGTCTGGGCGAGGCTATTGCCAAGATGGAACTGTTCCTCTTTCTTTCTACCATGTTTCAGAGGTTCCACTTTCTTCCAGCAGTTCCCTGTACAGGACAACAGATCGAGTGTGACTGTGGCTTAATCATAGCCCCTAAGCCATTCGAGGTGAAGGCCATAGAGAGAAAGTAGCATTATTGATCTCATGACATGTACAGTAGATGTGAAGCTATTACAATAATATTATAATTAATTGAAACAGATAATCGTGATCCATATAAAAGTATCTTACTTTGTGTCATGGATCAATTGGGCTGACAACAGCTCACACTCTTCTCACGGTCGAAAGGGAAGATTGTCTTGTGCGAAAAAACACGCTATCTATCGTTCTCTCCTTGATAGCGACACTCGGCTTCTGAGACGGCGTAGAGCAGTGGTTCTCAACCGGTGGGGAATTCCCCCCCCCCCCAGGGGGGAATTTTGGGGTTTCCAGGATGGGGGTGGGGGGGGGATGAAGATTATTTCAAGATCGCGTTAATACAAGAACCGATTACCTGATCTTGTTTTTCCCTTCATACTTTACGGTTCTGTACATATCACCCTTCTGAAATTTATTTTATAACGTAAGTAGATCCGCAAATCACATGTTATGTAGATGTCTAGACTTGTTTTAGTATGTTCTATTAAATTTAGCTTCAGTTATTACGTATACTGTCTAGGGCAGTGGTTCTCAACCGGTGGGGAATCCCCCCCCCCCCCCCAGGGGGGAATTTTAGGGTTTCCGGGGAGGGGAGGGGGGAATGAAGATCATTTCAAGATCGCGTTAATATAAGAATCGATTACTTGATATTGCTTTTCCCTTCATACTTTATAGTTATGCACGTCTCATCCTTCTAAAATTCATTTTATAAAGTAAGTATACTAACACATAATAAGCATAATTATGCGTGGTGCTTATTGATTCAATGACAGAAGTATAGCTACAAGTGATGAACATAATTCTGCGTTGTGCTTATTGATTCAATGACAGAAATATACCTACATATAATGATCATAATTGTGCGCTGTGCTTATTGATTCAATGACAGGCTTTTACCTGCACATCTGAACACAAACATAAGTCTCCAAATGTACACCATGACCGCAATACTTGGTATCCGTAGCACGGACTATGATGTCCAGGAGCTTGTTTGTAGCCCTGAGCTACTTAGGTTAACATTATTCTCCTATCTACGGGTACAATTTATACACTTGATAGCTTTTACCCTAGGCCAGCTGCCCACCTGTGCGTGCTTGTGCCTGTCCAAATATATGTGGGGGATTTGTTTTGTCTGTATCATGATGTTCAAAATAATAATGAAGGACCAGCAATTTTGAAGATGGAGGTTCAGAATGCTCTTAACCATATGAAATCTGGCAAGACCCCCGGTTCAGACAGCGTCACAACAGAAATGATTAATGCTTTAGAAGAATATGGAATAGATCAAGTTACCAGTCTGCTTAATACAATATATGATACTGGAAATATACCTCAGGAGTTATGTAATTCTGTATTTATTGCAATCCCAAAGAAATCAGGAGCCTTGGAATGTGATCAACATCGAACAATTAGTATAATGAGTCACATCACGAAGATTTTGCTAAGAATTATCATGCAAAGAGTTAGGAGGAAAATACAACCTGAAATAGGAGAAGAACAATGTGGGTTTGTGGAAGGCAAGGGTACAGTAAATTCTGTGTATATACTGAGAAACATAATCGAACGTTCTATAGAAGTAAACAAAGATCTACACCTTTGCTTTATTGACTACACAAAGGCTTTTGATAAAGTGAGACATGTCAACATGATAAGGATGCTTGAAGATCTACAAATTGATGGAAAAGATCTTAGACTTGTAAAAAACATATATTGGAAACAACAAGCTGCCATAAGAGTTGATAATGAAGTAAGCCAATATCAGCCTATTAAAAGGGGTGTGAGACAGGGATGTGTAATGTCTCCAGATCTGTTTTCCCTGTACAGTGAAAGTATTTTCAGAAATATTGAAGATATGGAAGGAATCAACATTGGGGGACGATGCATCAATAACATTAGATATGCAGATGATACAGTCTTGATTGCAGACAATGAACAGGACCTGCAAAATTTAGTAGATGCGATTGTGACACACAGTGAACAACTAGGGTTAGAATTAAATTGTAAAAAGACACAGATTATGGTCGTCACTAGGAAGGACGAAATACCACAATGTAATATACAAGTAAATGGGAATATTCTTCAACAAGTGAGCAGGTACAATTATCTCGGAACAGTAATAACATCTGATGGGAGATGCCTTGAAGAGATTAGAACAAGAATCGCCATGGCAAAAGTAGCCTTTAGCAAGATGAAAAACATATTGACCAATAAAAAGATGTCAATTGAAACGAGAAAGAGAGTGTTGAGATGCTACATTGAGCCTGTACTTTTGTATGGATGTGAAGCGTGGACAATGAGCAGTCAGGCTGAAAAACATCTGATGGCTGTAGAGATGTGGTTTCTGAGGAAAATGCAAAGAATACCATGGACAGCCAGAAAGACCAATGAACAAGTCCTTCAAGAAACAAATGAAGATCGTAAATTGATTAGAGAAATTAGACGTAGACAGTCAAAATTTTTTGGACATGTTATGAGAAGAAATGGATTGGAGAATTTGGTGACAACTGGTAAGATCGAGGGGAACAGACCAAGGGGAAGACCTAGAAGCAAGTACCTGGATGGCTTGGCCTTGTGGCATAGTCGAGACAGAAACACGGAGCTGATCCACGACTCTGGTGATCGGGTGAGATGGCAGAACATGACCGCCCACGCTTACCGGCATGGCACATGATGGATGGATAGATGAATACCTTTTCTGTTGTATGCCTTTGATTAATCATTATTTATTTCAGTCACTAGGTTAGTTTATCACCAAAGTCTGTTGTCTTGGTTTGAATCACAGAACCATAGTCACATATTCAACGCAATAGGAAACAATGAAGTCGTCCAACCCAGAAGTTATATCTGTATTTACATATTTAATTAACTAGTTATTTGCACTGCTAATTACTTAATTATGTACTTATTTAGTTGTTAGCTAGTTAGTTATTTAGTTTACTAGCTAATTAGTCGTCAGATTAACCCCAATCAGTTTTATCCATTTAGCCAATAAGTGTTCGGATACCCTTCTCATGATCTCCCTTATTGTCTTGCGGCTGACGACACCAGTTCGGTGTGGGTTGTCCATTCGTCTCTGACTCCTTACAGATCTCTCCTGCCAGACTTCCCATTGCGTGACCTCATGTCCTTGTAGTCTGGTCAAGGTAGCAGATTCACGGTCATCACTTGATTCGTTCAATCGATATTTGTATAGACCGACTGTCCCTCTGTGTTTGATATGGCCAGTGCCATGCTCACAGCCTGTACTTCCAAAGCGAATTGAACCCCTGACCACACAACCGTCAGGCGAGGCTCTAGTCACTACACTACCCTAATTACCTTTAAATCCCTGCTATATATGTGTGTGTGTGTGTGTGCGTGCGTGCGTGCGTGTGTGTGTGTTAGGCCCATCACATGCCCTAGACATGAGCACACTGAAGAACAGCTGGCTAATCTCTCACTCTCGTACCGGAGCTGATAACGAAGCCTCGCCTGAACGTGCTCAAGCCATTCTTAATGTAACTCCCTAACTGTCTTGCCAACGCATCCGCTGTGGAGTTATGCTTTCTTTTTAATAGAAATATTCCCTAAATCCCACGTGGAATCTGAGGAAAATGCAAATAATACCACGGACAGACGAAAAAATCAATGAGCAAGTCTTAGAAGACACAAATTAAAGCCGTAAATTGATTAGAGAAATTAGAAGTTGACAGTCAGGAATTTTTGGGCACATAATAAGAAGAAATAAACTGGAGAACTTGGTGACAACTGGCAAGATTGAGGGTAAAAGAACAAGGGGAAGACAGAAAGATGAATACATAAATTTTAATAACGAAAACACAAACCATAGAATGTACGATTTATTGCCTGGCATATTTCTCTGCATCTCGTCAGGTACATACTGCAGATGCCACACAACGTAGAGTAAAATAACTAGATATATAGTATAATATATATATATATATATATATATATATATATATATATATATATATATATATATATATATATATTCTTCTTATTCAGTATTCCGAGCCATTGAGGTTCTTTGCTGCAGATATAGTCCATCTGCATTCGTCTCTCTGGTTGACCTTCTCTTGCCAGTCGTTGATTCCAAGTACTTGTAGGTCTGTATGTATATTATCTCTCAACCGTCTTCATGGTCTTCTTCGGGGTCTACATTCATTTATTTCCTGAGTGTAAGCGAGTTTTGTTTCCCTATTATCTTCTATTCTTTCTATATGCCCCAGCCATTGTAGTCAATTAGCCTTCATGATACCAGTAATTAGCGGTGTGAGTGTGGAGGAGATAGGGCATTCTTGTACCAAAGTATCACCTTTATGCAAGCTAATTGGTCCATTGCCATTAGTTAATGATATTGCCAAGTGCAGTCATGAAAGATGCCTGTCTTCTATCTATCTCATATCTGCCTTATGGTGATTGGTTCAGCAGAGGTGCCTCATGAAAGGGTTCATTTTGTGCTGTTTGCTTCATGTCTTGCTTTGAAAGGCTAGTGCATGCTTGCAGCCTTACAATGCCTACTTCTTAATGCTTAATCACACTGTCTGTTCTCATGGTACACCGGTCCTCTGAGATCTACTTATTATGAGAATTTATATAGACAAATAATTACAAGGTACTTGATACTGGTGTGAGGCTGCCCCTGAGTAAGCATATGTGCCTATGATTTCCCAAAATTGGGGATGAACCTTGAGAAAGGATATCACCCCAAACCACCAGACATAATTGCACTTCATCACCAGTGAGGGGCAGGTGTTCGAATATCACTATCCTCTCTTCCCCTCCCATTCCTCTCTGAATCTGTAATGGTACTACATAACCATGACAATGCTTAAACAGATGTAAAACACATGTTGTGCCTTTGTTTATTAACAGAGAATGAGGAAGATGGGGAGGCCTTCAATTACCAGGACAACTCCAGGGAAGTCCTGAGCTCTAGCCTGAACTCCAGCTTAATACTGGCTGAAAAGCTAATGGAGAAGAAGGATAGAACATAGAGCAAATTCACAAATGGATTAATGCTTGGGTGTGGTGATTTCAGTTCCATCAGAAACCTTTGTGGGAGATAGACTGGCAGGGAAGAATGATGGGACATATTAGTTTTTAGATCTTCATCTACTGAAAAGTAAAGCTAATCCCAATTATCAACTTTGCGAACAGTCTACTTACCATTCGGAAGGACATGTTTGTCACTTGCTTCGGACTAGTCAAAGTAGGGAATAGCCTAAACTGGAAAAACATTATGGGGAAACTGAAACCTGAGACATTCCCAACACCTTCATAGGTGATAAAAGACGGTACACGGATCAGTATAGCAGTGTCTCCCTATACTTGTGCCCGGCTATAAGTTTATAATGTGTTTCCCTCATTTAACGGTTGGAAAGGTGATAGCATGATTTAAGAGTTGTGGTGTAGGATATCTTGATGGAGTAGAGATGTGAAGGAGGAGGGTTTGTTTTAGATTAATGTTTCTGTGGGGGATATTGAGTGATGTGTTTGGGTTTTCATAATCATTGTCAATTATAATTTGCATATAAACTTATGATTGAAATGTAGATTTTTGGCAGTGTATGAAGCCTGAGTCTTCACCTGACCTCAGCAGACATTAATAAAATGATGATAGTAAGAGAACAGTTTTTGAGATACATGTCTCTGTGATTGTCTTGTACACTGTTGTGAATGAATTGTTCAACTGTTGTCAGGCATCTTCATGGTGACTGTTACTCTACTGCTGTTGTGGTTACTGACATTGTGGAAGTCCTGTGTGGGTGTTGTCAAGTATCTTCCATGATGTATGACTTGTCTAATCTGTTGGTGTGCCCATTCCTTTGTGAATGTGTGTCCAACTGTTGTCAAGATCTTCTCATGTTGATGTCTTGTTCAACCGGTGTAAAGCACATTTGTTGTTGTTTATGTTCACTACAATGGTTCAATTGTCAATGTGGTCATTTGTCTAAGTGTCTTGTGTCACTTGAAATAATATTAAAGAGATCAAAATGAGGTTGGCGACCAGAGCACAGTCAACTAGATAGATGAGAAAACTGCTTTTCATTTATTACTGTGTTTAACCTGTTGGGTTAATTTGGAGTGGTCAGAGTTTATCCCACTGTGTACGCCTGGTATCAGCTGGTTCCTGCTGTATGTAAGTTCTAATTGGACCTGGGGTCAGTGAGACGTGTACAGTAAGACAGTGACAAGAGTGAGGAGGTGTCAAAATGCATATGAATAAATGGCATACATTTATAACATTTCTATCACTCAATTGGGCTGGTAGTGTGTATAAATGGTTCTCTGTGTTTTCCCAATTAAACAACTCTTCCTTCTTCTTTGTATAATAACTTCTCTCCCATTACCTGTTGTTGTTGTGGTGTTGAGTGTTGGGTGGTGTGGTGTTGTGTTTTAAGTTATGTTGAGTAGTGGGTTAAGTCAACTTCTGGTGATGGAGTTCCGCGAAGCATAACTTTTCTGATGTAATGCAGTTCATGAGTGCCCTTTTCTAAGTAAAATCTGACATAAATATAAATATTTATTCCATCAAACCCTATTTATTCAATATATGAAGGAGAAAGGGAAAATATGATTTCTCTTTCAGCTCCCTAGGTCGCAAATAGGCATAGATAAGTCTGTTTTACAACGAGGCACTGGTTCTAGTACACGAACTGTCTTATGAGCTGTAGATAGTGATAGTAATTTAAGCAGTGTTTCTGCCGAAATGCACAAGATTGCCTTAGAATCATCACTTCGCACAGTTGTCTAGAATAGAATATAGTATTATTATTATGCACTTCTTAAAGTTAATAACTATCTTTAAGAATATCAGAGATTGCAGTATTCGAAGAGAGTAGTAGATTGTCAGTTTGCCCGGGAAACCGCTCTGCGTCGTCATAATCTAACAGTCAAACATTTTTCACTTCTTCTTCTTCTTCTTCTTCTTCAGCGTTCCGAGCCATTGGGGTTCTTTGCTGCAAATACAATACGTCTCCATTCGTCTCTCTGGTGGACCTTCTCTTGCCAGTCGTTAATTCCAAGTGCTTGTAGGTCTGTACATGTATTATCTCTCCACCGCCTTCTTGGTCTACCTCGGGGTCTACGGTCATTTATTTCCTGAGTGCAAGCGAGTTTTGTTTCCCTATTATCTTCCATTCTTTCTATATGCCCCAGCCATTGTAGTCTATTAGCCTTCATGATACCGGTGATTAGCGGGGACTTAAACAGATCATAAATGTCTTTGTTACTTCTTCTTTTCCACTCTCCACTTTGTGTATCCCTAATGGGTCCAAAGATGCGTCTTAAAATTTTGTTCTCAAAGGTTTGTAACAAGGCTTCGTCTCCTTTCGTTGTACTCCAGGTTTCAGAGCCATACAGCACAACTGGTCTGATCAGTGTTTTGTATATTGTGATTTTGGTGTTACGAGATAGCGCCTTTGATTTTAGTAGATGTTGTAGTGCATAGTATATCTTATTTCCAGAGTTGATTCTAGTTTGTATTTCTTCCCTTATAATGTTAGAGCAGTTGAAGATTGTACCCAGGTATTTGTATGTTTCCGTTCTTTTAACGGTCATATTATCTATTTGTATGTGGCCAGAGTTTCTAGCCATTCCGTCTCTTGAAATTACCATATATTCTGTCTTATCTTGGTTGATAACCAGCCCCATCTGTTGGGCTTTTTCCTTTAAGTGAGTCAATATTTCCAATGTCTTTTTTTCACTTTGCCCTATAATTTTTCACTTCAGAGGTTTTAATTTAAAATAATACATTTCAATTGACGGTACAAACACTGGATACTATTACTTGATACTTAATACATCTATTCATCAGTTTAATCTAAGGAGTGACAAGCTTACCTCGGATTCAGACATTCTGCCGTTCTTGTTTGAAAATTCGGTCACACCAGCTTTTACGTCTGCTCGTCTAGCTTTCTGCAGTGGAAGTGCGCGATTAACATATTCTAAGCAGGCGTTCTAGCAAAGGCGTTGTCACGTGTCTGTTTCTATCCAATGATATCTAGAGCTTTGGCTGATGAAAGAATTCCAAGAATTGACGTCATCTGTCAATCTTTCATTTTCAGTTTTGATTTTGCGTTCGTTTTCAGTTTTGGTTTCGGTTTGAGTTTGTGCAGTCAATTGTCATATATTTTCCTCTCTTTTGCGTGCATTCTTGGTAACTGAATAATGGTGGTTAGCGGTTATGCCACAGTGACATTGATAGTGAGCTGCCCTGATAATGCCGTGAACTCGATAGGAAGAGGGCTCGGCTCCTGGGCTTGTCACCTGCTAAATGACGGAAAGACTGGCCAACTATTCCTCAGTGCATTCAGGTCTACAGAATATGATGGCGAACCCAGGTAACTGTTCGGAGCAAATTAATTTTAATAATAATAATATTAATGATAAAGTAATCCTCGTCTCAATGCGGTTAAGAACACATGAACTTGGGGACGGCAGGTAACGGTGCTAGCCACTGCACCACCACGGCTACCAGAACACAGTCTACACAGAAGAAAGCACAACATGCAACACACATGTTAATCGTTGTTTATTTGGACACGTCAACATACAACATATTTGCGTTTCAATGAATCATAAAACATGATAAAAATTAAATATACATCGTTAAGAATTATTAACTGTATATTATCTGTGTGAGTATGTGTGTTGGTGTGTGTGTGTGTGTGTGTGTGTGTGTGTGTGTGTGTGTGTGTGTGTGTGTGTGTGTGTGTATGTGTGTGTTCTTATGCGGATTGTTATATACAAGAAAAACAGAGTTCTCTAGGTAGATGTTGATACTGTCGAGTGTCACGGGACCACTGTCGTTAACGATAAGATGATAAACTAACAGAGACAGTCTGTATTCACGGCTGCAATTGTTTGTTACTAGTGGAGAAACACTCACGTCGGATCAAAGGAAACTACAAGTCTTTGAGAGTTCCCTAGGAACGGGGAATCTGTCGGCATTGTTTGATGTATCGTCGTTCGAGAGAAAAAGCCTGTTGTGTTCGTGGTGGAAGGGGGGACAACTATTCTTGTGAAGTTGGGAACAGATTGTCTGCCGCTGAGGCCACCTGGTGTTTACATCGAATGACGTCACTCGGACAATCCCCAACTGTATGAAAAATAGAATTGGTTACCGCTAGTGTGAACAATGGAGTTGACCTAGGCTGAAGTGTCTGACTAGCTCGGTTTTAATATAGAAAAGAATCTAGCGTGTTCTGTATCAATTCACGTTGAGGAACATGTGTCTTTCATGGCAAAGTGTAGATTCGATTCAGGATAGAGCCGAGTGTTCATAAGGTATTTACTAAATAGCATTTAGATGTAAATAATGTAGGATAGTCTAGTGATTGACAGAGCTAGAACTTGAACATAGTGTTGTTGCTTTGTGGTTAGGTATTCAAGGAGTGTCGGCGACAGTAGGCAATCGCATTGTTAGAACTAACTAGTGTGAGAGGTCAATTAGCTCAGCTGGTTGGAAATAGTGAAGTGGGATGATATTTAGAAGGATTGAGGATGGTTGGGGGATAGGGGAAATGTCCAATGGTGGGATCTTCCAGTGGGGGTCTACTGGGCTTCTGCACTTTACATTTGGTCTTTCCCTGTCTTACCCTAATTCAGACCAATGTGATGAGCTCCTCTGCCCCATGACAGAGTTTGGTTCACTGTCATATATCTGAGTGAAGCCGTCGGCCTACTCATCTAATAGGGATCAGTGTCCAGTTGCTCTCACCAGGTGTGTTCTCTCTCTTTCACAGGTTCCCTCAGGTTATGAAGAAAAGAAGCTGAAACATCACTGTTTACTATCAGGGATAAATTAGTGCAGGAAGTGTTATTCAACAGCTTTTGCACTGGGCCCATGATAAAAAGGGTCTGAAGGAACATGGCTCCGTTGTGCCAAAACATATAAGTATCCAGCAGATGACTTCTTAGTGATAGGGATCGTGGAAGTCAGTAGTGAGATTATTTTTCCAAACCACATGTGAAGAGAACACTAGTGATTGTTTTCCACATCACATGTAGAAAGAACCATAGAGAGTTTCTAAGGAACAGGAACAATGAACCTGGTGCTTTTACTAAATTACTAGATTCCTGTGGGACTGTAAACCATAACAGTGTAATTGTGAAACGGTAGGACCTTTAAGAAATGAAATCACGTTATTTCAAGGGACAGTGTTCCGTGTTTTCACAAGGCAAGGATGTTTTAAGTCTCAGAACAGTAGGGACATTTTAATAACATGAGGTGTGATCGATTCAGGATCAGTATCGGACTATATCCGTGATTGGTGACCACGTTTCTGGGTTATCAAAAGCTACTGGAGGAAGTCAACATCTAGCAGGAGGGACACATCGTTTGGTGAGGTTATCGTGTACTGAACTATGATGATGTTGTGTGGTCCTTACAGGGATGATCAGACTTTGCTCCTGAGCTGTTCGTATGATTCTGCAGATACACTAGAGTACACGACATACATTCTACACATACACTTCTCACATACATACACTTTTCTTCATTAAATTAATGTGTTATTAATTTTTGGAAGCTAGAGTTGTTTAGTATGTTGTTTTGGGGAAGTGTGAGAGGGGGCATATGCCAGTGGTGAGAGAGAGAGAGAGAGAGAGAGAGAGAGAGAGAGAGAGAGAGAGAGAGAGAGAGAGAGAGAGAGAAGAGGTATCCATTGACTGAAGGAGTGTGGTGGACGGAATCTGGTGGATTCTCCAGAATAATGATATGGGGTTAAAAATAATGTGGGTGTTGATTCCCCTCACTCCAGGGACGACACTATAAAGGAAATCCACGACATCGAGCGAGGTATCCGGCAGCTTCTCCAGATTGTCTTGTTACAGGTGTATCGGTGTCATTTTCCTCTGGAGTAAACCAGGCAGGCCGAGAGAGGGATCAAGCAATTCGTGGTCTCTAAAATTCAGCCCGGACTTTGTGCCATGGAGAGGTGCTCCATATGTGCTCCATTCCAGATCCACGTTATGTGTGTAGTTATTATGCCTTTTTGAAACACAATGTAATAAAATAACATCTGTCGCCGCTGCAAATTGCCAGTAGTAGACTGAGAATAAAGACAACAGTAACTGCTGACAGATATGGAATTCAGTGGGTTCTAACAAAGCAACTTGATAATTTGGACTTCGACGGGTCTTCCGGTTTCAAGATGGCGACGGACGGTCGGGTTGTTTTGTGCTCGTTAACTTTTTCGCGTAGGGGATGGATTTATTCATCTCTTGCTTGTAATTGGTGTGCCAGGATGTAAAACCAGGAGTTTCTACTCAAGATCTGCGCGGGTGCTACGGAGTTCGTGCATCGAGCGAAGCCATCCTTGAGTGAATCTTTAGCAGCGTGTGTGGGTTCTGTGTTTCGTTTTTTCAACATGGCGGAACAACATGTGTTCTCTGAGCGAAGCCAAAGAAGATTGATAAACCAACACAGAACTGGCGTCGTTAGCCGCTTCACGCTTCGGGATTTGCTGAGGAGGGGATCCGAGCACTTATGGAATGAATGGTTCGATGTGCAATGAGGATGGTCTGTCGACTAACTAACTAACTAACTTCTACGACGACAATGCACTCCTGTCACACACACACGTGATCACATACAAGATAAATTAGCCACATTTGACGTGAGGTGGCAACAAATAGGTCTAAAATGCCTAGGTGAGTGGTTCTCAACCGGTGTAGAATTTACTCCCCCCCCCCCACTGAGGGGGGATTTGGGGGTTTCCAGGGGTGGGGGTGGGGGGGGGGGGGGGTGAGGATAAAGATTATTTCAAGACCGCGTTAATACAAGAACCGATTACTTGATATTGTTTTTCCATGCATACTTTACGGTTCTGCACTTCTCACCCTGCTCAAATTCGTTTTATGACATCACGTTTTATGTAGACGTCTAGACTTGTTCTAGTATGCGTTATTACATTTATCTTCAATTTTACGTATACTGTGTAGGTGCGGGGGGAGGTGTGATTTATAGGGAGGGAAAACGAAAGGGGGGAGGGAATGACCTTCTGAACATATGGTGAAGGGGTGCATAGGCCAAAAAAGGTTGAGAACCACTGGCCTAAGGGACAGACTTAGATGAGATTAAACAAGCAGACAATATTTCGATCTCCATTTGTGACGTCTCAATTCAAGAGGAAGAATCTCACTTCTGTTTGGGAGGCAATGTGGATAAAAATGGGGAACACATTGATAAATTAAACTAATTTACAAAAGTCAAGAAGAGGTCTCACAGCACAAGAATATTTTTAGTAGTCGAACAAAATTAAAGTTAGCACACAATTCAGAATATTTAACTTCAATATTTAATCATTTCTGCTATATGTGTCAGAAACGCGAAGAACGGCTAACAGTATTACCAATAAAGTACAACCATTCACCAACTGGAACCTGCGCGTAATAGTGGGACTAAAACGATCTGACAGCATCACATATGTTTAGCTCATGGAAGAGCTAAACACATCCACGGTATCAAGAGGTGAGGAAAAGATACAGGCGCTGGATACGAGACACACTGATCAAACATGAGGATAGTGTAATTAGGCACTTGCTTTACTGGAACCCACAAGGCGAGCGAATTAGTGGAAGGCCTAAAACTAACGGAGAAGACAATTACAGACCGAGATGAACATCATCGGGGTGACATGGAGGAAGCAGAAGGAAATAGCGAAAGATAGTATGGCTTGGTGTGTGTTGTGTGTAGGATGAAGTGACAAAAGAAAAAGAGGAATAAAACAATGTATGTAATAATTACACATATAAGTATTCGTTCACTGAACTAGGAACGAGACTGGTCACGAGCAGATTCCTAGTAAGAAATTGGCTAGGTAAACTGGCTCAGACTGATTTCAATAGGATAATAATGACGACACAAATATTCACATAAATTAAGCTAACTTTATTGTGTGTTGCCATAAACATTATTATCTCGCAACCACCCTCACCTTGTAATGTTGTGGACTTACGACAAGTCCTATCTTGTAATCTAATGGGGGAATACAGCCTGGAGATGGCGGGAGGAACTGGAATCTCTGAAACATGTTGGAGAGAAACAGAAACAGTTCCATCTTTGCTAAGCTCTCCCCCAGACAGACACGCCGTCCAGTACTGAATGGAATAAATTGTTCGGGGTTCATTAAAGTGCCATTGTTGTCAATGAAACGTTCGGGCCTGAAGCTCAAAGCGTCCTCTCCCCAAGTGGTCTTCTCATGAAACACAGAGTCCATGTTCGGTATAATCCAGGTCCCTTTAGGTATGGAATAGCCTCTTAAAGTTGCCTCTTTTGAACACAAGTGGGTCACAGACAATGGGGCAATACTGGTCAGACGTTGGGTTTCCATGATGACAGCGTTGAGATATGTCAGTTTATTCTTGTCCTGTATGGTCGGGGTTCGATCCGTTCCCACCTTATCTTTGATCTCTCGATACACCTTTTCTTGTACTTCCGGATTATGTAACACGTATAGCACACACCAGTACATCGTTGTGCTTGTGGTCTCGGTTCCAGCCACAAACAGATCAAACATGATCCTAATTAAATTCTCTTCATCCAGTGTTGTTTGTATCTCTGCTTGATTTCTCTTGTTTCTTTCAATTAAGTATGCATCAATAAAGTTACCAACATTGTTGGGGTCATCTATTGCGGCCATTTTTTCTTGCATAATTTTAGCTAGAGCATTAATGATTACACGAATACTTGCAGATGTCTTCTTTGCTTTGAAGAAATCTCCTGGGACGTACTTAAGCCAGCTGATAAAATTGACCAAACCAATAAATTGTTGGTCACCTACCAGAGAGGCCAGTTTATGCATTAAATCCTGGAATTTTCTATCACTGTACTCAAAGCGATTGCCAATTAAGATAGAACAAATAATGTTGGACGAGCTGATGTTTATAAACATCCAGATATCTGTAGGATTTCCCTTTAGATCTGCCAGACACCTCATGAAACAAGAAACCTCTTCTTGTATCTTCTCCGCCAGAAGATTCTTTCCCATACCTAATGTTCGGAGAATGGACAGACTGACAGCTCTTTGCTCTTTCCAGAGTTTTCCACTGGAGAAAATAACCCCCTTTTCAGGAAATCCAGTAGCCTGTGGGAGAGAAAGCATCAGTAATAAACATACCGCGTATTGCATGACATGAGGCATATTATGCGTATTATATATGGAAGATAAATCACTGAGATAAAGAACAAAATAGTACAAGCAAAAACATTCTAGCATTCTATCAAATGAAGAGCGTTTTGTGCAATAGGTCATTGTCCTTGAATGTTAGAAAACGAGTTCCTGTATGTTACAAGAACACATTTTAAACATAGTGCTTCGAATCCTGGACAATCAGTAAACAGAAGTGAAAATAACTAGGAGCCTTGAAGATTTGGTTTTATAGACATATGCTGAAAATTAATTGGACAGCCAAACTGAGGAATCTGGACGTTTTAAGGGAAGCTGAGTCGTAAAGACAGCTTATCACAAACATCAGAATGAAGCAGTCATCGTTTTTGACCACATTATGAGAAGACAAAAACTGGAGCATATGACAATCGGAAAGATTTGCGGAAAGAGAGATAGAGGAAAACAGCGTGGGAAGATTCTTGACAGTCTTATGTCATGGCACGGAAGGGATTCAACACACGAATTGATCCAAGCCATCGGAGATCGCAATTTGTGGAGAAGCATGACCGCCCACGCCAGCCGGAAAGGATGACAATGATGATGGCATATTAAAATTCCATCTAAGATAGCCGTGCTTTACAGTCAGAGGGCCAGACTGATGATATCTCAATAGATACAAGTAGTAACGGATAGGGCCGTTTCATTTTGTATTGTTGATATCTCAGAGTGAATCTACAGTTCATAATTTTGAACCTTCAACAACTTTTAAGAAGCGTCTTGGCGTTTGGCGTTCAAGATGCTTAGAATATTATCTTCCACTTCCCTTGACTCTGCATGTACTTTGTTTTACATTGTAATCTATATTACGTGTGTATACAATGATTGAATGTAATAGCAGTAGTGAACATCTAATTAACATGCGCCCAGAACAAGGAATAATAATAACAACATTGTTTTTTCAAACATCGCTTTTGTCACATTGAATACTTGGCATAAATGAAACAGCATAGGTAAAGCATCTCAAATTGTCTTTATTCTACTAGGAATTCAGACAGTAGACTACTTATGGATTCTATCAGCACTTCCAAACATAGATATTGATATTTGTCAAAACCAGTTGTAATAAAGCAAGTATTCAGCATACAGGAAAACAAGAAACAAAAAGGTAAAAACTTACGTTATCAATTATAGGAGGCTTAAGGAACGTAAGGCCGAAGCGACTTCAGACAAGAAATGAAAGAGCTACAAAAGCCCTCCAGGACTAGACCCATAGCGTTAGATAAGGAATGGCCAATTTTAAAGTCTGCACTCTTGACACACATGAAAATAAATGTGGAACCAATTAATTAGGTTAGGACAAAAGATGAATAACCGCTTGTTGTAACACTGAAGTTAAAGACCGCATATATGCAGACAGAAGGTAGCCTTAAAATTGGGGGGTTACATCTCTATGAATGTGAACAAGACTATGTTACTTATAGAACAGCACTACGACATAATAAACGAACAATTACAGCATCTGTTGATGAACACTGGCAAATATACGATGAACAGATGGCAACCCTCTGCACTGACTACCCAAAAGAATTGTATAAACATGTCAACAATATGAGAAACAGAGATGCATGCTACAACCCAACCACCATCATAAATAGCAACAGAGGTACACTTTTATTTAATCCACAACAAAGTCTAGCTGGGTGGGCAGAATGCTTTCAAGAAATACTTAACCCCGCCCATAACATAGAAACCCCAAATGTGTGCCTAAAAGCTGCGAGTAACAAGAACAAAATGTCATACTTGCAGAAGTAAAATCAGTTATACAGAAATGTCTTAAAAACAAATCACAGGAGTTAAATGGCTGGTAAAACTTTTTAATAAAGCACTTGAAGAACGAAACGTCCCAGACCACTGGCAACACACAGTAATAGCACCAATATTGAAAATGAAAGACAATATGAGAGAGTGCAAAACACAGGGGTAAATCACTCTTGAGTTATATAGGGAAAATATATGCAAAACGATTAGAACAAAGAGCTAGACCCATGTAGAGCAAAGTACAATTTGGTTTCCCTCATCCATAAATGACTTTGAATATAAATGTTATAGACGAATTCTAAGAATATCTTGCGTAAAGAAAAGAACAAATGCATCCATGCTTCAAAAGCTGAATATTGAATAAGGTTGGCTATTAAAGACGATAAAACAAAGAAAATAGAAATATTTTGGTCACTTGAAACGTCACGAAAGTTTGAAGAGAACAATATTGGAGGGGTATATGCCTGGGAAGAGAGGAAGAGGAAGGCCAAAGAGAAGATGGGTGCAGGATGTGGCGGATCTCCAGATGGGTTATCGAACGCGGGACATCTTGCTTATGATCGAGAGGTTTTCCGGAAGGTTGTTATGGGAGCGAGGTTCTGTATAGGACATGCTACTGAATGAATGAATGAACGAATGATGCATTATTCACACTAAGACAAATATGCGGATGAGAGAGAGGAGAGGGGGGGGGGGGGCGTCAAATGCAGTGATCAGCAGAATATTGTGGTTGTAAATCAGGAAAAGGCTTTCGACAAAATAGGTAGATCTATATTATGGACCATCCTTGAAGACTTAGGGATATATGGACAATCACTAGAAAACATCATAGCCACGTACAACTCGAGCCCCAGTCCTTAACAACACAAGCAGGTATATCAGATATGTTCACAATCAATACAGGAGTGAGACATAGATGAATGATATTTCTACTGATATCTAAAATCTACACCGACAGAATATCCAAAGAAAGCAAGCATTGACAGTAAATGATTCAGAAAATGTAGAACTCTTTACTTTAGAAGAAATACGTCCACGTTTCTAAACCACGTTTTCACTTCACATTCAATTTCGGCGTCACTCGCGAAATGTCTCCCGCCAAGGTAGGTTTTCAGTGTTTGTGCTGACAAATGTTTATCCCGTAAAGCGGTGCATAGCTGGGTAGAAAAAGATACGAGGACGAGTCAATAATTAAGTCACACAGTTCTGTGGGCTGGCAGGTAAATGAAAACAAAGCACGCAGCCGGTTTGGGAGGCCTGATAAACCGATGGGAAAAGTGCATCAATGTTGGTGGAAATTATTTTGAGAAATAAAGGGACAATGTATGTATAAACATAAACTGCTTTCAAGTTATATTTAGTTATTTTTCTACAGCCATTTGTGACTTACTTATTAACTTACCCTCGTATTAAGAAGAGAGAAAATCAGAAATGAAGAAATGAGGACTAAAGTAGGGGTTATAGCAGCACTAGATTTTATCAGAAGGCAACAAGTTAAATGGTTTGGCCGTGTAATTAGATTATCAACTAACAGCATACCACACCACGCGATGATATACATATCAAATTGAAGCAGAAGACGTGGCCGGCCCGTAAATGATGGAAATAGGGAATAACAGAGCCATGGGAATCTCGAAACATCAAGACCTTAAAAGGGCACTCTTCCGTGTTTATACTTCACCTCGACACCGCAAGGTACAAAAGGAACAAGATGAGATGAGAGATGTTTTACAGCGACGAGGGCAGACTAAAAAAAATCATTTTAATAAGTTGAGTTCAACATGCAGCAGATGCAGATAAAATATGAGTGTAAATACTACCAAATCTAAAGTAGTGCAGGTTAGCAGATCTCTTGGTCCACTAAATATTCTCATAAACAGTACAAGTTTAAGGATTTAAATATCTAGACAGTATGATCACAGAAGATGGCAGAATAGATAGAGAAATCCAAAATCAGTTGTCAAAAGGCAAGTGCCCTTATATACCAACTATCACCCATGAAGAAATATCGAAATACACCTATGTCCTGCCAAACGACATATAATATATAGCATGTTCACGCCAATCCTATGCTAGTAATGTCAAACTTGGACATTACACAAACCATGTGACATTACGCAGCATCAACACCTGCGAGATGAGATGCTTGAGAAGATCTGCCAACTTAACTATCCGAGACTGATTTTAAAAAATGATGTTATCAGACAGACATTTGGATCAACATTGTACTTTGCTTTATTGTTGTTCAACTATAAGTCTAGTTCTTTGTTCAAAAATGTTTTGCGTACTGTATCCCTATGTGGCTCAGCAGTGATATACCTCTGTATGTTTATTTAATTGTTGTAGGTTGTATGTATAGGCACATTTGATTAAGAAACTATACGTGCATGTAGAATTTCACTTGCCGGTTTTGTGTCAAAGGGGTTACGGAGGCAGTTGGTAATCCCGCATACCGCGTTCGACACACAGCTGCGGAAGATTTGGTAGCAGACCGCCTCGCGTTGGGTTAAAAATACTGTATGAGTACCGGTCGTTCAGAAAGTAATGGCAAACAACTGAACGTAAACTTGCCAAGAAACACAAACAGCCAACAATGCTGAGGTTGACTGCAACGTCCTGTAAAGGATATGCAACTAACTAGAACATATTCATCGCAGATATTATTATACATAATGTATCAATGAATAAGTAAATAAAATAATATCTAAGCTAGTGTTATTGTGTGATAAGCTATACAAGATATGGATAAGTACACACCTGGTCAAGGAAAATAGGTGGCCTGTCTGAGAAAACATCCGCTTTCCTGGCCAGGGCTTCGTTGATGACGTCGTAGCCGTTGAGTACAACCACCAGTGTTCCCGCCATGTACAGGCTGTCAGACACAAGTGTTAGAACGTCACTGATTTTGTTGTTGAAGGTAGAAAAAGGACGGGTGGCAATTGTGTGTTTGTAATTACATTGTTTGATTGCGGGTCAGCACACGGTAAGTATAACCAGTGGTCAGATCTTGGCCAGTTAGGATTCGTTTTTATCATGATGACTTCGTATACCTCCCTGAGGAAATGCCTTATAGTGGGCTGTCAGGGAACCTCACCTAGCTACAAGGGTGTGTGATGTTGTTGGCGATGACCACAGCCTTTATGGCCATGATTAACTTGTAGCTTTCGACAGCCTCTGTCTGGCCAACAAAAGTATGCACAATCTCGTAATAGAGTCGCTCCTGACTGGATATTTGCCAGTTCTAAGGACACTACTTTCTGAACTTAGCAGTCAGCGTAAGGTCACCATACAGTGGATAACATCCCACTGTGGAGTCCCAGTAAACGACAGAGCTGATCAATTGGCTAAGGAAGGAGCAAAAGAAGAACAACCTTATGTGCCCATTACATACCACCAAAAGTAAAGAATGATCAAATAAGTCAGAAGGCCACCAAACCCTACTCAAGACGACTACCACGTTATGGACAGACCAGAACAGGTCATTCTTCTGTGCCTCAGAACAGGAGACAATAGATTACACAACCACATGTATACAAAATTCAAGATTGGTGTCTCAGCCATGTGCACATGTGGTTTGGCGTCGCAGACAGCAGAGCACATACTCCAGGATTGCCTAAACTACAACATACCCAAGCGAACCTTCTGGCCTAGAGAGACACCAGTGGAAGATAAACTCTATGGACCGCTGAGTGAACTGAAAACGACCATTAGATTCATACAAGAGACAATATTGCACTTATAAACATATTTCAGGCGAACTAATGAAGAAGAAGAAGAAGAAGAAGAAGAAGAAGAAGAAGAAGAAGAAGAAGAAGAAGAAGAAGAAGAAGAAGAAGAAGAAGAAGAAGAAGAAGAAAGAAGAAGAAGAAGAAGAAGAAGAAGAAGAAGAAGAAGAAGAAGAAGAAGAAGAAGAAGAAGAAGAAGAAGAAGAAGAAGAAGAAGGAGAGGAAGAAGAAGAAGAAGAAGAAGAAGAAGAAGAAGAAGAAGAAGAAGAAGAAGAAGAAGAAGAAGAAGAAGAAGAAGAAGAAGAAGGAAGAAGAAGAAGAAGAAGAAGAAGAAGAAGAAGAAGAAGAAGAAGAAAGAAGAAGAAGAAGAAGAAGAAGAAGAAGAAGAAGAAGAAGAAGAAGAAGAAGAAGAAGAAGAAGAAGAAGAAGAAGAAGAAGAAGGAGAAGGAAGAAGAAGAAGAAGAAGAAGAAGAAGAAGAAGAAGAAGAAGAAGAAGAAGAAGAAGAAGAAGAAGAAGAAGAAGAAGAAGAAGAAGAAGAAAGAAGAAGAAGAAGAAGAAGAAGAAGAGAAGGAGAAGGAGAAGGAGAAGGAGAAGAAGAAGAAGAAGAAGAAGAAGAAGAAGAAGAAGAAGAAGAAGAAGAAGAAGAAGAAGAAGAAGAAGAAGAAGAAGAAGAAGAAGAAGAAGAAGAAGAAGAAGAAGAAGAAGAAGAAGAAGAAGAAGAAGAAGAAGAAGAAGAAGAAGAAGAAGAAGAAGAAGAAGAAGAAGAAGAGAGAAGAAGAAGAAGAAGAAGAAGAAGAAGAAGAAGAAGAAGAAGAAGAAGAAGAAGAAGAAGAAGAAGAAGAAAGAAGAAGAAGAAGAAGAAGAAGAAGAAGAAGAAGAAGAAGAAGAAGAAGAAAAGAAGAAGAAGAAGAAGAAGAAGAAGAAGAAGAAGAAGAAGAAGAAGAAGAAGAAGAAGAAGAAGAAGAAGAAGAAGAAGAAGAAGAAGAAGAAGAAGAAGAAGAAGAAGAAGAAGAAGAAGAAGAAGAAGAAGAAGAAGAAGAAGAAGAAGAAGAAGAAGAAGAAGAAGAAGAAGAAGAAGAAGAAGAAGAAGAAGAAGAAGAAGAAGAAGAAGAAGAAGAAGAAGAAGAAGAAGAAGAAGAAGAAGAAGAAGAAGAAGAAGAAGAAGAAGAAGAAGAAGAAGAAGAAGAAGAAGAAGAAGAAGAAGAAGAAGAAGAAGAAGAAGAAGAAGAAGAAGAAGAAAGAAGAAGAAGAAGAAGAAGAAGAAGAAAGAAGAAGAAGAAGAAGAAGAAGAAGAAGAAGCTAGCAAAAGTCAATGTCCACACATAGATACGTTCTCGCCTCGTGCTCTCAGCCGTGCATCAGTTATTTCACACAGCCTAGTAAAGTCACTACATGAACACCTCCCACACAATACCTCTGATATATACGTCAGAATATCATGAATACACATACCTCACACCAGGGTGATAGTCAGTCAAGCGCTGAAACACCATCGTAAACACGGTGACAGGTACTTTCATTCATCTCACAATTTCAACAACTGTGGTTACACAGACTCACAGAAACACCAGTTTTTTGTCCGCGTTTCCATCCTTTTTTCAGGATATTGCGGTCAACACCAGCATCTTTCAGCTGTATGTTGATTCCTAGGCTAGATTACGCTCATCAGCACGCCACGACTTTTTGAGCGACCGGCTCCATACTCTCATAAGTCACTGGCGCGACTCGAACCACTTACAGAAACACCATGGACAGATAAAATATATTGCTGTTGTCCTGTGGTTGAACAGGAAAACATGGCAAATTACATTCAAACTATGATGACCTTTACGATCTGAATATGAGTCCACATAAAGGTCCGTTGATGAGTGGTCCTGGCACATAAGTAAACTAGCTTTTTAGTTTTTAGGCAAATAGGCTCAACAGCTTTTGCCTCTCGTAAATGTGAAAATGTTCTCTGGTTTGAAGTTGTTACACCTGAGGTCCCTCATTAATGTGAAAATGCATTCGTTACTGTACTCTGGTCTGGAGTTTTAACCCTGATATCTTTCGTTGGTGTAAATATATATTCGTCATTGTACTCTTATTTAGAGTTGCTGCCATTGAAACCAGTATCATGTCACTTTATTTTACGCCCTGTGAACACTAGCTTGGTTTTGCTTCTATTTGTCTCGGATGCCTGCTGTTTTCTTGTGCTCTAAAATGCTAATTGCCAGGTTTATTTGAGCCAATTTTTTAAAACAAAACGACTTTGTTTTCAACTTCCGATTACCATGGAGATATAAAATGACCCACATTCGAGCAATATCAGTGACTATGTGTTTCAATTATTTTAACCAACGTTAATTTAATCTCTGCAGTAATCACTGACAAGATCTAGCAAAAACATGCCAGGCAGTACATCGTGTGTACTTTTATTTGTTTGTTATCTGTTTCAGTCGTTGATTGTTTAACTCATTGTGTCTTCTCTAATATAAACCGGTCATGGAAGTCCTTAACATTGTCTGAACCATGATCATGGTGGTAAAGGTAGATTGAATATGCTCGTGATCGTCGACATAAAGGTAGGCCAGAGAATATTAATATTTTGGGTGTATTTTTAATGACTGTGGTTTGTTTTTTAATATTGCCGTTACAAGTTTTGTATTCATTCTCTTTGGAGTTCTTGCAACATAAAAGGTAAATACAACACTTGGAACGACGATATTTGGAAAATCCCAACAGTCATAAAATACACAATGTACTACGCTGAATAATGATCATGGCCATAACGTTGACCTGGAGAACGTGAATATATTGGATTGGAGAGTGATAGCAACAGTTAACAGTGGGTGACGAATGTTGGCACAGTAAAGTGAATCATTGTCTTAGATATAAAAGTGAACACAAGAATTTGAATATAAAGGTTCGAAGAAAGAATTTAGATAATGTGGTGGAATGAGGTAACTGAATGTAACAGAATGATCATTTGATGAATGATGCAATGAATATATGTATATATTTTTTTATTGCACATTGGTTTTCGTTATTATAAACCAGGATAACTCGACAAAGTAAAAGGACATTGCATTAAAACACTGTGATTAGGTAACGCTTGTTGAATGTATGCGTGCCCTTGGTGTGTATAATGTTGGTTATCTACCGATGTCCACACATTCAATAGACTACCTGAACATGTCCTGAGTTGCTTGAACGTACCTGAAATCCCCATACATTGTATGTACTTACTTAACACATACACCCCAACCCCCCAAATCTGGACTTACTTTAGTGGTGCCGTGGCGAAGGAATCACGGACGCAATTCGTAATCACGCATACCGCGTTCGAAACACAGCTGCGGAATATTTAGCAGCAGACCACCTTGCGTTGGTTTTCATACAATAGTATGAGTGCGGGTCGTTCAGAAAGCAATGGCACACTGTTAAACATAAACTTGCCAAGATATTACAAAAAGTCAAAACATGATGGTGTTGACTACGACCTCCTGTAAAGGAAATATAACTAACTGTTGATCTTGTTGATATTTCCATGTTGTCTATGACTTATCTGGACTTATATGGACACATATAATGATGTTCCAACAGTGTATGGGCTTACCAAAATGTGTCTCCACAGTATATAAACTTAACAGATATCCCCACAATGTATAGGCTTAACAGAAGATGTCCCCATAAGGTATAGATTTACCATTAATATGTCCCCACATTGTATATACTTACCTAAAGATGTCCCCACATTTTATGTACTTACCTGAAGATGTCCCCACATTCTATAGACTCACCTGAAGATGTCCCCACATTGCTGGCGCCAGTCCCGGAACAGAACACGATAGTCTTCCTTCAGTGAGAGAATGTTGCCCACAATAGGCAGGGGTCGAGTTGGGAAAGGCGGCAGTCGTGGGTAGGGCTTGCGGAACAAGGCGTAGACGAGCAGGCAAACGACACCGGCTATCACTAACGATGTTATATCCATCTTGAATTGCTCACTCTCTGAACGCCCAGACTGTGAACAGCTTTAACAATAATTTACATTTTTTTGGGATAGCGTATGTATTATTATATATTAAGTGTATGGAGTTTATTTTAGTAACTATACAGACAACTAAAAGAATCGAAATTCCATCTACACATAAACTAACATTGACAATAAGAAGCAATCATTAAGTCTATTATGAAGAGACTTCAACTACTAGAGATAGTAACAGGAATTTTACTATAAAGTGCACGGACGAAGACAAGGACAATCTTATTTCAGAACATAAACTGGCTCTTAAGCAATATCCACTATAACGTTTGTGAGGTTCGAGCAGTCTACGCATGCGCAATAGCAATTACAAAGTGGATGTCCCACAATTGACTGACTGGCACTGCGGAAGCACAGCGAGGCGTCATTCGGCTTTTCGTCGGAGGGTGTGAAAAGTTGTGGGTATGTTACTAACATGTAAGTGTTCTGCAAAATATTTGAAATATGTTTTTTTCTTTTGTCTCTATTCTTGTTGTCGACCACCGATAAGTTTATGTGTTCACTTTTTTA
>OY992881.1:13307537-13310052 GCA_963921405.1 Cepaea hortensis
GCTCACAGACACCGATAACAGAGCACGAAACGTTCACAAAATACAAACAGCATGCAGGTCCTATATGTTATTTATCTCGTATACAATCGCGTAATATGAAATATGTCTAAATATTTTTTTCTTTCATGTGTGTCTCAGTTAACATAAGCATATCCCGTATTGATTTACGTTATGCCCCTCCGTTAAGTGGGATCAATTTGACAATAAAATTCAAACCACCAGTGTCGGAAACCTATTTAATGCCACAGCGAAACAAGTGTGGCTTTCATAAAACAAGAATGGGCTATCGACCGTGAGTGTCAACAACTTAACTTTGACAGGCATACAAGGATTCCTCTTTTGTACCACACGAAATGAGAACTTGTACGTCGTACAAAAGGATACAAATATAAATACAATTTAATTAGCTAGTTGTACAGTAGCTCTGCGAGCGGATAACCACATAGGTAATACACAGTCAGTCTAAGCTCCCACGTTACTTTCATTCAACTCTCTCCAACTGACTCCTGGGAACACATACAGACTATTCCTAATGGATGTATGTTCCCTCTATACCTCCATTCCTCACGCCGATGGCCTCAAGGCGCTACAGTTCTTTCTGGATCAACGCACAGATCAAGCCATCCCTACACGCACACTTGTGAGACTCGCTGAATTGGTCCTCACCAATAATTCCTTTGAGTTCAATGGCCACTACTTTGAACAAATCAGCGGTGTCGCCATGGGCACTAAAATGGGACCCAGCTACGCATGTGTATTTATGGGACATCTGGAACACCAGATTGAACTTAGCTATGATGGTCTTCTCCCTTCTTTTTACCGACGCTACATCGATGACGGCATATGTCTCACTGACATGTCAGAGGCGGAACTGAACCGTTTCATTAATTATGTCAATAACTTCCATCCATCGATCAAATTCACCACAGAAATTTCTACCACCTCTGTCAATTTCCTTGACACCACCATCAAGTTAAACCCTACAGGCCTGACGACCTCCGTGTACTATAAACCTACTGATGCTCACGGTTTTCCTCCTGTACAGCTCATCCCACCCCAAAAGCTGCAAAGATTCCATCCCATATTCCCAGCTACTCCGACTTCGTCGTATCTGTCAGGACGATAATGACTTCCTCGAGAGAGCCCACGAAATGCTGGACTTTTTCCGCAGACGGTCCTACCCAGAGGACATCTTGCCGACAGCTTTCAGCCGCATAACCCAGGTCTCGCGGGAAATGTCCCTCGCCAAGCATACGCGACCTCCGAACAATGAACCCAAGCTTATCCTCACCTTCCACCCACATGCCTATGCCATCAAGCACATTTTCCTGAGACACTGGTCCATCTTGGAATCCGATCCTACCACTCGTGAGGTATTCTCAAATGGCCCCAGGGTAATTTTCCGCCGTAACCAGAGCCTCAGGGACCACCTTGTGCATATTCGCCTCCCCACGGTTACTTCATCCGTGGGCACATTCGAATGCCATCGTAGGAACTGTCTGACATGCCCATACGTTGTTCAGACACCAGAGATTGCATTTCCCCGAGGTACCTTCACCTTGAAAGATTCTTTCACTTGCACATCCCGCAATCTGATTTATGTTATCATCTGCAAACGATGTGACATGAAATACATTGGCCAAACGGGCAGACGTCTTGCGGATCGTTTCAGGGAACACCTCAGGGACATCAATCAGGGCGCTGACAAACCTGTCCCCAACCATTTCAATTCCTCCAACCATAATGGAACCGACGATGCTTGTATCACCGCATTAAAACCCTGCTTCTCCAATAGCTGTGTCAGACTTAGAATTGAATGCCAGCTAATCAACAATCTGGGATGCATCCACCCGGCAGGAATTAATACTGTCGTGGACGCTACAGTATAACTGTGGCATCTTCCCTAATTGTTCACACTATCTATCACTATGCTGCCACCCCCCCCCCCCCATATCTAGACTTAATTGTCCTCACTTTCCTATATTTTCATAGCAGACTGTTCACATATTTTTGGCTACTCAAATCCTTTTTGGCAACCCATTTTTAATTCATCTGGCCAAGTCACCTTTTCGGCCTCACATGGCTAAGTTATAGATCGTGTGTTAGTGTATTGTGGTCTTTCGTTTGCTGTATCTCGTTGTTAGCTGTGTTGTCATTGACAAAGATTCTGAGAATCGAAACGTCTGTGTGTCGTATTGTATGCGTTCGTGAGTATTTTATCTTATTTTATTATTCATTTTTATATTTATTGAGTGCTTCTGATTTCGGATTTTTCACCTGTATTTCGCGACACGTGGATCTCCTTGTAAGGTATGTGCAACGTTTGTTGATGTTTAGTTCGTTTTTTCTCGCAGGAGTTTAAAATACCTATTTGTTTCCATTTCATATTGTTATATCCTGCTGCAGCCGCTGCTTTTTCTCTCTATTCCATAATACACATCATGGTATATCGTGATGATGTTATGAAAGGTGAGATCGATGGTAATCTCTATCGAAGCTAAGTCTAAGTCACAAC
>OY992881.1:13310252-13445252 GCA_963921405.1 Cepaea hortensis
GGAGGAGGGATTAGTAGAGGGAGGAGGAGGAGGTAGGAAAAGGTAGGAGGGGGGAGGAGGAGAGAGGAGGAGGAGGGAGGAGGAAGAGGGAGGAGGAGGGAGGAGGAGGAGGAGGAGGAGGAAGAGGTAGGAGGAAGAGGGAGGAGGGGGATGGAGGAGGGAGAGGGAGGAGGGGGAGGGGAAGATGAAGAGGGTAGGAATTGGAGGAGGGGAGAGGAGGAGGAGGGAGAAGGAGGGAGGAGGAGAAGGGAGGAGGAGGGAGGAGGGGAAGGAGGGAGGAGGAGGGGAGAGGAGGAGGGAGGAGGCGGAAGGAGAAGGAGGAAGGAGGGAGGAGGGAGAATGAATAGGGTAGGAAGGAAAGGGAGGTGGAAGAGGAGGAGGAGGGAGGAAGAGAGTGGAGGAAGGAGGTAGAGGGAGGAGGAGGAGGTAGAGGAGGAGGAAGAGGGAGAAGGAGGCAGAGGGAGAAGGAGGGAGAAGGAGGAGGAGGGAGGAGGATGAGGGAGAAGGAGGCAGGAGGAGGAGGGAGGTGGAGGGAGAGGGAGGAGGAGGGAAGAGGAGGCAGGAGGAGGCGGAGGGAGAAGGGGGAAGGAGTAGGAGGGAGGAGGATGGAGGAGGAAGGGAGAGGAAGAGTCAGAAGGAGGAGGGAGAGGGGAGAAGGGAGGAGGAGGAGGAGGTAGAGGGAGGAGGAAGAGGAGGAGGGAGGAGGAGGAGAGAGAGGAGGAGGAGGGTGGAGGGAGGAGGTAGAGGGAGGAGGAGGGAGGAGGAGAAGAGAGGAGGGAGTTCGCCATTCCGAATTCATACTCTTCTAGGTTCTGTGATTTCGGTCCTTCCATTGATTGCTCTTCCCTTCTACATGACTGTAGATAACTTCCTTACACATAAAAAGATGAATTGTTATTGATATTGCCGTGGCCATGGAGGAATCAGCAGCAGAGTTGATTCAGAAAACCAAAGACCAAGATCTATGGAGAGCCATGAACGCCTACGCCAGCCGACACGGCACTTGATGATGATGATGATGATGATTGCCGTGTGACGATTCTGTGTAATCACGTCATTTTCTTCGCTTTTCCTAGCGTTGTGGTTCGGGGATTCTTTCATCATCATCATCATATATTTACGTACGTATTTAGGGAGGGGGAGGAGGGAGGAGGAGGAAGAAGAAAAATAAATATGACAGTTGGCAGCGCGGGAATGAAAGGAAGACGTGTAGAAAATTTCATCTCAATCGGAGGGACCGTTCGCGAACGCATAAAGGACATACATACATACATATATACTTACATACATCCTTTTTTATATATAAGAAGTCTAGCTGACCCTGCCCGGCTTCGCCCAGACCCTGGTGGGGAGCATCTCATTTAATTCATATAAGTAGTCATATAAGTTCTCGTTCCCGTTACCGACTGTCTGTCTGTCTGTCTGTCTGTCTGTCTGTCTGTCTGTCTGTCTGACCCGGCCCTGCATCGCCCAGCACCTGGTGTGAAGCATCTCATTTAATTTATATAAGTAGTCATATAAGTTCCTGTTCCCGACTGTCTATCTGTCTGTCTGTCTGTCTATCTGTCTGCCTGACCCTGTCCGGCTTCGCCCAGTCCCTGGTGTGGAGCATCTCATTTAATCATATAAGTAGTCATATAAGTTCTCATTAAACTTAAAAGAATGTCCTTCCACACACCATCCATTATTTTTAATGAAAACTCTTTCTAATCACCTGCATGACTACAGTAACTTCTTAAGCAAAAAAAGATGAGTTACAATGTTATGCATTGTGCATTATTTTTATGAAAACTTTGAAAATGCCTTACAGATTGTATCATTATTTATTATAACTCATATGCCGGTACATAACTATGGACAAAGAGTTTATAAATCTTTGAAAACGATGCCACAATATGACTATAAGTTATACAGAAAAGTTATGCCCCTTGAAATAACTTTTACAGAGTTAGGTCCCCTGAAATATATGAAATTATGATGAAAAATGAAAAATGAAATAATACTGAGTAAGCAGGCGATTTCACACTAACAAAATATCACAGTTGGCAGCTCTGGAATGAAAGGAAGGCGTGTAGAAAATTTCATCTCAATCGGATGGGCCGTTCGCGAACGTATAAAGGACATACAGATATAAATACATACGGACATACATTTGGACGGAGATCCTTTTTTATATATAAGAAGATTAATACCGACAAGGCAGAAGTATTGCAGTTTATCGAACACCACTGCAGTATGACGTAAACATAAATTGATAAACATTGACACACATTAGAGAGTACACGCATCTGGACAGTGTGTTCACAGACGGCGGAAGACTAGATTTAAAAAAAATATATATTAAAACACCTAAAGGAAACAACACACACAACACAAACTATAGTCTGCCCAGAAATGAATGCCTTCATTCACGACCAATTATTTTGAAAACTGTCTGTTGCATCGATATGAAATTTTTCCTGCCGTCTTATATTTACCCCCACCCAAGGAATATGTCTTTGATAGGTCCAAAAGCAACTTAAATCATGGAAAGCGGCGACATTTCTTTGAAGTTTTGGTTAAAAACTAGTGATTTCTCGCTAACAAACTTGTTTTACAGTAATGCCCCGTTCCACTACGCGAGGCTCTTATCATAAGGCCAATCCCATGTCCCACGAGAAAATTAACTATTCAACGCTAATGTTTCCGTGTGAAGTGGTAATATATTTAGTAATGTACACTTTATCTCTGACCCGTAAATTATATACCGCTTATAAACAAACTAGTAGAACCCAAAAAAAATTTCTTGGATGGACATAATGATAAGGTTATATGCTAAATCTCATCATTTTCCCTCAGTTGGATACTGAGATATGGAATTTTATATTGGGGCAGACAAAAGTAAACAGACTATATCAAATGTCGTCTATGCTAAAACGTGCAGATAGCACCCACATGACAGATGCTTTAATCCTTCAGCGATGCCAGACCAACACCAGGCATACGCGGCAGTGCTGGATTTTCCCTATGCACGGATATTGTTGTGTCCACTGTCTTAGTTATCATTCATTCATTCATTCATTCAATCATTCATTTATTCATTCATTCAGTAGCATTTCGTTTGCAGAACCCATAACAACCTTCAGGAAAAATTCTCGATCATAAGTAAGATGTCATGCGTCCGATACACCCATCTCCCCGACATCCTGCACCCATCTTATCTTTGACCTTCCTCTGCCTCACTTCCCAGGCATATAAAATAATGTTAGTTGCACATCTTTTCCAGGACTTTTGCAGTCAACACAAGCATTTTTTGCTGTTGTGATCTATTGGTGGATTTACTTCCAGTCGTTTGCCATTGCTTTCTGAACAATCTACACACATACCATCTGGCAAAAAACCAACGCAAGGCGGTCTGCTCTGCTGTCACATCTTCTGCAGCTGTGTATCGAACGTGGGTTTGCGGGATTATGAACTGCGTTCGTAACCCCTTCGTCATAGAGCAGGATTCCAGGCATATACCCCTCCATTATTGTTCTCTCCAAGCTTCAATGACGTTTCAATTGACCAATATATTTCAGTTTTCTTTGTTTTATCATCTTTAATAGCCAACCTTCTTCAATATTCCGCTCTTAAAGTATAGATACATTTGTTATTTTGTTTATCCAAGATATTCTAAGAACCCGTCTGTAACCATTGTTGGTAATCAATAACCCAAGATATTCAAAATGTTCCACCACCTCTAATTTTTCCTCATTAACATGTATTTCTTTCTCCATAGTAGTTTTATCTGTATGCATTATCTTTGTTTTATTTTTATGTTAAGATATAAGTTGTTATTTTCACTATTCTAGTCGACTGAGATTATTAAGTTGTCTATACCATTCTGTGACGCGGATAGTAAAACGTATCATCAGAATATTAACCTCTGGCATTTCATGACCACCGATATTTAGGGCATCATACTGCTCCGTGGTTACTTCATCTCTGACGTTTCTCAATATATTTTCTGCGAACAGGTTAAACAAATACCTATCGTACTCTTTGCTTGATGTCAAACCAGTCTGACGTCTCGCCATTTATTCTAACCGTTGCTTGTTGGTCTAGATAGAGCAATTGTTTGCGTCGTACTACATGTGAAGGAAAGCCCCCATTCCTTATGATTTCCCAACGTTGTTGATGTTGTACACAGTTAAATGCCTTTGAATAATCTACAAAACATGAGAATGAGTGTACATTAAATTCTCTGCACTTCTCTTTTATTAAACTCATTTTCTTAGTCTTCAAATTGTTATTTTTAGCAGAACTGTACTTGCATGACTGATCATGGCAACAGCTCCCTAGTTGGTGCATAATTATAGATTGCCCTTTTTGCATTGGAATGAAGATAGTTTTCTTCCAATCTTTTGGCCATTTACCATATTTAAATTTTTTTTCTTCATAATGTGTATTAACTTGTAAAAATATATTGCCATTTAAATATATCATTTAATCATATCTATAATATTTCAGAAACGTGAACATAATTTATGAAGAAAATATAACATATTGTAATCTTCACTGAAGAATTTGTGGCAGGTCTTAGTCAGATATGACTGAGCTACCGTATAACAGTAGACGGTACTACCTGCTTTCTGTTAGCGCCGAACGTTGGGCGGCGCTTACCAAACCCGACACCCCACATTGTGCCAACGGCTTCGGGCGGAAGAGCACAATTGGGAGGGTACAAGCCTTACCCTGGTGCGAGGAAATGCAAGCTAAAGACAAAATGTCATGGCAGGGCAGACCAGGCCCTACTCCTTGGTTGGCGGCTGGTCTAGGATCGAAGTTCCGACAGGCGGACAGTTAGAGCATTGCTTTGCTGATCCGGCAGCTTCTGCAGCTTGTCTTGTTCCAGATGTAGGGGTGTTACCTTTCCTCTGGAGTGAACTAGGCAGGCCGAGAGAGGGATCATGCTGCATGGACAACACATGATCTATATATTTTAGCCCAGGCTTTGTGCTATGGAGTGGCCTTTCGTGATCAGGATGGTGGTATATACATTCACTCACGCTCAGATGGCGGCCTCTACAATGCTCAGAGATTGAAGGCCAAGACCAAAATTAGGACGGTACTGATCAGAGAGTTGCATTTTGCAGATAATGCTGCAGTTACGACCCACTCTGAGGAAGAATTGCAATGCCTACTATCTGCATTCTCCAATGCTTGTTCTGAATTTGGTTTAACAATTAGCAAAAAGAAGACACAGATTATGTCACAAGGTGCACATGGGGTACCATCAATCTTTATTGACGACGCCGAACTAGAGATGGTAGACCATTTTACATATCTAGGAACAGTGGTAAATAGCAAATTATCCCTAGATCAGGAAATCAACATCCTGATTGGTAAGGCAGCAACAACAATGAACAAGTTAAGAAAAAGAGTCTGGGAGAACAGGAAGCTTACTGCCTAAAACAAAAGTCCTTGTCTATCAAGCCTGTGTCCTTAGTACTCTTCTTTATGGCAGTTAAACCTGACACCTTACTCACACCAAGAGAAACGTTTAAACAGCTTTCATATGCGGTGTCTGCGAAGAATTCTTGGTATTAAGTGGCAAGACAAAATCACAAATACTGAAGTATTGGAAAGATCAGGTTGTGTGACGGTTTATTCCATGCTCAGTCTTCGAAGACTTAGATGGATAGGACATCTTAGGAGGATGGATGATGGTAGAATACCAAAGGACATCTTTTTTGGTGAATTACAGATGGGTAAGAGATCTCAGGGTCGGCCTCTACTACGATACAAAGATGTGTGTAAGCGGGACATGATTGATACAGGCATTGATAATGCACATTGGGAGCAAGTCGCCGCTGAGCGTGTTGCATGGAGGGCAAACATCAGAAATGGAATAAAGACAAAGGAGAAAATTATTGCAGATAAGTCACACACCGAGCGTGTGAGACGTAAGATGGTGCATGACGGTGGAATTGGCCATGTTTTCACATGCACCCACTGTGAACGGACATTTACAGCACAAATTGGCGTTATCAGTCATATTCGCTACCGCCATAGGTAAAAGTTATTATGCCTTTTTAAAGCACAAACTATCGTCTGTCAAGACGGCAAGGTGCCAATGTGAAGAATGGTCTCAAAGAGAAAAGTAAACGAATGTCAATAAAAGAATAGACAGTGTAAATGTAGATGATCCCAGAACAGCCATCAGGACTGTCTTGTCGGTGGAATCATCATAGAACTAAATTGTTGCCGCGGTAAATGGTGACAGTATGTAGTAATGGTATTGTAAATTACAATAGTAATAGAATGTATTGGTTAATGAATGTGGTTGCTACTTTCATTATCATTCTTGACACAGGAGGGCACTAATAATTAGCATCAAAGCCAGTTTGTAGCATAAAATTTGAACATTCTTTCAGATAACACGAATACCTTTAATCCTCTGTTCGTAGAAATCACTGTCACAATATTCATTTATACATATTATTGTAGTAGTAGCAATAGTAGTGGAAGTAATGATTTTAGTAGTTATAATAATATGAGTTAGTTGCATATCCTTTACGGACGTAGCAATCAACCCAAGCATTTTTTGGCTGTTCGTGATTTCTGGGCAAGTTTACAGTCAGTAGTTTGCCATTGCTTTCTGAACGACCGGCACCCATACGATTTCATAATTTAAAAAAACACAGCTGTGTTTCGAACGCGATAAGCGGTATTACGAACTGCGCCTGTACCTCGTTCGCCAGGTAGCCGAATAATAATTATAGTAGTAGTAGTAGTAGTAGCAGCAGCAGCAGCAGCAGCAGCAGCAGCAGCAGCAGCAGCAGCAGCAGCAGCAGCAGCAGCAGCAGCAGCAGCAGCAGCAGCAGCAGCAGCAGCAGTAGTAGTAGTAGTAGTAGTAGTAGTAGTAGTAGTAGTAGTAGTCTTCTTCTTCTCTTCTTTTCGTTCATCCGGAGTGTTTTTTCAGATGTGATTGCGGTGTGTCTGTTATGCGCCCTTGGGCCGAAACCCGTAGGCCAACACATCGACTTAAGCGTGCTTTTTTGACCAGGTAGCATTCCTGGGAGACTCTCACTTTTGTGGTGCCGTCTACATCCATGCTGGCCAAGTCAGAAAGGTCGAAGACAACGGTCATCCCTCAAAGGAAGGCAGGGACAGTCCATAGCATTTTCCGCACTCCAAGGTTGCTTCCATAGTTGCAGGGCCGACACATAACGCCCTGGTTCTGGGCTAGCCGAGGGAATCGTCACGTCCTGCTCATGGCTGCTTTAAATCCTCACTTCAATATATTGGTCATTTCGTCTGCCCCGGGCCATTCCCGCACAAACCAGACAGGTTTGCAGACGGCATCCACTCAGCGAGTTTTCGGACATGTGCTTGTCGTTGCGCCCGTCAGAGCTGTTCCAGGCACGACAGACATTCGGAAAACTACCTAGTCAGAGCTGTTCCGAACAAGAGCGGCATTCGGAAACTAGGTAGTCAGAGCTGTTCCTAGCACGAGAGACATTCGGACGAGACATTTCACTCGGACGTAAATGCGTAGTGTCAATTTTTAGTTTGCCACCCGTAGGACGACACTTCCGGCTTCCGGCGGGCATTTTTTAATGAGGTTAGCCTTCCTCGGGTTTCGAGACTCTTGTTTCGGCTTCCACACAGCAAGCTTTCGCTTTGGGCTGCCACGTAATGAATTCGCAAGACAGGCGTTCCATTTCGTGTCAACGAGACAATTTTCCACCTTTGACTACACTCACTCCATGAGTGTGGTTACAGACTCTCGGACGTCTGCAAGACGTGCGAACGAGGTGTTATTCCACCTTTTGTACTCGCTCACGAGGTAGGCTACATGTGCTGCCGGCTCAGCACCTTACCTCCGTGCGTCTGTGGGCGAGTAACGGTCAGGCCCTTTCATCCGGGGATACCTCATATCCCCCAGCTAAGAGCCATCGGACGAATCTGCGCCGAGCATGTAACGTTCTCAGCACATCACAATTTTGATGTAGGTTTGTGTCGGCCAGGCTCTCACTTCCGAGAGTTTATGGCTTAGAGACGTTCAGCCATGCACCTCGGATGGGAGCCTTAGAGGTTATGCCCGAACTGAGATTTTGGGATCGTTTGCCTGATTTTGACTGCTATCCTCAGTCTTACCTGCAGAGCAGCAGGTTGTGTCTCTCTTAGTCTGGTCCCTATCCCACGAGCCGTCCGATATGTAGTTTTCACCCATCGGCAAGCACATGGGGTCGATGGGACACGCAAGCTCCCCCACCACGGCAAGGTGGAGACACATCGGGGGAGGTAGTAGTAGTCTGAGCCCTTTCCTGTCACCAATGGAGTGAAACAAGGATGTGTCCTGGAACCAACACTGTTCAGCCTCATGTTTTCAGCTATGTTGACGAATGCCTTCGAGAACAACGACATTGGAATAGACATCAACTACCGCATGGATGGAAAGTTATTCAATCTCAGAAGGCTGAAAGCTAAAACCAAAATTGGCAGCGACACTGTCAGAGAGCTCCTGTTTGCTGATGATTGCGCTCTATACGCCATTTCAGAGGCGGACATGCAACATAATGTTTCAGCTTTCTCACATGCCTGTGCCAACTTTGGGCTCAATATCAATTTGGAGAAAACTGTAGTTATGTACCAGCCAGCTCCATGGAATAATCACATTGTGCCGAATATCAAAGTGAATGGTCATAGTCTAAGTGTTGTGGACAAATTCACCTATCTTGGCAGCACTGTGTCACAAGCTGCCACAATTGATGATGAAGTGAATGCAAGAATCTCCAAGGCCAGTGCGGCCTTTGGCAGACTGTACAAGAATGTATGCTACAGAAATGGAATAAGCCTGCAAACAAAGCTGAAAGTATACAAAGCAGTTGTATTATCGACACTGCTATATGCTTGTGAAACCTGGACTGTTTATCAGTGACACGCTAGGAAATTAAACCACTTCCACACAGTCTGCCTTAGGAAGTTACTGAAGATTAAATGGCAAGACAAGATCCCAGACACTGAAGTCCTAGAAAGAGCGTCCATGCCCAGTATCCATACTATACTAATGAAGAATCAGATTCGCTGGGCTGGTCACTTGACTCGCATGTCAGATCGCAGGCTCCCTAAACGAATTTTTTACGGCGAGTTGCGCTGTGGTAAACGCTCCCAAGGCGGCCAGAGGAAACGCTTTAAAGACACTCTGAAAATCTCACTGAATTCTTTTGGAATTAATCATGACACCTGGGTGACTGCAGCCAGAGACCGAAATTCGTGGCGTACATCATTACGCAAGGGTGCAGTCACTTGTGAGACAACCAGGACTGCAAGAGCTGTGAAGAAAAGACAGAACAGAAAAACCACTGCAGAAAATCCTCCTACAGAAACGTCAAGCATTCTTTGTCCATATTGTCAAAGAACATTTCGATCCAAAATAGGCCTTATAAGCCATCTTAGAACTCACGGCTCCATACTTTCAACCCCACTGGATGAAATGAATGGTCATCATCATTCTTGATGGACAAACAACATAATATAACAGTAGTAGTAGTAGTAGTAGTAGTAGTAGTAGTAGTAGCAATAGTAGCAGTAATAGTAGTAGTAGTAGCATCAGCAGTAGCAGTAACAGTGTCAGTAGTAGTAGTAGTAGTAGTCGCATCTGCAGTAGCAGTAACATTATCAGTAGTAGCAGTAATAGTAGCAGCAGTAGTAGTAATAGTAGTAGTAGTAATGATAGCAGTAGTAGCAGTCGTAGTAGTAATAGTAGCAGTTGTAGTAGTAGTAGCAACATCAGTAACAGTAGTATTAGTAGTAATAGTAGTAGTAGTAGTAGTAGCAGCAGCATCAGTAACAGTAGTAGTAGTAGTAGTAGTAGTAGTAGTAGTAGTAGTAGTAGCATCAGCACTAGCAGTAACAGTATGAGTAGTACTAGTAGTAGTAGTAGTAGCATCTGCAGTAGCAGTAACAGTAGTAGTAGTAGCATCTGCAGTAGTAGTAGTAGTAGTAGTAGTAGTAGTAGCATCAGCAGTAGCCGTAACAACTCCCTCCCTGAACAACATCCATTTGTGTAGATGACTACGCCACACCACAGAAGAATTCTAGATATTAAGGTCTGCAATTGTGCCTTCATCATCACCGGGTCCTCTTGTCTGCACTCATTATCTATACACTTGCACACCCAGCAGTATCGTTTGGCAATTGATCTCTCTCCTGACCAGATATATCTTTGATGACAACGAGGCCGGAGACTACAGCGTTCAGCATGGTGATTGTGTCATTCAAGAAGAATGTCGTATTCGTGTAACAATATATCATGCATTGACTGTACATATGATGTTCACTTGTTGTTGATGACATTATGTTACAGTGCACGTACCTAGTTAGTTACAGTAACTAAGATAAGGGGCCCTATTACCCGCCTTAAAGTGTATTGGTCATGTGATGCTGGAGCCATATCTGTATAGACCGACTGTCCCTCTGTGCTTGATTTGGTTAGTGCCACGCCCACCGCCTGTACTTCCAAAGCGAATTGAACCCCTGACCATAGAGCCGTTAGGCGAGGTTCTAGTCACTACACTACCCTAATTACCTTTAAGTCTCTGCTCTTGGTGGGTGTGTGTGTGTGAAGTGTAGTGTTAGGCCCATCACATGCCCTAGACATGAGCACACGGAGGAACAGCCGGCAAATCTCTCACTCTCGTACCGGAGCAGATATCGAAGCCTCGCCTGACCGTGCTCAAGCCATTCTTAATGTAACTCCCTAACCGTCTTGCCAACGCATCCGCTGTGGAATTATGCTTTCTTTTTAACAGAAATATTCCCTAAATCCCACGTGGAATCTGAGGAAAATGCGAATAATACCCCAGACAGACTAAAAAATCAATGAGCAAGTCTCAGAAGGCACAAATTAAAACCGTAAAATGATTAGAGAAATTAGAAGTGGACAGTCAGGAATTTTCGGGCACATTATGAGAAGAAATAAACTGGAGAACTTGGTGACGACTGGCAAGATTGAGAGGAAAAGAACAAGGGGAAGACAGAGAGATGAATATATATATATATATATATATATATATATATATATATATATATATATATATATATTGAATAACGAAGACACAAACCATAGAATGCACGCTTTATTGCCTGGCATATATCGCTGCATCTCGTCAGGTACATATTGCAGATGTCACACAACGTAGAGTTAAATAACTAGATAAATCGTTCAAGTTGAAATATACACATGTTCGCACAGTAATATCAATTGTTTACCATGGTAATTTTAAATTGACTACCATGTCTTTCTGTTTGCACAAAATTGGCCTATGTAGATGAATCATTAGGGCTTATGCAAACTGTAACAAATGACTATTTTCTGTATGCTTTCTTCTGCTCCCGCTTTAATTAGTTCAGCTGCTATCTCATCATATCCAGGTGATTTACCATTCTTCGTGTACTTCCATATATATATATATAAGAATCCTCAGTAAGGTGTGGAGTTGTTTTTTTTTTTTCTGTGGAGGTCAATAGGAAAACTCTAGCCTGCATAGTTCGCGGCGACTGAACTAGACAGGCGGCCTTAATTCCTCAGGATCAAGACCCCCCCCCCCCCCCTGCTATACTCACTATATTGGCACTATATGATATATATATATATATATATATATATATATATATATATATATATATAAATTCTTCTCTTTATCCCCAACTGGGGCAGAGGTCTTCAACCAAACAACACCAAACCGTTCTATGCCTTGCTATCTCCTCCAGCTTCTTCCATATCCTCCCAATATTATTCATCTCTGTAACTCTCTCTCTCTCTTCGTGTGTATCAGGTCTACCGCTATTTCGTTTGCCTTGTGGTTTTCAGACACGAGTGTGCCTACTTATGTTGTTTTCAAGTTTTCGCAGCCACCATGCCTCTATAAATAGATAATCCCTTCGGTGACTCGAAATGGACTCTGAAGTAGGGCAGTTAAAGCTCCACCGTCGTCACGTGCATGAGAGACGATTCAACAAGAGCCCAGTCTCGCCCATAGATCACACAAGGACTATATGTGGACAAACCCTGCAGTACCGACAATCATGCACGTAGGTATAGAAAGTCACTCATGATATAAATAATTGTTGAGGGGTTCCTGTTTGTTAGACTTTTTTCTTTTTAGCATATCCTTTACAGGACTTAGCTGTCAACACCAGCATCTTTCAGCTGTATGTTGATCTCTTGGCAAGATTACGCTCAGTAGTTTGCCATTGCTTTCTGAGCGGCTGGCTCACATACCCCGTAAGTTACCGATGCGATTCGAAACACTGCTGATTTGAACCGTCATCACGTTTCCGACGAGAGTATACGAGATTACGGAGAAAAGTTATAACCTCTAAGCCACGAAGTCGGCTCGTTAGACTTAGCCCACCTAAAAACCAAGGTTACTCATATAATAATAATAATCGACGAATTAGTGACAATGCTAGTGAGCTGCACCGATAATGACGTGACCGCGATAAGAAGAGGGCTCGACTCCTGGGCCTGTCGCCTGCTAAGTGATGGAAAGACTGGCCACCTATCCCTCAGTGCATTCAGATCTAAAGAGTATGGTGGCGAACCCAGGTAACTTTTCGGAGCCAATTAATTGTAATAATAATAATAATAATAATAATAATAATAATAATAATAAAGCAATCCTCGTCTCAATGTGGTTAAGAAGACATGAACATGGGGACGGCAGGTAACTGTGCTAGTTACTGCGCCACCACGCCTACCAGAAGACAGTCGACACAGAAGAAAGCACAACATGCAACACACATGTTAATCGCTGTTTATTAGGACACATCAACATACAACATATTTGCGTTTTAATGAATCGTAAAATGTGATAAAAAATTAAATATACATCGTTAAGTATTATTAACTGTATATTATTTGTGGGAGTGTGTGTATTGGTGGGAGGGGGAGAGAGAGAGAGCGAGTGTGTGTGTGTGGGGTGGGGAGGGTGGGGGTGGGGTTCATGAGGATTGTTATATACAAGAAAAACAGACTTCTCTAGGCAGATGTTGATATAGTCGAGAGAGGTATAAGGCAGCTTCTCCATTTATCTTGTTACAAATGTGTTGGTGTTACCTGTCCTCTAGAGTAAACTAGGCAGGCCGAGAGAGGGATCAAGCTGAACTGGCAATGCATGGTCTCTACAATTCAGCCCGGGCTTTGTGCCATGGAGAGGTATAACTCAATTCCTGATCCACACTACGGGGTCTAGTTATTATGCCTTTTTGAAACACAATGTAATAAAATATCATCTGTCGTGACTGCAGACTGCCAGTAGTAGACTGAGAATAAAAACAGTAACTGCTGATAGACATGGAATTCAGTGGGCTCTAACAAAACAACTTGATAATTTGTACTTCGACGATGACAATGCACTCATGTCTCTCTCTCTCTCTCTCTCTCTCACACACACACACACACGTGATCAGATACAAGATCAATTAGCCACATTTGACGAGAGGTCACAACAAATAGGTCTAAACTGCCTAGGGCAGTGGTTCTCAACCGGTGGGGAATTCACACCCCCCCCCCCCCAACCAAGTGGTAATTTTAGGGTTTCCGTGGTGGTGGTGGGGGGGGGGGGGAATTAAGATTTTTTCAAGAGCGCTTTATTTAATACAAGAACCGATTACTTGATATTGTTTTTTTTCATCCATACTTTACGGTTCTGTACTTCTCGCCCTTCTGAAATTCCTTTTATGACAAAAGTAGACCCACAAATCACATTTTATGTAGATGTCTAGACTTGTTCTAGTATGCGTTATTACATTTAGCTTCCATTTTATGTATATTGTGCAGGGGCGGGGAAATACGAAAGAAGGAGGGACTGACATTCTGAACATATGGTGAAGGGGTGCATAGGCCTAAAAAGGTTGAGAACCACTGGCCTAGGGGCAAGACTAAGATGAGATTAAATAAGCAGACAATATCGTTATCTCCCTTTGTGACGTCTCAATTTAAGAGGACACATCTCACACCTATTTGGGAGGCAATGTAGATAAAAATGGGAAGCACATAGATAAATTAAACTAATTTGCAAAAAGAAAGAGGATGTCTAACAGCATAAGCATATTTGTAGAAGTCAAACGAAATTAAACTGAGCACAACATTTAGAATATTTGACTTCAATGTTTAATCAATTCTGCTATATTGATTAGTAACACGGAGAACGACTAACAGTACTACCAATAAAGTTCAGCCATTCACTAACTGGTGCCTGCGGACTAAAACGATCTGACAGCATCACATATGTTGAGCTCATGGAAGAGCAAAACACATCCACGGTATCAAGAGGTGAGGAAAAGACACTGGCTGCTGGTTACGAGACACACTGATAAAACATGAGAATATGGTAATTAGGCTTTTCTGGAACCCACAGGCGAGCGAATTAGTGGGAGACATAAAACAAACGGAGAAGACAATTACAGACAGACATGAACATTATTGGGAGGACATAGAAGAAGCAGAAGGAAATAGCGAAAGATAGTATGGCATGGTGTGAGTTGGGATGAAATGGCAAAAGAAACTTAGGAAGACAATATGTGGTATACACTAATAATTACACATATAAGTACTCGTTCACTGAACTAAAGAAAGAAACTGGTCATGAGCAGATTCCTAGTAAGAAATTGAAAAGGTAAATTGGCTCAGACTGATTTGAAGATCGTATAAATGACGATGCAAATATTCACATAAATTAAGCTAACTTTATTGTGTGTAGTCATAAACATTATCATCTCATAACCACCCTCACCTCATAATGTTGTGGACTTACGGCAAGCCCTAGCTTGTAATCTAATGGAGGAATGCACTCTGGAGATGGCGAGAGGAACTGGAATCTCTGAAACATGTTGGAGAGAAACAGAAACAGTTCCATCTTTGCTAAGCTCTCCCCCAGACAGACACGCCGTCCAGTACTGAATGGAATCAATTGTTCGGGGTTCATTAAAGTGCCGTTGTTGTCAATGAAACGTTCGGGCCTGAAGCTTAAAGCGTCCTCTCCCCAAGTGGCCTTTTCGTGAAGCACAGAGTCCAGGTTTGGCATGATCCAGGTCCCTTTAGGTATGGTATAGCCTCTTAAGGTTGCCTCTTCAGAACACACGTGAGTCACAGACAAGGGGACAATGCTGGCCAACCGTTGGGTTTCCATGATGACAGCGTTGAGACATGTCAGTTGATTCTTGTCCTGTATGGTCGGGGTTCGATCCGTTCCCACCTTATCTTTGATCTCTTGATACACCTTTTCTTGTACTTCTGGATTATGTAACATGTACAGAATACACCAGTACATCGTTGTGCTTGTGGTCTCGGTTCCAGCCACAAACAGATCAAACATGATCTTAATTAAATTCTCATCATCCAATGTTGTCGGTATCCCTGCTTGATTTCTCTTGTTTCTTTCAATTAAGTATGCATCAATAAAGTTACCAACATTGTTGGGGTCATCTATTGAGCTCCTTTTTTCTTGCACAATTGTAGCCAGAGCGTTAATGATTCCACGAATAGTTGCAGCTGCCTTCTTTGCTTTGAAGAAATCTCCTGGGACGTACTTAAGCCAGCTGATAAAATGGACCAAACCAATAAATTGTTGGTCGCCTACCAGAGACCCCATTTTATGCATTAAATCCTGGAATTTTCTATCACTGTACTCAAAGCGATTGCCCATTAAGATGGAACAGATAATGTTGGAGGAGCTGATGTTTACAAACATCCAGATATCTGTAGGCTTCCCCTTTAAATCTTCCAGACACTTCATGAAACAAGAAACCTCTTCTTGAATCTTCTCTGCCAGAAGATTCTTTCCCATACCTAATGCTCGGAGAATGGACAGACTAACAGCTCTTTGCTCTTTCCACAGTTTTCCCATGGAGAAAATAACTCCCTTTTCTGGTAATCCAGTAGCCTGTGGGAGAGAAAGCTTAAGTAATAAACATAACGTGTATTGCATGACATAAGGCGTATTATGTATGGAAGATACATCACAGAGATAAAGAACAAAATAGTACAAGCAAAAACATTCTAGCATTATATCAAATGAAGAGCGTATTGTGCAATAATTCATTGTCTGTGAAAGTAAGAAAAAGATTTCCTGCATGTTACATAGAACAATTTTTAAGCATACTGATTAGAATTTACTGTCATAAACCAGTTATAATAAAACAATGATTCAGCATACAGAAAAGCAAGCAAGAAAAACGTGAAAACATATGGTATCAATTATCGGAGGCTTCAGGAAAATACGGTCCGAAGTGAATTCAAACAAGAAATCAAGGAGCTACAACAGCCCCCCCCCCCCAATCCCCCCCCCCCCCCTCCCCCATATGACTCGATCCAAAGCGTTAGATAAGGAATGGTCAATTTTAAAGTCTGCACACTTGGCACACATGAAAATAAATGTAGAACAAATTAATTAGGGCAGGACAAAAGATTAATAACCGCTTGTTGTAACATTGAAGTTAAAGACAGCATATATGCAGACAGAAGGTAGCGTCAAAATTGGGTTCCATCGACATGAATCTGAACAAGACTATGTTACTTATAGAACAGCACGACGACATAACAAACAAACAATTACAGCATCTGTTGATGAAAACTGGCAAATATACGGTGAACAGATGGCAACCCTCTGCACTGACTACCCAAGAGAATTGTATAAACATGTCAACAATATGAGAAACAGAGATGCATGCTACAACCCAACCACCATCATAAATAGCAAAAGAGGTACACTTTTATTTAATCCACAACAAAGTCTAGCTGGTGGGCAGAATACTTTCAAGACATACTTAACCCCCACCCATAACTTAGAAACCCCAAATCTGTGCCTAAAAGCTGCGAGTAAAAGAACCAAATTTGATTCCTGCAGAAGTACAATCAGTTATACAGAAATGTCCTAAAACAGATCATCGGGTCAAGATGGAATAACCACAGAAGATATTCAAACGTGTGGGAAAACAGGAGTTAAATGGCTGGGAAAATGTTTTAATATAGCCTTTCAAGAACGAAATATCCTAGAAGATTGGCAATGCGCTTTAATAGCCCAATATTGAACATGAAAGACAATATGAGAGAGTGCGAAACACAGGGGTAAATCACTCTTAAGTTCATTCACTCAATTCAGTAGCATGTCCTTTGTAGAACCTCGCTCCTGTAACAACCTTCTGGAAAACCTCTTGATCATAAGCAAGATGTCCCACGTCCGATACACCCATCTGGAGATCATCCGCCACATTCTGCACCCATCTTCTCTATGGCCTTCCTCTTCCTCTCTTCCCAGGCATATACCCCTCCATTATTGTTCTCTCCAAACTTTCATGACGTTTCAAGTGACCAAAATATTTCAATTTTCTCTCTTTTACCATCTTTAATAGCCAATCTTCTTCAATAGCCATCTCTAGAAGTACGAATGTATTTGTTATTTTATTTATCCAAGATATTCTTAGAACCCGTCTATAACATTGATATGCAAAGGCATTTATGCGCTTTTCAGCTTGTTTAGTAAGTGTCCAGGTCTCACAGGTGTATTTTGCAATGGGAAAGATGCATGCTCTTAAAAATCTAATTTTTGTAGTTCTGTCTGTCCCATTCCATGATTTATTCAGTTACTTTAGTCTTTGAAGAGCAATTGATAGTCATCGTTTAATTTCTTTCATTGAGTCACTGTTGTTGGTAATCAATGACCCAAGAATGAGTTACACAGGGAAAATGTATGCAAAACTATTGGAACACAGAGCTAGACCCATGTAAACACAACAGTAAAGTAAAGTACAATTTGGCTTCATTGATGCACTATTCACACACTAAGACAAATATGTGGGGGAAAGGGGTGGGGGTGGGGGGAGGGGGGCATCGATTACAGTGACTATCAGAATATTTTTGTTGTAGATCAGGAAAAGGCTTTTGACAAAATAGGTAGATCTTTATTAAGGGCCATCCTTGAAGACTATGGGATATAAGGACCATTACTAGAAAACATCACAGCCATGTACAACTCAAGCCACAGAGCCTTAACAACACAAGCAGGTATATCATACATGTTCACAATCAATACAGGAGTGAGACACAGATGTATGATATTTATACTAATGTTTAAAATCTGCCGGTCTCCCTGGTCTAGAGGTTACACGACTTTCTCTGTAATCCTGTATACTCTCATGAATAACGTGACATGCAGGAGAATTGGCAGCGGTTCTCTCTGCATCAGTAACTTACGTGGTATGTGAGCCGGTCACTCAGAAAGCAATGGCAAACTACTGAGCGTAATCTTGCCAAGAAATCAACAATCAGCTGAAAGATGCTGATGTTGACAGCGATGTCCTGTAAAAGGATATACAAACAAACAAAAACAAACAAAAAAACAATCTAAAATCTACACCAAGAGAATATCCAAAGAAAGCAAGCCTTGACAGTAAATGATTCAGAAAATGTAGAACGCTTAACTTTAGAACAAACAATACATCCACCTACAATAAATGAGCTTTTATATGCAGACAATCAGTGTCTTTTAAGCCAATGTTAACAAAGCTGTAAAGTAAAATTATATAGAGTGGGTGAAAAGCAAACGGGTTCGTGATTACATATAATATAGAATAGCACAAAGGTATGTGAATATAATAATAAAGAAAGAAAAACAAAAAGACTGGGATAAATATAGAGAAACCCTAAAAAAAACTAAACTACTAGGAGGCAGCTAGAAACTTCTACAAAAAGATCAGTGCAATGAGAACCAGAGCAGAACCGCTTGAACAAACTGAAATAATTCACAGCAAAAAGGGAAAACCAATAAATGAACAAAAACTAATCCCAAAAAGACAGAGGCATTACATCGGGTAACTTTTAAACATTCAATCAGAGGAAACAGGAATTCAAGAAAATGACGCAGATGCCATAGAAGAACTAGAAACAGACACATTGCAAGAAGAAATTATAGAAGCCATAAGATTAGCCTCCTTGAAAAAATCATTGAGACAAGATGAAATTCCAAATGAACTATTTAAAGCAGCAAGAGAAGTAGGAACAGCATGGCTACATAGACTATTTAACCATGTTTGGGTGGATACAGTCTTGATTGCAGACAATGAACAAGACCTGCAACATTAAGTAGATGCGGTTGTTGCACACAGTGAACAACTAGGGTTAGAATTGCTAGAAGACATAGATTATGGTCGTCACTGGGAAAAAGGAAATGCCATAATGTAATATACAAGTAAATTGGCATAACCTTAAACAAGTGCAACGGTACAGTTATCTCAGAAGGCATCTGATGGGAGATGCCTTGAAGAATTGCCATAGCCTTTTTGCAAGATGAAAAACGTACTGATCAATAAAAAGATACTAATTGAAACGAGAAAAAGAGTGTTGATGTGCTACATAGAACCTGTACTTTTGTGTGGATGTGAAGCGTGGACAATGAGCAGTCAAGCTGAAAAGCATCTGATGGATCTGGAAATGTGGTTTCTGAGGAAAATGCAAAGAATACCATGGACAGACAGAAAAACCAATGAACAAGTCCTTCAAGAAACGACTGAAGATCGTAAACTGATTAGAGACATTAGACACAGAAAGTCAAAATATTTTTGGGCATGCTATGAGAAAAAATGAATTGGAGAACATGATGATAACTGGCAAGATCAAAGGGAAGAGACCAAGGGGAAGACCGAGAAGTAAATACCTGGATAGCTTGGCCACATGGCATGGTCAAGACAGAAACACAGAGCTGATCCACGACTCTGGTGATCGAATGAGATGGCAAACATGGCCGCTTACGCTTACCGGCATGGCACATGACGGATGGGTGGAACAACAGACACCACAAGACCGGGGAAGCACCATAATTATCTTAATTTGCAAAAACAAAAAGTCAGTAGAAGAGACTGCACACAATATAGAGACATCTCCCTTTTGAGCCATACTGGGATAATATTTTGCAAAGTTCTAGAGAAAAGATTACTACCTACAATAGAAACTCAGCTAAGCGAAACACTACTTGAAGTTAGGAAAAACAAAGGACTTACTGATCATATCTTTGCTATGAGACAACTTATTGAAAATTCAATTGAATTTAATTAAATATTCTATTTAGCCTTTGTCGACCAAGAAAAGGCATTTGAGAGAGTGGAGAGAAATAAGCTGTGGGAAATCCGCAAACGATGTGAAGTGAGTACACATCTAACAAACTTGTGTAGGAGGTTATACAACAACAGTGAATGAACGGTACGAACAAATGGAGGACATTCAGAAAACTTCACAATAATATCCAGAGTAAGAAAATGTGCCCTGTCCCCCCTTAATAATAACCTATATAGACCACCAGTCTCCGTGGCGAAGGTGTTAGAGACACGATTCATAATCCTGTACACCCAGGTTAGAAACACAGAGGTGCTGGTATTTTTCAAAAAAGGTATAGGTGCTGGTCGTTCAGAAAGCAATGGCGAACTACTGAACGTAAAACGTGCCTAGGAATAACGAACAACCAAAATGCTGGGGTTGACTGCTACGTCCTGTGAAAGACATGCAACTAATTTTTTTTTGAAAAATATGGACAGCATATGTAACAAAACCAGCCTAACTGATTCCACAACAGCAATGCATGATGACCAGAACACAGCAGTAGAACCAATGGCAAATAACACAATTAAAGAACTATTTGCGGACTATCAAGCAGTAATAGCAAAAGCTGAAGCAGAATTACAAGTCCACATAAACAGTCTAAACGAATTATGTAAGGAACATAACTTGAAAATTAGCATAAGTAAAACAGAGGTTATGACAATAACAAAAAGAAGCAAAAAACAACAAAGATTAATGGGACGCAGAGGTGTTTCCAGGGCCGGGTTCTATACTGGCCAAGACCTATTGACGCATCCTCGCTGAGCGTCCTGGGCAACAGGTCCCTTTGGTATCCTGGCTAAAGTCAGTAGGATCATTGATTCCTCAGAAGTCGGAGAGTGTCTGCCTGCACGGCGAGGAACAACCAGTCTGCACACCAGTAAGCCAGACATGGGACAACGGGTACTCACGCAAACCTCAGGTCCGGTATGACATCACACTGATGTTGGACAACAGGATGTCTTCATCCAGCATACAGGACTTCGCGCTGGAGTTCACAGCCAGCGAACACCAAGCAAGCAACAAAGATTAATCTAAAATAATGATTGATTGCTTGATTTAGGAACTGACATCACAGCATTCGGGGCATTCCCATAAGCGCTCAGTCCCCATCACCAGAAGCCAGCGAAGAGTTCCAACCCCAATAGTACCAGTAGCAATCTGATTATATGTTCGTCTCACCTTTTCTCTGAGCGTCGAGCATCAGCCAGATCCCCTCGTCACTCCTCGCTGTCTCATTCTTGCCAGACCATGGTGATCCATTTGCTCCTCCGAGGTCTAAAGTGCTCCCACAAGACCGCAACCACGTCTGCCTTGTCATGCATCAGTACTCCACCAAGTTTTGCAGAGCCAGTAAATCTGTCCGCCTGTTCATTCTCCAGCACACTGGCATGCCCTGGAGAAAAGATCCAGGCGATGTGTGCCACCCATGACCTCCGAAGCAAAGCAAGCCACTCTGCCCGAAGCTTGCCTGTCCTCACCTTCCTCAGCATGCTTTCTGAGCCATTTACAACCACGATGTGCGTGTGTATAGTATTCTCCATCCAGCGGAAAGCTGCACTGACCGCCTCCACCTCCATTCTTAAGCTAGATGCTGTGGTATCATATGCCAGGCTCTCCTGTGCCAAACTTCGACCATAAGCTTTTGCTAAGAACCCCCAGGCACTTCTACCTCTCAACATCGACCCATCTGTGTAGATAATCACATCACCCGAGCGAGCATTATCCTAAATGAGTTGCTGGATTTCCACTTCCGTGGCCCCTGATGGCCACTCCCTGCTCAATGTGATTATAACTCTGCACAAGTCTAAAATAAAAGAACACCCATTGAAAGAAGTAAAGAACTTCAAGAACCTACGAAGTATAATATCATCAAATGGCAAATCAGAAGACGAGATTGAAAATAGATGGATGCAATAAAGCAAACTAACTCACTGGACAAATGGCACGAATACTAAAGAACAAATACGTATCAAGAGTTACCAAGAAAGCATTCTACAACACAATGTCCTACCAACTCTATGCTACCAATGCCAAACCTGGACAATGACAGAAAAAGAGAAAATAACAATTACAACAATAGAAATGGGATTCCTTAGAAGAATACTCAATGTATTAAGAAAAGAGTAAATCAGAAATGAAGAAATGAGGACTAAAGTGGGGGTTATAGCAGCATTAGATTTTGTCAGAAGGCAACAAGTTAAATGGTTTGGCCATGTAATTAGATTATCATCTAACAGAACACAAAACCATGCAATGATGTACAGATCAAATTGAAGCAGATGAAAAGGCCAGCCCATAAATGATGGAAAGAGGGAATAACAGTGTCCATGGGAATCTCGAAACATGAAGACCTTAAAAGGACACTCTTCCAATGTTTATACTTCACCTCAACACCGCATGGTACAAGAGGAACAAGATGAGATGAGAGATCAGTGCCTGTTTTACAGCGACCTGGGCAGGCTACAAAATCATTTTAAGTTGAATTCAACATGCAGCAGATAAAATATGAGTATAAATACTACCAATTCTGAAGTAATGCAGGTTAGTAGATCTTGGTCCACTAAATATACCCATAAACAGTACACCCCTGAAACAAGTTTAAGGATTTAATTATCTAGACTGTATGATCACAGAAGATGGCAGAATAGACAGAGAAATCCAAAATCAGTTGTAAAAAAGAAAGTGCCTTTAGATATCAACTATCACCCATGAAGAAACATCGAAATACATTTATGTCCTGTCAAACAACATATAATATATAGCATATTCACGCCAACCCTATGATACGAATGTCAAACTTGGACATTACACAAACCATTTGACATTACGTAGAATCAACACATGTGAAATCGCTTGAGTAGAGCAGCGATTTTAACTATCCAAGACTGATTAAACAATGATGTGATCAGATAGACATTTGGATCAATATTGTATTTTGCTTTATTGTTGTTCAACTATGAGTCTAGTTCTTTGTTCAAAAAGGTTTTGTTTACAGTATCCCTATATGGCTCAGGAGTGATATACCTCTGTACGTTTATTTAGTTGTTTTTGGCTTTATGCATAGTCACATTTTATAAAGAAACTATACATGCATGTGGAATTTCACTCGCTGGTTCCGTGTCGAAGGCGTTACGGAGGCAGTTCATAATCCCGCATACCGCGTCAGAAACACAGCTGCGGAAGATTTGGTAGCAGACCATCTCACGTTGGATTTAAAATACTGTATGAGTACTGGTCATTCAGAAAGTAATAGCAAACATCTGAAAGTAAACTTGCCAAGGAATCACAAACAGCCAAAAATGCTGAGGTTAAATGCGACGTCCTGTAAAGGATATGCAACTAACTAGAACGTATTCATCGCAGATATTATTATATATGATGTATCAGTGAATAAGTAAATAAAATAATGTTTTCCCGTGATGAATTTGAATAACGAAGACACAAACAATAGATTGCATGATTTATTGCCTGGCATATTTCGCTGCATCTCGTCAGGTACATACTGCAGAAATCACACAACTTACGTGAATTAATTAGATAAATCCTTCAAACTGAAATATACACATGTTCGCACAGTAATGTCGATTGTCTACCACGGTAATTTTAAACTGACTAACATGTCTTTCTGCTTACACAAGGACGGCTTACGAAGGTTGATAAGTATAGCTTCAGCAAACTTTAACAATCGACTACTTTGTGTGTTGAACAACACACGGAAGGCACTGTCTCTTTCAACCACGTGACCACTCTCGAGCACGTGTCTCCCGACCGATGAAGCCAGACTTTTCCGGTGTGTCGGCCTGCCTAGGCTACCATCTTCTGTGTGTAGTATCTTGTCCAACCAATTCGAAATATGTTCTGAAACACTGCAATGTAACTGTCGCTCAGTTCTGCCTATGTAGATGGCCTCGCATCTGCATGAAAATTGGTAAATACAATTTGATTTGGCGTACAAAGCTACAGGTTCTTTTACTGCTGGGACTGGGATCGGTGTGTTTCTGTACCTGATGACTAGAGCTGCAGCACAGAATGTTCGCTCGACTGCTGTGGTGAGCCGGTCCCGCAGACGTTGCATTACGTCATCTCCTCGGAAGGTTAGCTGGATGAATACTTTGAGTTTAGGGACTGTAGTTACTTCTGATTTCGGTTTGGGCTGTTGGCAGTGGCGCTTTATAAATCCTGTGGAGTACCCATTCAGGTTTAAGGCATTCTTCAGAGTTTTAAATTCCTCTGTCAGTGTGTCCTCGGTGCATATCTTCCTAGCACGGTCAAACAGGGTCCGTACTAAGCCCTGTTTGTACTGGACAGGTGCGAAGCTCTGAAAATTTAAGTTTCTTTGCGGTACACCGATCTTTGAATTGTGCCATCTGCTCTACGTCTCATTAGGATATCTAGAAACGGCAACGCTTCGTTGTGTTCGTGTTCCATAGATAAAGAGATGTTTATATGTGTCTCGTTCATTGTGGCCTGGAACGACGTTGCTTGTAGCTCATCTGTGGTGATAATTAGTATATCGTCCACGTAACGACGGTAAAAAGCCAAGTTATTGATTTCTGAGGATCTCTTTTCTTCTAAGTGTGCCATGAAGATGTCCGCTAGAATAGGTCCAAGTGGGCTCCCCATGGCCACTCCGTCAATTTGGCGATATGACTTGTTTAGAAAGTTGAATTGTATGTTGGCAGTATATAATTTTAATAGCCTCTCTAGAATAGCTGATGGTATGCCTAGTTTTAGTTGTTTGTCTCTAATGCGTTCACTTATTATATTCACGGTCTCATCTAATGGAACGTTGGTGAATAAAGAGGCAATATCCATGCATGCCATGTGTTTGTTGTTCATGTCCATAGTATCCAATAATTCCACCAGTTCGAATGTATCCCTGAGTGTTCTTGGATCGAAGGACTGTCGTACTGGCTGTAAAATTTCAGCTAGCCATCTCGCCATTCGGTGTTGTGCCGAGTTAACCATGGAAAGGATCGGTCTTAGTGGGATGCCGGGCTTGTGAAGCTTGGGTAGACCGTACATCTGAGGTGTTTGGGAGCCACGCGGTGTGAGCGTTTTTGCAGTGGCCTCACTGATGAGTCCTGCATTCACAAGTGACTGGATTTCTTTCCTCATTTTTGCATCCAGGTCCTCCGACTTGTTGACTGTTTGCTCTACTCTGAATTTAGATGCGTCTGATAATATATCATCCATTATTCTCTGGTAGTCTGATATGTCCATATGTACTGCACCACTCCCTTTGTCAGGTTTCAATATTACAAGGGTTTTGTTGGCCTTTAACGCTTTTAAGGCAGTAAGGTGTTCGTTGGTCAGCGGACATGTCTGTTTAGAGGGGGTTGTGCGATACTGGTGTTCTAAATCTACCAGTTTGGCCTTCAGCCACCTGACTGACTCAGCAGAAGTAGGTGATAACTTGAAGACTTGATCAAACAACATTTCAAATTGTGCTTGCGACTCAACACGGTTAATGTGTTTGGGCTTTATGCAGAATTTTAATCCGTGGTAAATCAAATTACCGTGGTAGACAATCGACATTACTGTGCGAACATGTGAATATTTCAATTTGAAGGATTTATCTAATTAATTCACGTAAGTTGTATGATTTCTGCAGTATGTACCTGAGATGCATATATATGCATGTACCTGAGACATCATAACACTGTACAAGAACAAGGGCGATCGGAGTGACTGCAACAACTATAGGGGTATCTCACTTCTGTGTATTGTTGGAAAAGTATTTGCCAGAATTGTTCTGCGCAGACTTCAAGTCCTAGGAGATCAAGTCTACCCCGAATCACAGTGTGGCTTTCGACAGAACCGGTCTACCACTGATATGATATTCTCATTGCGACAAATGCAAGAAAAATGCCGTGAACAGAATCAACCACTGTTTATTGCCTTCATCGACCTCACAAAGGCATTTGATTTGGTCAGTCGTGAGGGTCTGTTCAAGGCACTAAAGAAGATTGGCTGCCCACCAACTCTTCTGTCCATTGTGGAATCGTTCCACACAGGCATGAAGGGTATAATCAAGTTTGATGGTGCAACTTCTGAAGAATTTGAAATCAAGAGTGGAGTTAAGCAAGGTTGTGTACTAGCTCCCACCCTCTTTGGAATATACTTTTCACTTCTACTGAAATATGCATTTCGTGATCAGGATGGTGGTATATACATTCACTCACGCTCAGATGGCGGCCTCTACAATGCTCAGAGATTGAAGGCTAAGACCAAAATTAGGAGGGTACTGATCAGAGAGTTGCTTTTTGCAGATGATGCTGCAGTTACGACCCACTCTGAGGAAGAATTGCAATGTCTACTATCTGCATTCTCCAATGCTTGTTCTGAATTTGGTTTAACAATTAGCAAAAAGAAGACACAGATTATGTCACAGGGTGCACATGGGGTACCATCAATCTTTATTGACGACGCCGAACTAGAGATAGTAGACCATTTTACATATCTAGGATCAGTGGTAAATAGCAAATTATCCCTAGATCAGGAAATCAACATCCGGATTGGTAAGGCAGCAACAACAATGAACAGGTTAAGAAAAAGAGTCTGGGAGAACAGGAAGCTTACTGCCAAAACAAAAGTCCTTGTCTATCAAGCCTGTGTCCTTAGTACTCTTCTCTATGGCAGTGAAACCTGGACAACTTACTCACACCAAGAGAACAATTTAAACAGCTTTCATATGCGGTGTCTGCGAAGAATTCTTGGTATTAAGTGGCAAGACAAAATCACAAATACTGAAGTATTGGAAAGATCAGGTTGTGTGACAGTTTATTCCATGCTCAGTCTTCGTAGACTTAGATGGATAGGACATCTTAGGAGGATGGATGATGGTAGAATACCAAAGGATATCTTTTTTGGTGAATTACAGATGGGTAAGAGATCTCAGGGTCGGCCTCTACTACGATACAAAGATGTGTGTAAGCGGGACATGATTGATACAGGCATTGATAATGCACATTGGGAGCAAGTCGCCGCTGAACGTGTTGCATGGAGGGCAAATATCAGAAATGGAATAAAGTCAAAGGAGAAAATTATTGCAGAAAAGTCACACACCAAGCGTTTGAGACGTAAGATGGTGCATGATGGTGGAAATGACCACGTGTTCACATGCACCCACTGTGAACGGACATTTACAGCGCAAATTGGCCTTATCAGTCACACTCGCTACCGCCATAGTTAAAAGTTATGCCTTTTTAAAGCACAAACTATCGTCTGTCAAGACGGCAAGGTGCCAATGACCTGAGATGCAGCGAAATATGCCAGGCAATAAATCGTGCAATCTATTGTTTGTGTCTTCGTTATTCAAAATAAAATAATACCTAAGCTAGTGTTAATGTGTGATAAGCTATACAACATATTGATATGTACATACCTGATCAAGGAAAATGTGTGGCCTATCTGAGAAAAATTCCGCTTTCCTGGCCAGGGCTTCGTTGATGACGTCGTAGCCGTTGAGTACAACCACCAGAGTTCCTGCCATGTACAGGCTGTCAGACACAAGCAAGGGTTAGAACTTCACTGAATATATTATTGGTAGTTGCATTATAAGATTTCATTGAAAAACAAACGGGTGGCAATTGTGTGTTTGTAATTATATTGTATGCTTCTGGGTCAGCACACGGTAAGTATTACCAGTGGTCAGATCTCAGCCGCAGTTAGGATTCGTTCTTATCATGATGACGTTGTGGTATACCTTCCTCAGGAAATGCCTTATAGTGGGCTGTCAGGGAACCTCACCTAGCTACAAGGGTGTGTGATGTTGTTGGCGGTGACAACAGCCTTGATGGTCATGATTACCTTGTAGCTTTCAACAGCCTCTGTCTGGCTAGCAAAAGTCAATGTCCACACAGAGATACATTCTCGCCTCGTGCTCTCAGTTATTTCACACAGCCTAGGAAAGTCACTTCATGCACACCTCAAACACAATACCTCTGATATATACGTCAAAATATCATGAATACATATATCTCACATCAGGGTGATAGTCAGACAAGCGTTGAGAGACTATCGTAAACACAGAGACAGGTATTTTTGTCTTTTTCATTCAGCTCACAATTCAACAACTGTGTGGTTACAAAGATGGACTCACTTCTGACACACCATGGAGAGATGAAATATTCTGCTGTTGCTGTGTGGTTGAACAGTAAAAAATGGCAAATTACATTCAAACTAAGATGACGTTTACAATCTGATATGAGTCCACATAAAGGTCCATTGATGAGGGGTCCTGGCACAAAAGTGAACTAGCTATTTCGGCAAATAGGCTCAACAGCTTTTGCCTCTCGTACACACGCACGCGCATGCGCACAGACACTATATATATATATATATATATATATATATATATATATATATATATATATATATATATATATATACACACACACACACATATATATATGTTCATCAATGTACTCTGGTCTATAGTTGCTGCCCTTGATACCCAGTATCATGTCACTTTATTTAACTCCCTGTTAACACTTTTTTTTTTTTTTTAGCATATCCTTTTTTACAGGACTTAGCTGTCAACACCAGCATCTTTCAGCTGTATGTTGATCTCTTGGCAAGATTACGCTCAGTAGTTTGCCATTGCTTTCTGAGCGGCCGGCTCACATACCCCGTAAGTTACCGATGCGATTCGAACCACTGCTGATTTGAACCGTCATCACGTTACCTGACGAGAGTATACGAGATTACGGAGAAAAGTCATAACCTCTAAGCCACGAAGCCGGCCCTGTTAACACTAGCTTGGATTTGTTTCTATTTGTCACGGATGTCTACTGTTTGCTTGTGCTCTAAAATGCTACCTGCCAGGTGATTTCAACCAATTTTGTAAAACGAAATGACTGTTTTCAACTTCCGATTACCATGGAGATATAAAATGACCCACATTCGAGCATTATCAGTGACTATGTGTTTCAGTTATCTTAACCGAAGTATAATTGATTTAATCTCTTCATATGAAATATAACACTGCAGTAATCACCTGACAGGATCTAGAAAAATATGCCAGGCAGTACATGGTGTGTACTTTTGTTTGTTTGTTATCTGTTTCAATCGTTGATTGTTTAACCCATTGTGTCTTCTCTAATATAAACCGGTAATTGAAGTCCTTAATATTGTCTGAACCATGATCATGGTGGTAAAGGTGGATTGAATATGATCGCTGAGATAAAGCGTGATCGTCAACATAACGGTAGGCTAAAGAATATTAATATATAGAGTGTATTTTTAATGACTGTGGGGTTTTTAAAAATATTGCCATTCCAAGTTTAGTATTCACACTCTGTGGAGTTCATGCAACATGAAAGGTAAATACAAAACTTGGAACGGCAATATTTGCAAAAACCCCACAGTCATTAAATATACATCCCGTACCTGGCTGAAGAATGATCATGGCTATAAAGTTTACCTGAAGAATGTCAATATATTGGATTGGAGTGTGACAACGACAATTAATGTTGGGTGACGAATGTTGGCGTAGCAGAGTTAATCATTGTCTTAGATATAAAAGTGAACACAAGAATTTGAATATAAAGGTTCGAAGAAAGATTCCAGAGAATGTTGTGAAATCAAGAAACTGAATATAATATAATGATCATCCGATCAATGATGCAATGCATATATGTTTTGTGTGTGTTTAATTGCACATTGGTTTTCGTCATTATAAACCAGGATAATTCGACAAAGTAAAAGGAGATTGCACTAAAACGATGTGATTAGGTAACGTTTATTGGATTTATACATGCCCTTGGTATGAATAGGGTTGGTTATCTACCGATGTCCACACATTCTATGGACTACCTGAACATGTCCTCAGTTGCTTGAACTTACCGGAAATCCCCCTAAACTGTATGAACTTACCTAACACATCTACCCCCCTAATCTGGACTTACTTTAGTGGCGCAGTGGCGAAGGAGTAACGGACACAATTCGTAATCTCGCATACCACGTTCGAAACACAGCTGCGGGATATTTTGTAGCAAACCGTCTTGCGTTGGTTTTCATACAATAGTATGAGTGCGGGTCGTTCAGAAAGCAATGGCACATTACTGACATAAACTTGCCAAGATTTAAAAAAGTCAAAATATGCTGAGTTGACTGCGACATCCTGTAAGGGAAATGTAACTAACTTTTGATCCTGATGATGCTTCCATGTTGTTTATGACTTATCTAGACATACCAACATAATATGGACACATATAAAGATGTCCCAACATTGTATGTGCTTACCAAAAGATGTCCCTACAACATATAAACTTAACAAATGTCCCCGTAATGTATAGACTTACCTGAAGATGTCCCCACATTGCTGGCGCCAGTCCCGGAACAGAACACGATAGTCTTCCTTCATTGAGAGAATGTTGCCCACAATAGGCAGGGGTCGAGTTGGGAAAGGCGGCAGTCGTGGATCAGACTTGCGAAACAAGGCATAGACGAGTAGGCAAATGACACTGGCTATTACCAACGTTGTTATGTCCATCTTGAATTGTTCACTCTCTGAATGCCCAGATTCTGAACAGCTGTAACAATAAATTTTTTGGGATAATGTATGCATTATTATGTATTAAGTGTATGGAGTTTATACTAGTAACTAAACAAACAACTAATACAATCATAATTCCTTGTACAAATAAACTAACATTGACAATAAGAAGCAGTAGGTTAACATTCACACATCATCCATTCATCATGTGCCATGCCAATAAGCGTGGGCGGTCATGTTTTGCCATCTCACTCGATCACCAGAGTCATGGATCAGCTCCGTGTTTCTGTCTCGACCATGTCACGTGGCCAAGCCATCCAGGTATTTGCTTCTACGTCTTCCCCTTGGTCTGTTCCCTTCGATCTTACCAGTTGTCACCAAGTTCTCCAATTCATTTCTTCTCGTAACATGCCCATAAACGTTTGACTGTCTACGTCTAATGTCTCTAATCAGTTTACCATCTTCATTTGTTTCTTGAAGGACTTGTTCATTCGTCTTTCTGCTGTCCATGGTATTCTTAGCATTTTCCTCAGAAACCACATTTCTACAGCCATCAGATGTTTTTCAGCTTGACTGCTCATTGTCCAAGCTTCACATCCATATACAAGTACAGGTTCTATGTAGCACCTCAACAATCTTTTTCTCGTTTCAATTGACATCTTTTTATTGATCAGTATGTTTTTCATCTTGCTAAAGGCTACTTTTGCTATGGCGATTCTTGTTCTAATCTCTTCAAAGCATCTCCCATCAGATGTTATTACTGTTTCGAGATAATTATACCTATTCACTTGCTTCAGAATATGCCCATTTACTTGTATATCACATTGTGGTATTTCCTTCTTCCCCGTGACGACCATAATCTGTGTCTTCTTACTATTCAGTTCCAAGCCTAGTTGTTCACTGTGTGTAACAACCGCATCTACTAAATGCTGCAGGTCCTGTTCATTGTCTGCAATCAAGACTGTATCATCTGCATATCTAATGTTATTGATGTATCATCCCTCAGTGTTGATTCCTTCCATGTCTTCTATGTTTCTGAAGATATTTTCAGTGTACAGGGAAAAATGATCTGGAGACAATGCACATCCCTGTCTCACACCTCTTTTATTAGGTTGATATTGACCTACATCATTATCAATTCTAATGGCAGTTGTTGTTTCCAATATATTTTTTTTTTAAGTCTAAGGTCTTTTCCATCAATTTGTAGATCTTCAAGCATCCGTATTATGTCAAAATGTCTCACTTTATCGAAAGCCTTTGTCAATAAAGCAAAGATATACATCTTTGTTTACTTCTATAGAACATTCAATTACTGTTCTCAGTATATACACAGCATATACTGTGTCCTTGCCTTCTACAAACCCACATTGTTCTTCTCCTATTTCGGGTTGTATTTTCTTCCCAACTCTGTGCATAATTCTCAGCAAAATCTTCGTGATGTGGCTCATTATACTAATTGTTTGATGTTGATCACATTCCAAGGTTTCTGATTTCTTTGGGATTGCAATAAATATAGCACTGCGTAATTCAGGATTCATTATACTATAATGAATGTTGTATGAGTGTGAGTAGCACATGATGATAGCAGCATAACCATGAACAAAGAGAATGTTATGTATTAAATTAATAATACTAGTTAATTTAACAATTTTCGTCAGTATTTAAAAAGGGAGGCTCTATTCGCAATTCCATTGCGAATAGAAAATAATTATATTCGCAATGGAATTGCGAATAGAGAAAAATTATATTCGCAATCGAATTGCGGGAAGTATCAAACATGTCACAGCGTCTGCTCACTAGTCAATTTTAGTTTGGGCCATTATAAGAAGTCTAAGAAGGTGGTTAATTTAAATAGGAATGTTCACTGCTGCGAGTTTAATTCTGCCGAATTTTCCGTATTTTTTAATGAATCACTCTTCTTCTTACTTCTGTCCGTTCTTTTGGCATCCCGTTTTATTTTTACATTACGTTAGTCCTGTTTAAATATCAAGAATAATTTTTCAGAACAGGTATCCCCAATACAAATAACGATCCCTACAAATAATTCTGTCCCCAGGCGAGTTCAAGAATTTTTAACTTTCGTTTCTGTACACTTACTGTTACCAGGCATCCATGTTTATTTACGTTACCGTCCTACTATTTACTATTTATGTAATATCGCAGCAGTGATGATTCTATTAATTTGACACTTTCTATGGCCTCTATTGCATCCTCTCTGAGTGACTCTGTTCTGGTCCAAGCTGACAGTAATATACTTTGCCTCAGCAAGACATGATTAGGCAATTCAAGCACCAGGTTTCGATTGACTGGCCTCATTCTTATATATAAATTAGGATGTGCGTATTTATGTATCTCTGTATGTATGTATGTATGGCCTTTATTTGTTCGCGAACGGCCCATCCGATTGAGATGAAATTTTCTACACGCCTTCCTTTCATTCCAGAGCTGCCAACTGTGATATTTTGTTAGTGTGAAATCGCCTGCTTACTCAGTATTATTTCATTTTTCATCATAATTTCATATATTTCAGGGGACCTAACTCTGTAAAAGTTATTTCAAGGGGCATAACTTTTCTGTATAACTTATAGTCATATTGTGGCATCGTTTTCAAAGATTTATAAACTCTTTGTCCATAGTTATGTACCGGCATATGAGTTATAATAAATAATGATACAATCTGTAAGGCATTTTCAAAGTTTTCATAAAAATGATGCACAATGCATAACATTGTAACTCATCTTTTTTTGCTTAAGAAGTTACTGTAGTCATGCAGGTGATTAGAAAGAGTTTTCATTAAAAATAATGGATGGTGTGTAGAAGAACGTTCTTTTAAGTTACTTTTTTTGTTGTATGAATTTAATGAAGCCGGACAGGGTATGCAGACAGATAGACAGACAGATAGACAGTCGGGAACGGGAACTTATATGACTACTTATATGAATTAAATGAGATGCTCCACACCAGGAGCTGGGCAATGCCGGGCCGGGTCAGACAGACAGACAGACAGACAGACAGACAGACAGACAGACAGACAGACAGACAGTCAGTCAGTCGGTAACGGGAACGAGAACTTATTATATGACTACTTATATGAATTAAATGAGATGCTCCCCACCAGGGTCTGGGCGAAGCCGGGCAGGGTCAGCTAGTTAATTAATAAATAAACAAGGATAAGGAAATGCTACGCATATAAAGTGCAGGAAAATCCGGTATATCTGAAGCAGGTGGACAAGAGAGAGGAGAGAGATAGATAACGAAGATAGTGTGGGAGACAGAGATATGAAAAAGATGTATTGAAAGACATTAAAGAGTGGTAAAGACAAGAAAGGGAGAGGTAGGAGATCGAGACTTAGAGAGAGAGAGAGAGAGAGAACTCGTGTTCGGGTGGCTAAGTTCCTTTCCCAAGACAACAAAAGCAGAGGACAGATAAGAACAGAAAGACAAGTGTGCAGGTTTTTGTGCAGCAAGATAAACAACACCTAATACACAAAACCCGTAGAAAACATATGCCTAAAGCGAAATCATCAGACTAGCATGGGTGTCACCAAATTCCTGAAAATGAATAAAAAAAAATGTTGCCTCCCCGGCGGGGAATCGAACCTCAAGCTCCCGTGCACCAGGCGGAGATGCTAACCACTAAGTTACCGAAGACACGTTGATATCAACAATATATTGTAATATGGACACACGCATAGGAATAATCACGTGACCTACTTCGATTGCGAATATAATTTTTTTATATTCGCAATTCCATTGCAAATATAATTTTTTTATATTCGCAATTCCATTGCGAATACTATTGTTTTCCTAGACCATACTTTAACCGCAAACCGTTTTCCGCGCGTGCGCAGAAGGGTTTCGTCGTGTCGACACATCATAGACTATTAACATACCCTTTGTATATCTCATTGGATATATTTAAATAACTCGTGACAATAACGAATTACCATCTCCGCTTCCGGAAAAATGGCCATTCTATCATTCTGCAAATAGCCAGCGTTTGTGATCAACTGTGTCATTGACATAACTTGGATATTTGCCAAAGTGTAAGTAATTTTATTTTCTAAAGAGGTTAATAATTAATAATACCACATTTTTATGTGGATTTTCGGATTCTGCATGCAATTTTACATTGATATGGTGAGTTTCATAGCTTCAATCGATGACCAGGTGGTACAAAAACGATGTGTAAGCGGACATGTGTTTTGCCATTGAAAATACATGGCGGCGCCTGACCACACTCACGTATCGGACATATAATTTATTTTAAGCTTGAATAATTAATATTACCATGTTTTTATGTGGATTTTCGGATTCTGCATGCAATTTTACATTGATATGGTGAGTTTCATAGCTTCAATCGATGACCAGGTGGTACAAAAACGATGTGTAAGCAGACATGTGTTTTGCCATTGAAAATACATGGCGGCGCCTGACCACACTCACGTATCGGACATATAATTTATTTTAAGCTTGAATAATTAATATTACCATGTTTTTATGTGGATTTTCGGATTCTGCATGCAATTTTACATTGATATGGTGAGTTTCATAGCTTCAATCGATGACCAGGTGGTACAAAAACGATGTGTAAGCGGACATGTGTTTTGCCATTGAAAATACATGGCGGCGCGTGACCACACTCACGTATCGGACATATAATTTATTTTAAGCTTGAATAATTAATATTACCATGTTTTTATGTGGATTTTCGGATTCTGCATGCAATTTTACATTGATATGGTGAGTTTCATCACTTCAATCGATGACCAGGTGGTACAAAAACGATGTGTAAGCGGACATGTGTTTTGCTATTGAAAATACATGGCGGCGCCTGACCACACTCACGTATCGGACATATAATTTATTTTAAGCTTGAATAATTAATAATACCATGTTTTTATGTGGAGTTTCGGATTCTGCATGCAATTTTACATTGATTTGGTGAGTTTCATAGCTTCAATCGATGACCAGGTGGTACAAAAATGATGTGTAAGCGGACATGTGTTTTGCCATTGAAAATGCCGGCTGGCGTAGGCGTTCATGGCTCTCCACAGATCTCGGTCTTTGGTTTTTTGGATATTCCTCCATGCCACCGTTAGAAGTTAGAAATAATAATTTATCAAATATTAGTTTTATTATGCAGCAATTGCTAACTTATGCTTATATTTCAGGAATTTCAATTTGCTCAATAGAGCTGGCACAAAAGAGTACACAGTACAGTGAGTACAAGAGGTGCAGCAAGAAATGGTGAGTACAACTGTGGTCGATCATGCTGTCTTTCTGTATTTCTTTCTGCAAGTCTTTTTCATATCGTGGCCAATCTTCTTCTTCTCTTCTTCTTCTTCAGCGTTCCGAGCCATTGAGGTTCTTTGCTGCAGATACAATCCGTCTCCATTCATCTCTCTGGTTGACTTCTTCTTGCCAGTCGTTGATTCCAAGTGCTTGTAGGTCTGTATATATATTATCTCTCCACCGCCTTCTTGGTCTACCTAGGTGTCTACGGCCAATCTGCAAAAAAAAAAATTTTATTTGTTAAAAATCTAATATAGCATGAACCATCAGATTTTAAATTTGAGTATTTACTAATAGGACCACCACCAAAAGATGGGCTTTGAGAAACCGAATCTAATGGTACCAAGATGATGCATGTATGTCAATTAGAAGCGAAGATATGCAACTTTGAGTGTCATGATCGTAAACACAGAAATTAATTAATATAATAGCTAATGGTGGCCATTTTTATATGCTAATTAGATAACGTTGCACACTATTTAAACAGGATGTAACCCATTGTGTGCGTAGCATCATTCCGCATAATACAAGATACTACTTGCCAGGGTTTAAAGCTAATATAAAGAATGCTCGTGGTAATTAATTAATATAACCACTAATTAGCGGCCATTTTTATATGCTAATTAGGTAACATTGCATACTATCTAAACAGGATATAACACATATCGTGCGTTGCACAATTCCGCAGAATACAAGATACAACTTGCCAGCATATAAAGCTAATATAAAGAATGCTCGTGGTAATTAATTAATATAACTACTAATTAGCGGCCATTTTTATATGCTGATTAGGTAACATTGTATACTATCTAAACAGGATATAACACATATCGTGCGTTGCACAATTCCGCAGAATACAAGATACAACTTGCCAGCATATAAAGCTAATATAAAGAATGCTTGTGGTAATTAATTAATATAATTACTAATTAGCGGCCATTTTTATATGCTAATTAGGTAACATTGCATACTATCTAAACAGGATATAACACATATCGTGCGTTGCACAATTCCGCAGAATACAAGATACAACTTGCCAGCATATAAAGCTAATATAAAGAATGCTCGTGGTAATTAATTAATATAACTACTAATTAGCGGCCATTTTTATATGCTAATTAGGTAACATTGCATACTATCTAAACAGGATATAACACATATCGTGCGTTGCACAATTCCGCAGAATACAAGATACAACTTGCCAGCATATAAAGCTAATATAAAGAATGCTCGTGGTAATTAATTAATATAACTACTAATTAGCGGCCATTTTTATATGCTAATTAGGTAACATTGCATACTATCTAAACAGGATATAACACATATCGTGCGTTGCACAATTCCGCAGAATACAAGATACAACTTGCCAGGGTTTAAAGCTAATATAAAGAATGCTCGTGGTAATTAATTAATATAACTACTAATTAGCGGCCATTTTTATATGCTAATTAGGTAACATTGCATACTATCTAAACAGGATATAACACATATCGTGCGTTGCACAATTCCGCAGAATACAAGATACAACTTGCCAGGGTTTAAAGCTAATATAAAGAATGCTCGTGGTAATTAATTAATATAACTACTAATTAGCGGCCATTTTTATATGCTAATTAGATAACGTTGCATTATATGTAAAAATAGATGACATGAGCAATTAGGCTTCGCTACACCGATCGCAATGATGTATGGTTGCTAGGATGTTCGTGTATGGTTGCTAGGAAGTTCATTTAAAATTAAACAAGCTACACTAGTAAGAACATAAATTTTGATATCTTCTGCTATGACCTTGGTTCAGACACGAAAAAAAGATGTGCAGAGGAGATCTTTTGTGTCAATTTCTGCAATAATGATCTGGACACTCAAAGTTGCATATCTTCGCTTCTAATTGACATACATGCAACATCTTGGTACCATTAGATTCGGTTTCTCAAGGCCTATCCCATTAGAAAATACTCAAATTTAAAAATCTGATGGTTCATGCTACGATCACTTCGATTTAAAAATTGGGTTTTTACTTATGAAATCATAACAGTTGGATACAGCTTGTCCTATGATAGTAAAACAGGGATACTTAATACTTAATATAAATGTATTATAAGAAGCTAATCATAATATTCACAACTGAAACTGGAAATTCTTCAGAAACGGCTATTGATATTCCAACCTACCTCGACCTTTTGTGGTCACCACGAAATCATTTAATAATTAAATTAATTCATTCCATTTCCAAGCCCACAATGCGATGACAGCATAATCTTTAAGTGGCTGGTTGTCTCAAAACAGGAGCAATGTTCTTTACATCTCTTCTTACTGCCTCTCTGCCTTTACACTTGTCTGAATTGTGCTATGCTACTTAGTCATTTAGGAGGTCTCCTCTTTGGCACATAACTATAAATCTCCACCCATCTTCTTGTTTACATTTTCAATTCTGCCATCTTGCAGAGGTCGTCGATCTTGCGCAGACCGTATGCGCGGTAGACACAGAAGAGCTCCATCCATCCATCATGTGCCATGCCGGTAAGCGTGGGCGGTCATATTTTGCCATCTCACTCGATCACCAGATTCGTGGATCAGCTCCGTATTTCTGTCTCGACCATGCCCGAGAGCTACACAACTTATATTCTGCTCGGAATGATAACCCCAGGTTTTCCCAAATGCTGGCGAATTCAATAATCAATTTAATGGTCCCATTCAGAAATCAGCCGGCTTCGTGGCTTAGAAGTTATGACTTTTCTCCATAATCTCGTCGGTAACGTGATGACGGTGAGAATCAGCAGTGGTTCGAATCGCATCGGTAACTTACGGGGTATGTGAGCCGGCCGCTTAGAAAGCAATGGCACACTAGTAAGCGTAATCTTGCCAAGAAATCAACATACAGCTGAAAGATGCTGGTGTTGACAGCGATGTCCTGTAAAGGATATGCAAAAAAAAAAAAAATCAGAAATCAGTTAGTAATTAATTATACTTCACATATTGGAAGGGCAAACCCCTGACTGTTAATACACTTTGCATATCATGCGAATGGCGGGTTCTTAGTTAACTCTGCGCTTTCCCTATCTGATGAAACTACTCAGAAGCATTGCAAATGTTAACTCTTAGATTTATAACTACGTATAGAGAATACGTACCAAATACAGGGATCAATGCATTTGTAACATTGGCGATCTTGATCGAACAAAGTGGCCATTTTCAAATAGAACGTTCAATTACTGTTCTCAGTATATACACAGCATTTACTGTGCCCTTGCCTTCTACAAACCCACATTGTTCTTCTCCTACTTCGGGTTGTATTTTCTTCCTGACTCTAGGCACACGCTGACTTCAGAACTTGGTATGGAAAGGCCCGTTTACTTGCTTGCTTACTCTTGAAACGAATGGTCCCGTTCAACCGTCGACTATGTCAGCTTGGTTGTATTTGGGTCCTTTATTGTGTGGCTTGTTTTGATTCGTTCATAGATCGGGCTGCTTGCTTTTAGCTTCCTGGCTTCTTGTTGGTTGATTTTGTTCGTTACTGTCTGAATAAGGTATTTCATGTCTGGACAGAGTCGCGCACTTCTTGAGGCCAAGAGTAATTGGGTACCCACCCAATCATATGGTGCTGTTTCCTTCAGGGAGTTTTACCAGTTGTCTTCTCTCTTGGTGTTCCACCTCCTTCCCCGTGTTGGGTTGTCGTCGAATCTTCTCGGTCTTGACTGATTCCGTGTGTCGTTGCCGGGTTCGACTAGGCCTTTTCGATAGCGTCTCTCGAAAAAATTTTCTTGGTTTGGGTATCCATTTTCATCCAGTTCTATTTCACTTTCTGATGATTCTTCTTCTGTCTGAGTCTTTGTGTTTTCAGGTTCTGGCGCTGTGGTCTTGGCTTTGGTCTTGGTCCTCCGAAGTTACGACGACGACTGTAGAGGGGATGTTGTTCTTTCAGATGATCCGCTCAGCACTAGTGATCTTGATTTTGCGGTTATCCCTGGTCAGCATCTCCCTGATCTGATCGTTGGTGAGATGGGTCTTGACTCGTTTGATGACCCATCTTTTGATTGTGCGGTGCCGGGCGGCTTCCAATACTATGCCATGGTGAAGCTTGATGATGGCTTTCTCTACTTGTGCATCAATCTTCTGCATAAGTGCTGTGGTCTTTGGGTTTTTCTTGATTGAGACCACTACTCCATCAGGTGTCTTGCGCAGCTGGTCGATGCTGTGTCTTTCCAGCTCGTTTTTCAACAGACTGATTATCTTGTCCGTTGGTAGTGCCGACAGTTTGGCTTTTCCCACGCTTGTTTGCTTGAGTAGAATTTTGCCGGTGAAGTCCACAGTAGCTGTTGTTTCCTCCTTTGTGGAGGTCTCTGGTACATTGAGATACATCGTCTTGGTGCTGGTTGGGACTTCTCGGCTGCTACTGGCTTCTGTCGAGGTATCTTTTTACTTCGCGCTCTTTTCTTAAATACCCCCCCCCCCCATGTTCCCGGCCTCAGGATTCATTGCGCCCTAACGGCACTACCCCTGGCGGTCCCCAATCATCATCCTGTGCTTTGCAGAGATATGTCCTCTGGTGGGTTCCATCGTCCTTCATAGGCGGCTACATTTAATAATTCCCATCGGTCGCTGACATCTTGAAATAATATTTCCATATCGGACAAGGTATCAAATCTGTTCTTTACCGCTGCTATGATCTCCTCTCTCTTGAGTACACCTAGATCAAACTGTGTTTCTTGGTGTGTAGTTGACCTTCTTTAATGTCATAAGTATATTGCTTATGATTAATCTATGGTCGCCGTAGCTGTCTGCGCTTGGTATAGTTTTTATAACTTTTAAGGCATTTCGGAATCTTCTTTTGAAAAGAATGTAATCAATCTGATTTCTGATCTTATGGTCAGGACTCCTCCATGTCCATAATCTCCTTGGGTAATGTTGATACCAAGTGATTTCAATAATTATATCATGTTATTTTGCCGACTCTACACGATTACAACGTCTTTCATTCCGTTCGCCTAGTCCATACTTGCCTACTATGCATCCGTCCTGTTGACTTCCAACAGTAGTATTAAAGTCACCCAGTAGTAGTAGTAGTAGTAGTAGTAGTAGTAGTAGTAGTAGTAGTAGTAGTAGTAGTAGTAGTAGTAGTAGTAGCAGCAGCAGTAGTAGTAGTAGTTGTTGTAGTTATAGTAGTAGTAGTAGAAGTAGTAGTAGTAGTAGTAGTAGTAGTAGTAGTAGTAGTAGTAGTAGTAGTAGTAGTAGTAGTTGTTGTTGTTGTTGTAGTAATAGTTGTAGTAGTAGTAGTAGTAGTAGTAGTAGTAGTAGTAGTAGTAGTAGTAGTAGTAGTAGTAGTAGTAGTAGTAGTAGTAGTAGTAGTAGTAGTAGTAGTAACATTTGCAACATTTGCAGCAAGAATTGGCCTTACCAGCCACACTCGCCACCGCCATGGATTGTAGTTATTAAGCCTTTTTGTAGTACAATGTACCAAACTATCGTCTGTCAAGACGGAAAGGTGGCAAGTAGTAGTAGTAGTAGTAGTAGTAGTAGTAGTAGTAGTAGTAGTAGTAGTAGTAGTAGTAGTAGTAGTAGTAGTAGTAGTAGTAGTAGTAGTAGTAGTAGTAGTAGTAATAGCAGTAGTAGAAGAAGAAAAAGAAGTAGTAGTAGTAGTAGTAGTAGTAGTAGTAGTAGTAGTAGTAGTAGTAGTAGTAGTAGTAGTAGTAGTAGTAGTAGTAGTAGTAATAGTAGTAGTAGTAGTAGTAGTAGTAGTAGTAATAGCAGTAGTAGAAGAAGAAAAAGAAGTAGTAGTAGTAGTAGTAGTAGTAGTAGTAGTAGTAGTAGTAGTAGTAGTAGTAGTAGTAGTAGTAGTAGTAGTAGTAGTAGTAGTAGTAATAGCAGTAGTAGAAGAAAGAAAAAGAAGTAGTAGTAGTAGTAGTAGTAGTAGTAGTAGTAGTAGTAGTAGTAGTAGTAGTAGTAGTAGTAGTAGTAGTAGTAGTAGTAGTAGTAGTAGTAGTAGTAGTAGTAGTAGTAGTAGTAGTAGTAGTAGTAGCAAAATAGTTGTAAACGTAAAATAATACGGAAAAAAAGAAAACAATAAAAACCTAAAAATAAGAAAAGGAGGAAAAAGATGAAGAAGAAGAGAATAAAAGCACAGCCAATGGTATTTTAATTATTTCTTAATATATATTTCACTTACCAAGTAATGTTGTATAGCAAGGTAAACAAATCCCAGTAATATAGACCTAAGGAATCTCACGGACACCGAGAACAGACCACGAAAGGTTCAGAAAATACAAACAGAAAGCAGGTCCAGGTGTCTTTGGTCTCATTCTTATACAGTGGAATAATATGAAATATATCTATATCTTTTCTAAATGTATATGTCAGTTAACATAAGTATATCCCGTATCCATTTATCTTATGCACCTCAGAACGTGGTGATGAATTAATTTGACAATAAAATGCAAAATACCAGTGTCGGAAAGCTATAGAATATAAAAGCAACATAAGTGTGGCTTTCAGAAAACAATAAATAGCTATTGATCGCGCGTGAAGAGTACTGTGTAGTGGGGCAGCTGTTAAATAACGTTAGAGCTGTGTAACAAACCAGTGAATGTGAAGTACATACAAACGCATGACAAGCTGGTCCTAGTAAAAGTAGGCTTCAAATAGGGATGCGTTGCATCATCACATATAGTCATCACCAACATTAGGGACGGGGAACCTCTATCTGTCAAGGGCCGTTCAGATATGTATATCATCAGTTTAAAAGAGCAAACCATATTCCCTTAACAATCGGAACTTGGAATGTACGCACCCTACTTGACAGAGATGGCGCGTCGGGTTTAGAGAGAAGAACAGCACTGATTGGGAGAGAGCTGGGCAGGTACAACAACGACATTGCAACCTTGAGCGAGACACGACTTGCAGAAGAAGGCCAACTCTGTGAAATAGGTGCCGGCTACACATTTTTCTGGAGTGGAAGGAAAAGCGAGGAAAGACGCCAATCCCGTGTGGGATTTTCCATTAAGTCGGCCATGGTCGGCAAACTAGATGGATTTCCAAAGGCTATAAACGACAGGCTCATGACCATTAAATTGCCTCTGCTGAATGGAAGGAAGCATGCAACCATTGTGAGTGTCTACGCACCAACTATGACCAATGAAGATGATGTCAAGAACAAGTTCTATGAGGACCTGCACAATGTATTAACATCTGTTCCCAAAGGAGGCAAACTTATACTCCTTGGGGATTTCAATGCCAGAGTAGTCACGGACACCACCTCTTGGAGTGGCATTATTGGAAAGCACGGAGTCGGAAATTGTAACAACAATAATCTCCTCCTTCTTCAGACATGTGCCGAACACGATCTCCTGATTACCAACACAATTCTCCGTCTCCCCATGAGAAACAGGACATCGTGGATACACCCTCGATCGAAACACTGGCACCTCATTGACTATGTCATCGTCAGGAGGAGTGACAGACAAGACGTTCGAGTGACAAAATCCATGTGTGGTGCCGAATGTTGGACAGACCATCGTCTCATTATCTCGAAAATAAACATTCACATCAAACCACCAGGGCGTCCTCAAGGGGTGAAAATGAAAAAAAAAAAAACACAACTAAATGTCACCCTCCTAAACAGCAAGAAAATGCAGCTGTCGTTTGAAAATATGCTGGAAGACCGCCTCAAGCCCAATGCTGCAGCTAAACAGGATACAGAAACATAGTGGAGAGCCCTAAAGGACATAATTTACAACACTGCTATGGAAATCCTGGGTCCAACCCCCCGAAAGCGTAAATACTGGTTTGATGAAAATTCTAAAGACATCAACCAATTGCTGGCAGAGAAACATCTTCTTCTCAAGGCACATTTGAATGTCCCGAAGTCAACATAAAAAAAAGATGCCTTCAAAAACATTCAGAGAGTAGTGCAGCAGAAACTTCGGCACATGCGGGACTCCTGGCTGAGCAGCAAAGCTGATGAAATTCAAGGCTTTGCTGACAGACATGATATGAAAAACTTCCACGACTCACTGAAAGCGGTCTATGGTCCTACATCACCAGGCACAGCTCCCCTCCTCAGTGCAGATGGGGGAACATTGGGCACCGATAAGAAAGACATCCTTAAGCGCTGGGCAGAACATTTCAGCAACATCTTAAATGCAACTTCCTTCTTCGATGATGAAACCATCAACTGCCTTCCTCACGTTCCCATCAATGATACACTTGATGACCTGCCAACCATAGTGGAAGTAAACAAAGCCATCCAGCAACTCTCAAGCGGCAGGGCACCTGGTCCGGACTCCATCCCGGTAGAGATAAACAAGGCAGGTGGGCCGGTCCTAACAGAGCAGCTTCACTAAGTCTTTGCAAACATATGGGTGAACGAGACCATGCCACAAGATTTCATGGACGCGTCAATAGTCCACCTTTACAAACGAAAAGGAAACCGCCAATCCTGTGACAACCACCGAGGCATCTCATTGCTTTCTATTGCAAGGAAGATTATCGCCAGAATTCTTCTCAATCGCCTCACGGCCCATCTCGATCATGGTCTTCTTCACGAGAGCCAGTGTGGCTTCAGAAAAGAACGTGGAACTGTTGACATGATTTTCGCTGCAAGGCAGCTGCAAGAGAAATATCAAGAACAGAACGGGCGAAATGTTCTCCACTTTCATTGACCTTACCAAGGCTTTTGATACAGTCAGCAGAGAAGGACTGTAGAAGGTTATGGCAAAATATGGCTGTCCATGAAAGTTTGTCCAAATAGTGCGGCTATTTCATGATGGCATGCAGGCAAGAGTACAGGAAAATGGTGAACTGTCTTAGCCCTTTCCTGTCACCAATGGAGTGAAACAAGGATGTGTCCTGGCACCAACACTGTTCAGCCTCATGTTTTCAGCTATGATGACGAATGCCTTCGAGAACAACGACATTGGAATAGACATCAACTATCTCAGAAGGCTGAAAGCTAAAACCAAAATTGACAGCGACACCGTCAGAGAGCTCCTGTTTGCTGATGATTGCGCTCTATACGCCAACTCAGAGGCGGACATGCAACATAATGTTTCAGCTTTCTCACATGCCTGTGCCAACTTTGGGCTCAATATCAATTTGGAGAAGACTGTGGTTATTTACCAGCCAGCTCCAGGGAATAATCACACTGTGCCGAATATCAAAGTGAATGGTCATAGTCCAAGTGTTGTGGACAAATTCACCTATCTTGGCAGCACTGTGTCACAAGCTGCCACAATTGATGATGAAGTTAATGCAAGAATCTCCAAGGCCAGCGCGGCCTTTGGCAGACTGTACAAGAATGTATGGGACAGAAATGGAATAAGTCTGCAAACAAAGCTGAAAGTCTACAAAGCAGTTGTATTATCCACACTGCTATATGCTTGTGAAACCTGGACTGTTTATCAGCGGCACGCTAGGAAATTAAACCACTTCCACACAGTCTGCGTTAGGAAGTTACTGAAGATTAAATGGCAAGACAAGATCCCAGACACCGAAGTCCTAGAAAGAGCGTCCATGCCCAGTGTCCACATTCTACTAATTAAGAATCAGATTCACTGGGCTGGTCACTTGACTCGCATGCCAGATCACAGGCTCCCTAAACGAAATTTTTACGGGGAGTTGCGTTGTGGTAAACGCTACCAAGGCGGCCAGAGGAAACGCTTTACAGACTCTGAAAATCTCACTGAATGCTTTTGGAATTCATCATGACACCTGGGAGACTGCAGCCAGAGACCGAAATTCGTGGCGTCCATCATTACGCAAGGGTGCAGTCACTTGTGAGGCAACCAGGACTGCAAGAGCTGTGAAGAAAAGACAGAACAGAAAAACCACTGCAGAAAATCCTCCTCCAGAAACGTCAAGCATTCTTTGTCCACATTGTCAAAGAACATTTCGAGCCAAAATAGGCCTTATCAGCCACCTGAGAACTCACGGCTCCATACTTTCAACCTCACTGGATAAAATGAATGTTCATCATCAATCTTGATGGACAAACAACAACAAGACAACAACATCAGTCACCCGTCATCCAAAATTGTTACATTAACAATTAGAACGGCGTACAGTATTTGGTCACATATATAATGTGACGAATGGAAATGCTTATCGTGTTTATGACTTGTGGTGTTAGTTGTTCTGAATAGAGCTCAGTCGACTCTTTGCTTTGGTAAGCTTTGGAAAGAACTCTTCGTAGCAGTACGTTGTTCTGAGCACAGATGCATATTTTATTGCATGCCCCTTAAGTGGGAAATTTATTATTGCTTATGTAACTTTTATAGAACTAAAGCTTTTCAAGTTTGTAGTATCTAAGTTTCAGGTCATCATGGCTTTACAGTCGAATGATTTTGTGTTGTATGTGGTCAGGAACATCGGTTGGTTCCACATCGAATGGTATAGCAAGGATGTTCAATTACACTTATTTACTTTTCACATCTTGACATCTTCCTTTAAATGCTTCAAACAGTTTCACACATTCACCAGTATATTTAATTGTGGTAGAAGACTTTCAGCCTTTAAACGTCTGGAAATGCGCCGTGTTATTCCTTTCGAGTTGCACTTTCTTTTGCCTTAATGTAACGTCAAATAATTTCAAATTTGAAAGCAAGGAGTTGAGAAACTTGTTCATGCCCACCGTGAACGCTTGATCACACAGCCATTCGCTGTCAGTGAGTTTCCTGACAGGTTTTCACTTCATCTCCACGAACTACTTAACTTAACCCTCATCATTAAGTGCCGTGCCGGCTGGCGTAGGCGTTCATGGCTCTCCACAGATCTCGGTCTTTGGTTTTCTGGATCAACTCTGCTGCTGATATTCCTCCGTGCCACCGTCTCAATCCATCCAGCATCATTTCTCTTGGTCTGCCTCTGCCTCTCTTCCCCTCGATCCCTCCAGTTGTCACGATGTTCTTCAATGCCTCTCTTCTCATTAAATGACCAAAGAAAGTTGTTTGTCTCTTTCTTATTGTTGTATATAGTGTTCTAGTTTCATTAGCCTGTTTCAGGCAGTCGTCGTTAGATACTCTGGCAATCCAAGGAATTCTCAACATTCGTCTCAGGAACCACATCTTTGTTGCTTCTAATTTCTTCTTAATTTGTTCATTTACATTCCATATACAGCAAAACTGGTTCTACATAGCATTTCAGCACTCTCTTTCTTACATTCATTGATAGTGACTTATTGCACAAGATACTCTTCATTTTCTGAAATGCGGCTTTTACCTGCCCTATTCTGCTCTTAATCTCTGTTGTGCATCTTCCATCTGATGTTATAAATGTCCCTAAGTATCTAAAATTATCCACCTGGTTAAGGATTTTTCCTTCTACTTCTATGTCACATTTTGGTGTCACCATTTTCTTTGATATCACTATTGGTACTAATTTCTTTATATTCAAAGAGAGTCCTTTCCTTGCACTCTCTGTTACAACAGTGTCCAACAATTGTTGTAGGTCTGTTGATTTATCTGCCACCAATACTGTGTCATCTGCATAGCGTATATTATTTATATTATAACCTCCAACTAGTATTCCTGGCATCTCTTTGATCTCTCTCATTATTACTTCGCTATATAGAGAGAAGAGATCTGGTGACAAGACACATCCCTGTCGTACTCCTAGCCATATGTGTTCGTAACTACCCTCTTTATTTCCAATTTTAATTGCTGCTACTTGGTTCCAGTAAATATTCTGTATTATTCTTAAATCTTTCCCATCAATGTTGATATCTTCCAACATTTTAATCAGCTCATCATGTTTTACTTTATCAAATTCCTTAGAATAATCTATGAAGCATAAATATATGTCTTTCTGTTTCTCTATTGACCTTCACTAATTTCCATTTTTATTTTCTTTCTGGTTATTCTTATTATGATTCTGAGCAGAAGCTTAGTGATATGGTTTATGAGGTTAATTGTACGAAAATCTTCACATTGAATTGCTCCTGGTCTTTTTGGTATAGCTATAAATACCAATTTCAGCATATGGCTGAGTAAATATCCACTGCTGTAAATATCATTTAACATTTTGGTTAATATATCTACTCCAAATTGTCCCAGTACTTTTAATTCTTCTATTGTGATTTCATCTGGTCCAGCTGTTTTTCCTTTCTTCATATATTTCATAGCGTCAGCGACTTCTTCTTTTAGAATAGGTGGACCTTCTAAGTTACTTTCTTCTGTTAATTCTTCCCTTTCCCCATTCATATAATTCTCTTATATACTCATTCCACCTCTTCATTATATCACCTGTCGTAATAAGTGTCGTGCCTAGGGTGAGGGGAATCAACACCCACATTCTTTTAACCCCATTATCGTGATGATCTTCTGGTTTTCTGTCCACAATACCCCATCAGTCCTTGGATCACTCTCTCTCTCTCTCTCTCTCTCTCTCTCTCTCTCTCTCTCTCTCTCTCTCTCTCTCTCTCTCTCTTACCACTGGACCATGCTCCCTCTCATTCTTTTCCAAAACATACTACACAACTCTAGCTTCTAACAAAATGACAAATTAATTTAATAAAGAAAAGTGTCAGGTATGTGCAAAGTGTGTGTGTAGAATGTCTGTCGTATAATCTAGTGTGTATGCAGAATCAGACCGAACAGCTCAGGAGCAAAGTCTGTTTTCATCACAGTACCGGCCACACAACAGCACCATAGATCAAGTACAGAAGGACCTCACCAAATGATGCGTCTCTCCGGCCAGGTGTCGACTTCCTACAATGGCTCTTGGATAGTCCGGATGTCTGTCACCAATGGTGGATGTATTCCTATACTGACCATGAATCCTACACACACAGTGTAACTAATATGTCACTAAAAGTTCTGTGATCTGATAACCCTTGTATAGTAAAATAATGTTTACTGTCACTTTGAAACAAAATGTTAGTAGTTAATTTCTCACAGGAATTCACCAATTAGAAAACACAATGTTAATTGTTAAGTTCTCACAGGAATTCACCATTTGGAAAACGCAATGTTAATGGTCAATTTCTCTATATAACTACTATTTTTCCTGTTACTGGTGGTATTGTAAGTATCTTCACTCTACCATGATGAGAACTACCACTGAGGAATCACTCTTAGATGATCATCGGTTCCTGCTCAGCAGAAACCAGGTTCTTGCAGACCCTCTGGGTTATGGGGCCAGTGCAAAGCCCGCTGAGTAAAAACTGCCTTCAATGATCGAGCCATAATCTTCTTCTATGAATTTTTCTGCTAGCTTTTTGTAAAACATAGTGGAACCTGTTGAAGAGAGAACACACCTGGTGAGAGCAACCCGATTCCGACCTTTATTATGTGAGTGTAGGCCGACGGCCGCACTCAGATATATAACAGAGAACTAAACTCTACATAAGGCAGAGGAGCTCATCACATCGGTCTGAGTCATGGTAAGACAAGGAAAGACCAAAGGAAAAGTGCAGAAACCCAGTAAATACCCTACTGGGAGATCCTACCATATGACATTTCCTTTATCCCCCCTCCCCTCCCCCCCAACCATCCTCAATCTCCCTAAATATCATCCCACTACATTGTTCTTAACTCACTGAGTTAATTGATATCTCACACTAGCTAGTTTAAGCAACGCAATAGCCTACTGTTGCCGACGCACCTATAATACGTTCTCACAACGCACATTACCACTCTAGACTCTTAGAATCATCTAATTTAGGTCTATTTAATTAAATACCATATATTTATTCCTGTTTGAAATCGAGACAACTAAATCACACAATGGATATATGTCCGCCGATGTAAATCAACATAAGACACTGTAGTCTCTCTCCATAATCAAACCAGGAACATCACACACGTCCTTGTTGCCTCAAAACATTTGGTCGACTCCCGCCAAAGTTGTTTGTCCAGACTGTTTTAATACTGTGTCTGAATGACGTCACAAATCTGACTAGACACTAGGCGTCGTGAAGCTATTTTTTTCTCTCCTTTTTCGACTCGATGTAAACAACTGGCTTTAATCTGGGGAATTGTTCCCGGTACTCCATAAAGTCTTGCCGGCCTGTGATCTGGAGAATCTTTTTTCCACAACAAAAGATCTTGCCGACTTTCATTAGGACAGTCTGTCTCCAACATCAAAGAATGACGGCCGCCTGTAGACGAATGGCGCGACAGTCTTTCATCGATCGATAACTCCAAGAATTTCCGTGACATCACCTTCCTCCAATAATATCTTTTCTGTTTTTGATTTCAAACACCCTGTATTTATTCTTATTTTTCTTCCAGTGAGCTCACTGATTTGTCTGTGCATTTATTTGTATCTTTAATGGCATTTAATTCATTTTTTTTTTTGCACTGCTCATTTAACCAACTTTCTTTTGCCTTCCAACATTTATCTTTTATTTCTTTATTTATCTTAGCGTATTCTTGTTTATCATTTTTACTCTGTTTTCTTTTGTCCATCAGCATTAAGATTTCTTCATTCATCCATTTTTTCTTAGCTATTTGACTTCTTTGCTAGTTTGATGAATGGAGTCCCTTAACATTTCCCATTGTTCATTTATACTCTGTATTTTAGCTATTGCATTGTACCTATTTTTCACTGTCACTATGTATTGTTCTTGAATTTCTTTATCTACTTTCAGAACTTCTTTATTGAGTCTCATGATCCTAACCATTTTTCCCCTCTCTTTAATCTTACTTTTATTTGTCCACATAGTGGTACATGATCACTATTACAGTCAGCGCCAGGCATTGTTTTTACTTTAATTTGAGCATTTCTAAATCTTTTATTAATTAGTATGTAGTCAATTTGTTTGCGTATTTTCTGATCAGGGTTTTTCCATGTGTATAGTTGTCTTTTATGGTGTTTAAACCACGTGTTTCCAATTATCATATCATTGATATTTGCCCATTTTATTAGCTTTTCCCGTAATTCATTTCTTGTACCCAAACCATAATTCCCCATTACATCCTTCATTTTCCCCTTTCCTACTTTTGCATTAAAATCTCCAAGTATTATTTTTATTTCCTGTGATCCAATTTGAGCCATCGCCATTTCTATTTCCTCGTAAAAGTGTTGTATTTCTTCATCACTACCCCTTGTTGTTGGTGCATATACTTGTATAATATTTATATCTATTGGTTTGCCTTTGATTTTGACCAAAATAACTCTATCTGAAATACACCAGTATCCATTAACTGACTTGGCTGTTTCTTCGTCAAGTATTATTCCTACACCTTTTTCATGTGTATCCCCTCCAGAATAAATTATTGTGTGGTTGTCAGCTATAATTTTGCCCGATCCCTTCCATCTCATCTCACTAACGCCTAGTATATTCATATTCATGCTATCCATTTCTCTTAGAACATTGTTCAACTTTCCTAGCTCATTTAATGTCCTAACGTTCCATGTTCCTACTCTAAATTTATTTATTTTATTTATGATTTTGCCATCAGTAGCTGGATGACGGTCTGGTGTCACCTGTGGCTCATGACTGTCCCTACCGGAAGAGGATGTCCTAAGACAGCCATTAAGGTCCTTCACTAACTTTGATATATGTTTTGCCATGAAGTCTTGGGAAGATAATGTGGTGGTTTCCTCTTGCCTTCCACATCCACATGGTGGTCTTTTACCTCTAAATCACAAAGTGCATGCTCCCGCGAATCAGGCAGTGTAAATCACAGATGAACACGATCGCCGTGCTCAAGTCAACTCATTCGGAAACGGTTAAACCCCCTGCCTGTGACAAAGTGTATAGATAACTCTACTGTTGACAGGACATTGATGTGTCACAACGACTGTGCACAGAGACACCCATGGTTAATGATGCAGTGGCATATAGTTAAATCAGTTGCATCAAGAATGAGGCGATTCATTTCTTTCTCGATAAATGCAATTATTCCTTCTTGCGATTTCACCATGGTTGAAAAAGGCTCCTATATTTTTTATAGATGTATAGAATTTCAAGTCCCGCCTGCGGTTGCCTTGGCAGGGCCAGAACTAATGATTTCACGAGCCTTATACTGTCGCGGGCCGGATGTTCTACGCACCTGACGCATACGGGTTAGAAGAAAATCCGCACCAGAAAATTTAAATTTGCTGCTGTTTGCAGACAACCAGAGTTTGCCGTATTTTTGTAACCATTGTTGCGGCAGCTTCCACCCTTGTTCTCTTTTCCTCGGAGAGAGTTCTTTAGCTTCTCTCTTATCAGCCATTTGGGGAGTTTTCCCGCACCTCCCTGTATCCCGTGTTGGATTTTATCTCTGCATGGAAATTTTAAACATAGTTATCTCCAGCAAAATATGAATTATCTTGACATTAATAATAATAAAACCCTAGTATAACAGCCAGTCCCCCTTTGGTAGGCCAGTATATTCCACATAGCTAATAACAAGTGCCACACCAGTTATTACTATTACTAAGTCGTGTAGTATTGATTTTTCATTTTCCACATGCCTTTATAATGCATATCTTTTATATTGTTGCTGTTTTCAGTTAGCCTTGAATGATGTGTGAATGGTATAATGTATGAAAGAGAGTGATAAAAGGGCAGAATGTTAGACGGGCCTGCGTGCCCAATTCTTAACCCTTTCAAAATAAAGTTGTGTTGTTGTTGTTGTTGTTGTAGGAATTGTGATAAGAATATTAACACTGAAAAGGCAGAAGAATGGCAGTTTGACGAACACCACTGCAATATAACGGAAACATAAATGGATAATTATTGAAACATATTAGAGAGTACACACATCTGGACAGTGTGTTTACAGACGACGGAAGACTAGATAAAGAAAATAAACACGAAAATACGTAAAGAACCTGTCATCAAGCGATGCTTCAGGCATTACGGGATAAACTTCGCTCGCACCACACAAAAAGATTTGTCAGTCGTACGAGAGGAATTGATTACACATTTTATTGCCACTGGCTCTTTACATTACATCAATGCACAAAAACGGTCGCTAATAAATCACACATGAATACACAGAATTGCCTATCACTAGTCGTTCCTAACCCTACTGCTAATTCTATCTACTAGGCTAAAGAATACGCATCGACGCTAAGCGATGTGTTCACTTCGAAGTCTGTCCCCTGTCTGACGATTCTCCGCCTGCTCACTACACAGCACGCGGAGGGACCTTGTGCGTACTTCGGCTTTTGCGTGCTGCATCACTCAGCACGCTTAGAGTAGTGGCCTCTCTTGAGTTTCCTTCTAGTTCTCCGTGTCTATCACGTTAGCGTGATTATGCCGTGACCAGAGTGCTTACTCTCTGGTTGACACCTCCGTGTCTCATGAGAGAACTGTTTGATAGTTCCCCTTCCTATCTACTCCCTACACCTCCCCTGCCCTCATGTAGGGGCACTGGGTTACCTCTAATCTACTTGAGGTAGACCACTCATTCAGGGTGGTCTTCCCTGAGTCTTTGACACACACCCTCCCCTCCTGTGTTGCGTTACAAACTTTGACTCATGGTTGTGACGCAAGAGGTTTCTAAAAAATTAGTGTATCTAATTTTTGTCAAAGACTAACTTGGTTCTGGGTAACTCAATAGACTTCTACTGACTATTGTCACAATGTAGTATCACTTTACTTGGCTACTGGTGATCGCCACAAACTTGTCTGGTTGGCGTGAGCCCTCTTCTCAATCGCAATATTATATTAATTAGAGGTTTGTCTGAACCGGACCATTGTCTTATAAGACCTGCCCTCAAATAGCAAATTAACTCACTACCCATACAAAGTTGACTTTCTTAGGGTAAACACATGAATTGCTTCATGTCCCCCATATAATATTAAACAACCCTTGCACAAGCTGTGTGCGACAGGCTTTACCTATCTCGCTTCCGCGTGTAAAGTCATCTTTCACTGTTAAGTTAGTGTTTCGTTGTCTATTGTGTCCCCTGACCCGGAGTTATCTCCCTTTGTTCTAAACAATGTATGTAATTTACATGTTTGTTTTCCTGGTTGTTTGCGTGTTTGGATTTACCTAATAATATAATTTACCTTCTAACATGTGTGTCTGTCTATCATATGTATGTAGGTTAGTTTTCAAGTGCCATAATTCGGTTAAATGTGGCCACAAACAAGTGTATAACACTAATTCGTGACTACGTTTCCGTCTTATGAGACTTAAAATACTTTATCTAAGGTCTACACTAAACTACACACAACACATTCGAGACAGCATATGTCAACATTGAAAGCAAACGCTTGACGCAGACAAATAATAAAAAGTCGCGTTGAGCGGCAGAAAAAATCCGCTGGTTGTCCTCACTCTTATTGTATATTTTCCATTTTCTCTCACTTTCACACTTCTGTCACACATCTTTTATCCTTCCAATTATTTAAAAACCTTGAAGTGACACTGTACAAGTTTGGCTCAGTTTGAAAAGAGTTGAGCTTAATGACTGTGCGTAACTTGCTGCACGAGTCATGTATTTACAAAATATTTACATGGATAAAATAGGGTTGATAGTTTGTACCCTGCTGTTATTAAACACTATATTCTACTGAAATACTAATACAACTTTTATAAATATATATATTCTAATTTGTTGTACAAAATCAATCTAATTTAAGGGAAGTAATCTAACTATCTAAAAAAAAATGAAAATGATGTGAGATGAGTTATGTACCTTTCTGAAATGGGTACTGTGAAATGTAACAAAATTATAAATAATGTTTTCATGTTTAAATGAAAAAATATGATTGATATTTTTACTCTACATGGTGTAAATGATGTATGTTAAATGTATAATCCTTTTATCCTATAATGTATAAACTAATTTTAATCCTAAATGATGAGGTTGTTAAAGTGTTCATCAAGATGGAATGACATAAAGTGAAATGAGATGACCTGAATGGTACTGTTCCTATCTAAACTTTTTATCCTAGTCTTTAATTAGCTGTTATTAAGTTTAAAGTACTATACTAATCTACTTTTATGCTAAGTAAGTGGGTAAATTAATGATTTATCTAAACTACAAAAACAAAATTATTATATTCTCTAAATCTAATCTAAATCTATATTAAAGTACCTAATCTAACTATAATTTATCACTATATTAAAACCGTTATAATACATATCACAATAAGTAAATATATATACATGGTATTTATTTACCTCGGGCTAGTGGTTGCCATAACGTACAGAAATTGCTTTCGTTGGCATAGTTTATATATACACAATTGTCCTGGGTATATTAAATACATTACACAGTCATACTTGTGTCTTATGGGTATTCTTCCACTCGTAGAGTCCGTTGGTGTCGTAGACAAGTATATTCGTGTCTGTTATTTATACAATGTTCTGACACTGTTCTTGCATGATTGACACAGGTGATTCACCGGAACACAAATGGAGCATAGTAAGTAACGAGCTGTCTATGTACACACGGTGATTCACTAGTTATTGGAGCACAGTTCTTATTCTGCTGTCTATGGACACATGGTGGTTCACTGTTCTTAGCACACAGTCCTGATCATGATGCCTATGTATTACATAGGATATTTTACACAGGATATTTTAAGTGTACTAAATTAACATTTCTTACACTACCTTTTCATGTGGAATATCAGGTATTTCTACCTCAGATGGTCGACTAAGGGTATCAGCAAGAATGTTATCCCTACCCTTAATATGCTCTATACTAAAAGTATAATTCTGTAATATTAATGACCACCTGTAGATGCGGTCATTGCGATGCACACCACTTTGTATGACCGTGATTGGGGAGTTATCGGTCTGGACTACGAAGTGATTACCCGCTAGAAATCGATGCAACTTCCTCACCGAATAGATGACGCTTAGGGCTTCCAACTCTGATATGGAATATCTGGACTCAGCAGGTGTGATCTAGCGGCTCACGTAGTAAATTGGATGGAAGATGCCATCATAAAACTGGCCTAGTACTGCAGCGATGGAAATCCTGCTGGCATCTGTCCTAAGATAATAAACGAGCCTAGGATTAGGCAAACGGAGGATTGCTACATTACTAAATAGGATTTTCAATTTTGACAATGCAGAAATTAATAATGCATCTTTGACATCTAATTTTACTGATGCTTTTAAAACATTTGAAAATACACTTGTAATTTCAGCTAAGTTCGGTATGAACTTACTGTAATAATTTACTAAACCCAAAAGGCTCCTGACCTGCTTCTTTGTTGTAGGCATGGTCAGGTTCATAATTTTAGTAATAATTCTATTGTCAGTTTTTAGTTGTCCTTGTGAAATGACATGACCCAAAAAATCAATTTCTTGTAGGCCCAATTCAACTTTGCTCGGTTTGACCGTGAGACCGAAGAGTCGCAACCTATCGAAGACATGTCTGAGTTTCAGTAAGTGTGTTGTCCAGTCATCTGTATGGACACAAATATCATCTATATATGTCACTGTATTCGTCACTCCATGTAGTAAATCTCTAGTTAAGCGTACGAAAGTGGCAGGAGCGTTACGAAGTTCGAAAGGAAGAAACCGCCACTCATAAAGACCTAAAGGTGTTGAGAATGCAGTAAGATGGATGGATTGCGTCTGCATAGGGACCTGCCAATATCCCTTAGTAAGGTCTAATTTGGAGAAGATTTTGGAGGTGGACATATCAAGAATAAGATCTTCGCAGGAAGGAATTGGTTCTGCGTCGATCTTAGTGACATTGTTGAGTTTCCTATAGTCCACACAGAGACGAATTGTGAAGTCTTTTTTTTTTTGACCAAGACGATTGGAAAGGAGTACTCAGATGTAGATTTCTGAATGATTCCACTAGCTTCTAAATTAAGAATTTCCTTATTTAGACTTTCTCTATAGCTAAGTGGAATAGAGTACGGCCTGCATTTGATAGGCTTAGAGTCCGAAAGAAGGATGGAGTGCTCGATCCTGTCCGTCCTACCTGGAATGTCGGAAAATATGTCCTTATATTCCGTCACTAATTCTATTATTTGTCGTCGTTGCTCGTCTGTTAGTCCCTGTTCTAACCGTATAGAATCTAATGTCGCAGTGTTGTCTACAATCGGAACAGGTAGTTCCATACCATCGTTGTCTACCTGATTCAGTACGGTTGTGGTGCTAAGTGCGTTTTCTGTATGCTCACTAGGTGTATGCATATTGTCGGCTTTGCCAGGCTCGCTAACTAGTGTAGTTGCGTTGTGTATGTCCGTCGTCTCATCCATAGGTGTGGGTGTATTGTGTTCGTCTGTCTCTAATTCTGTCTCTTGTCGGGAAAAATAGGGTTTCAACATGTTGATATGAAATATCTCTAAGTGTCTGTTTATCGATATTTCATAATCGACATCCGAAAGTCTTTGTATCATCTTGAAAGGCCCTTGCCATGAAGTTACCATATTATTATGCTTGTCTGGTAGTAGTACCATTACGTCTTGATCAGTTTCAAGTATTATGGGTCTAGCACTTTTGTTAGGACTGTGATGTTTAAGGATATCTGAACTGTTCACTGGAGTGAATCTATTCTTCTCCTCCCAGACAAATATTTCTTCATCTGTACAGTGCCTTAGCTGAGGTAGACACCCAAGAATTAAATCAGGACAAGGGTTGTCTAGTATTGCACATGTAAAGGTACCAGAAAGAAACGGGGTGTTTATACGGGCTCTTGCCATAGGATAGGTTTCTATATTACCAGAAAACGTACGGCATTTTACAGAGTCACCAGTATAATCCTTTGGATTAACAAGTTCCTTTTTAATACCAATAATAGAGCTCCCACTGTCAAGCAAACATCGGCATGGCTTATCATTGACCAATGCAGAGTGAAACAATAGATTGCCTCTGGAGGCTATAGTTGCATTAGCATTCTCTAAGGAGGATGTTACAATGTGTCCACATGTGAGTTTCCCGTCTGCATGAAATTGTTGACATTGGTTACAGCTATCAAAGTTTAAAATATCGTTTACACAACACACATCTACGGATTGGTTAAAAGGTAATTCGTTTTGGACGTCACACTCAGTCTCACTTCCACTATCAGAAGATGTATCAATCAAAATTGCACTGTTGGCCTTCATTCTTTGGCGGCCCAGGCACTTATTGGAATAATGCCCGTAGCTAGAACAGAAGAAGCATTTGACTGCACGCCTGTATGCAGTTCTCTTGTTTTGTTGTTTCTTAATGACCATCTCAAGATGTGTCGGATAGTTTGGTGATTTATCACACATAGCATAAGTATCATGAAAAAGTTGGCAATACACACATTTAGGCAATTTTTGATCTTTCTTGTCGACTCTCTGAAATCGTTTTTTATTGCTACGATAGCTTTTAGGTTGGTCCTTAACAAAAGAGACTATTTCAGAGTCGATACTTGATGTTTTAAAAATATCCATATTTGATGAAAAATATGCTGAGCCTTTCTTCTCAAATTGTTCTATGGTTTCGATGTCTGACTGCTGAAGGAATTTAGCGAAAGGAGATGGTATTGTGGATATGACTTTATCCATGACTATTAAATTTTTAAGTTTTTCAAAGTCCTTTCCTATGTTTGCTGCACTAAGCCATCTATTTAGCACGCTTTGGACATTCGAGACATAATCGATGAAAGTCTCACTTGGTTTTGGTTTTAAGTTAGAAAATTGCACTTGATACCCAGGGGCATCAAGTAAGAAATGTTGCATTATCCTATCGTGGATGTACTGATAGTTAGATCTAAGATCAGTTGGTATTGATTCAATCACTTTAAGGGGCTCACCACTGAGGTTCTTCATGTAAATCATAGCCCACATATCGATTGGTACTTGGTGGTATTTAAGCTGATATTCGACATTTTCTGTCCAAGCTGATATGGAATCTTCTTTACAGAATGGCTTAATAATATTTTTGTATTTATTAAGTTTATTCTCTTCTTGTTGACTCTTTAATTTTGTAGCGGAGATCTCTAAGTGTGACTCTACTTCTATACCTTTCATCTTTAACTGTGTCTCTGATTCAACCTGTATTTGTTTTTCTTTCACTCTTGCCATTTCATCTATCTCTCTTTGCTTTAATTCCTTCTCCTGATCTAATTGTTTTTGCTTTAATTCTCTTTCCTGATCTAATTGTTTTTGCTTTAATTCTATTTCTTTTTGTTTTGTTATCTCAGCTAGTTCTACAATCTCCTTTTGGTGTTGTCTTTCTTGTTCTCCAATCTCCTTCTGATGTTGTCTTTCTCGTGCACGTTCATCTCTCTCAGCATCTTTTGCTTCCCTAAATTTTTGATCAGCATATTGCTCTAATTCCTTTCCTGTGTATTCTAATTCCTTGCCTGCTTTATGAAATCAGCTAACGTTGCCATGTTGTTGGGTAATTAGCTAGAGTTGACAGGCACTTAAATATTTACTTTGGTTTATTAGATATGTTAAGTTGTTAAATCCCTGTGTACAAAAATATACTCTTAGATTATACCCTGACAAATAGATCACAAATAATATACTAATAGATCACACCCTGAAAAAGAGATGCATTATTAATCATATTGCATTCAAAATAATTTGGGTATACTCATCTTAACATTCCAGAAAATCAGGTACAATCGTTTGGCACCTCAGGTCCAATCGTTCAGCACTTCGACATACAACTTGAGTTACTCTCATAAACAGCTCTCGTTACATCTGGTTTACAAGAGCATCAACAATTAACCATTTGAAAACGACATATGACTTTAGACAATTTTGTACAATCACATGCCCCCGCACAACACAATGTGGTATAATTAATAATAAATGTCAATGTCCTGTCTTCGTTCTAACGTCTTCTGCCTTCCCTAACTATGCTGTTTAATTTATGGAAGTGATGTACAGACCGAGTCTTATTTGCATAGCGAAAGTAGTGCCATCGTGACGGTAATAAATAGAAACAATCTACAAATAATTAAATAAATGCTTTGAAATAAATATAAAGGTAATAATAATGTTCAAATAAATAAATATATTCAATAAATAACTTGTATAAACAAATAATATTTAATATAAGCCAAAGATTTAGGCGAGCAGCCGCTTGGCGATTTGTAAACAATCCGTCGCTGATTGCAAATGGCGTAGGGCAGCTGTTTGTCAGTCGCGATATGTCATAGGCGCAGCGCTATTTTTAGATTGGAAAAATCGATATTGTCGCCGGCTCATTTCTTGTGTATTGCTCCGCCGTAAATCATTTTTGACAAATACTTATAAATAAATCAGTAAATGTACAAATAAATGATACAAAATTATAATAATAATACTTACAAATGAGAAGAAAACATGTTCATAAGTCACAAAACATTTTAATAAGCATAAATAAACGTTAATTGGTCACGATGGGCACAGCTCGCACTTTGTTCTAGTCTGCACACGCCATTGTTCACTAACATAAATTAAACCCTGTGATTAACTGACAGTAATACTATTTTAGAGCCGTGTGTGAGTGTTTTAGCTTGAACAATTGTCCAAGCTCCACTTCTGACACCACTTTTATCCTAGCCTGTCATCAAGCGATGCTTCAGGCATTACGGGATAAACTTCTCTCGCACCACACAAAAAGATTTGTCAGTCGTACGAGAGGAATTGATTACACATTTTATTGCCACTGGCTCTTTACATTACATCAATGCACAAAAACGGTCGCTAATAAATCACACATGAATACACAGAATTGCCTATCACTAGTCGTTCCTAACCCTACTGCTAATTCTATCTACTAGGCTAAAGAATACGCATCGACGCTAAGCGATGTATTCACTACGAAGTCTGTCCCCTGTCTGACGATTCTCCGCCTGCTCACTACACAGCACGCGGAGGGACCTTGTGCGTACTTCGGCTTTTGCGTGCTGCATCACTCAGCACGCTTATAGTAGTGGCCTCTCTTGAGTTTCCTTCTAGTTCTCCGTGTCTATCACGTTAGCGTGATTATGCCGTGACCAGAGTGCTTACTCTCTGGTTGACACCACCGTGTCTCATGCGAGAACTGTTTGATAGTTCCCCTTCCTATCTACTCCCTACACCTCCCCTGCCCTCATGTAGGGGCACTGGGTTACCTCTAATCTACTTGAGGTAGACCACTCATTCAGGGTGGTCTTCCCTGAGTCTTTGAGAGAACCAATACAAACTATCAACTGTCGCCTATGCTAAAATTTGCAAATATGACACGCGTGACAGATGTTTTAATCCTCCAGCGATGCATTGTCAACACCAGGCATGCGTGGCAGTGTTGGATTTTACTTCTGCACGGATAGTGTTGTGTTCACTGCCTTCCTTATCATTCATTCATTCATTCATTCATTCATTCTTTCATTCATTCATTCATTCATTCAGTAGCATCTCCTTTGCAGAACATCGCACCCACAACAGTCGTCCGGAAAACTTCTCGCTCGACTTCATTGCACAGGGTTTGATCCCATATGGCTCAGTCTCTTTCCGTAACGTGGAAAGCGTTGCACAAAGCACGAACTCCGGAAAAATGCACTCGTGAACCGAAGGATGCGGCCTGGAATCAAATCCACAACCTTCCGGAGCCCGAGTCAGACGACTCAACTACTTTGCCACGGAGACTCCAATAATTATAGTAGTAGTAGTAGTAGTAGTAGTAGTAGTAGTAGTAGTAGTAGTAGTAGTAGTAGTAGTAGTAATAGTAGTAGTAGTAGTAGTAGTAGTAGTAGTAGTAGTAGTAGAATCATTCGATGTATTATTTATAATAGTGACAGTATTAATAATAACGAAGTAGATAGAAAACTGCAATAATAATGCCATGAAAACGTTTGATCGAGGGTTCGGCGCCTGCCAAGTGAGGGAAAGACTGAACACCTATTCCACAGTATATTCAGGCCTGCAACATGTTATTGCCCTATCACATCAGAGACCCATAGCAGAAAACTGCAGAGGAAACAATGTAACTTAATAATAATTCAATCCTCGCCTCAGTGTGGTTTAGAACACATGACCTTGGCGACGACAGGTAGCGGTGATAGCCACTGCACCACCACGGCTTCCAGAACACAGACTTCACAGAAGAAAAGACAACATACAACACATTTATTTATCGTTGTTTATTTGGAAACATCAATATACAACAAATGTGCGTGGTTAGGAATAATAAAACATGATAAAGATTATGCACACATTCTTAAGTATATTATTTGTGCATGTGTACACACGGTGTAGACCGGGAAACCATGATCGCGAGGTCATGGCTAACGGGGCTATGACTCGCCATATTAGACGGACACCCTATGGTCATATGTTTTCCCTAAATCTGCGACTGGCCTAGCAAGCCAGCAGGGGATCTTTATACTGCTAGTAGAAATCCTAAGAAGTATAAACGGACTGACAATATTGGATACAGACCAGGTAATGTTAATGGACTATGAGATAGATCAGCGATTCATAAAGTAGACACAATGAGCAGCCTGCGATTTTAATTGTAAAGAAGAAGGACTTATAGAAACAATGAAAGTGAGGAACATTGGACTGATGGCAATAGCGGACACCATAACAAAGGGGGAAGGATGCAAGGAGATTTATCACAGTTACACGTTTTCTACTCTGGAGTAGACCAGCAAGAAAGGGCAAGGCGCGGTGTGGAAGTCATTGAACCACGGCTAGCAAAAGGAATACTAGAAATAAAATATATATCAGAAAGAATCATAACAGTGAGAATAAAAGAACAAACAATTACAACATATGTACACATATACTCATCATGTAATACAAATATGAGCAAGAATGCGAGGAATTCTACGAAGACATACATGACGTGCTAAATAAAATAGAGAAGAAACACAACGTTATATGTATGGGAGAATTCAATGCAAGACTAGGTCATAACAGAACGGTCAGAGAAAAACACATTGGAGCATTTGGAGACCAAAATAATGAAAGAAATGATAACAGAAGTAGTCTGATACGACATCTATGTAACAAACACATTCTAAAAACACAGAGACTCACAAATATACACCTGGTATATATGGAACGATCTAGATACTAAAAACCAAACTGATTTATATTAACAAAAACTAACAGAAAGAGAAATATACTACATGCAATAGCAGTATAAACACAGACCACAAAGCAGTTGTTGCCACAATCAGAACCATAAGAAGAAGAAAGCAAAGATCAGGAAAATACATGCCCTGCGAATCAGTAAACTTAAGAAAAAAAACCTCAAAGACGTGACAGTGAGGAAAAATTATGAGAAAAACCTAATTGAAATTTTTGTAAAATTAATTATATAAAGAAAAACAGTGGAAGGGGAATGAGAGATGTTCAAATCAAGCATTTTAAATATTGCAAAAATAATACGCGGAACCACGAAAAAACGCAAAACATGGATACAGAAAATAACAAGTTGGTGGAACGCATGGGAAAGTAAATAAGGAAAAATATAAGAAGTGGTTGAAGAGCAAACAAGAACGTGATTACATATAATATAGAATAGCGAGAAGACAAATGAATAGAATAGTAAAGAGAGAAAAGCAAAAAGACCGGCGGGAGTATGGAGAAACCCTAAATAAAAACTACAAAGAGGCAATTAGAAACTTCTACAAAAAGATAAGTGCAATGAGAACCAGAGGAGAGCCCTGTGACCCAACTTAAATAATTAACAGCGAAAATGGATGTCACATAATACTGACAGGTTAACGTTCCCATGATATATCAAAACATAAAATTGCTTATATTACACGGAGATGGAAGGTTATTGACCTTTAGATCAGGAAAACAAGCGATCCTTTATTGACTCCAAGATCAAAACAGATACCGCGGGATTTGAACATACATCTATTTGGGAGACAATGCAGATTAAACTAAGGAGCACATGGACGAATTAACATAAGTAGGCCTATACAAAAGGCAAGATGACGTTTCACAGCTCTGGAATACTTGTGGAAATCAAACTTAGCACAACATTTAGAATATTTAACTTCAATGTTTAATTAATACAACAATATGTGTCAGAAACACGGAGAACGACTAAAAGTATTAATAATAAAGCTCAACCATTCACTAACTGGTACCTGCGGATAATAGTGGGACTACAATGGTTTGACAGAATCACCAATGTAGAGTTGGTGGAAGAACTATACACAGTCCATGGTATCAAGAGATGAAGAAAGGGCACTGGCGCTGGATCGACACACACTGACAAAACACGGGGATAGTGTAATAAGACATTTTCTTGAGTGGAATACACACGGCAATCGAATTAGTGGAAGACATAAAAACAGATGGAGAGACAGACAAAGGCAGAGATGACATTCATGGGGACGACATGGAGGAAGCAGAAGGAGATGGCGACGGATAGTATGGCTTGGTGTGAGTTGGATGTAGGATGAAATGGCAAAAGAAGAAGAGGGAGAAAAAGTGTCGCATACACTAATATTTACACATCTACATATTCTACCTGAACTAAGGACAAAAGCTTGTCAAGACCGGATTTAAACTAAATAAATGGTCATGGTAAATTGGCTCAGACTAATTTGAATATGTTATCAATGTCGATACAAATATTCCCATAAATTAAGCTAATAATAGTGTGTGTTGCCAGCAAAATTACATTCTCTCAACCACCCTCACCTCGTAATGTTTTGGACTTACGATGGCCCCTATCTTGTAATCTAAAAGGGGAATACAGCCTGGAGATGGCGGGAGGAACTGGAATCTCTGAAACATGTTGGAGAGAAACAGAAACAGTTCCATCTTTGCTAAGCTCTCCCCCAGACAGACCCGCCGTCCAGTACTGAATGGAATCAATTGTTCGGCGTTCATTAAAGTGCCGTTGTTGTCAATGAAACGTTCCGGCCTGAAGCTCAAAGCGTCTTCTCCCCAAGTGGCCTTCTCGTGAAGCACAGAGTCCAGGTTTGGCATTATCCAGGTCCCTTTAGGTATGGTATAGCCTCTTAAAGTTGTCTCTTCAGAACACATGTGGGTCACAGACAGGGGGGCAATGCTGGCGAGACGTTGGGTTTCCATGATGACAGCGTTGAGATATGTCAGTTGATTCTTGTCCTGTATGGTCGGGGTTCGATCCGTTCCCACCTTATCTGTTATCTCTCGATACACCTTTTCTTGTACTTCCGGGTTGTTTAAGATATACAACACACACCAGTACATAGTTGTGCTTATGGTATCGGTTCCAGCAATAAACAGATCATACATGATCTTAATTAAATTATCATCATCCAATGTTGTCGATATCCCAGTTTGAATTCTCTTGTTTCTTTCAATTAAATATGCATCAATCAAGTTACCGACATTGTTGGGGTCATCTATTGGGTTCCTTTTTTCCTGCATAATTGTAGCTAGAGCATTAATGATTCCACGAATACTTGCAGTTACCTTCTTTGCTTTGAAGAAATCTCCTGGGACATACTTAAGCCAGCTTATAAAATGCACCATACCAATAAATTGTTGGTCGGAAGCCAAACATTCCACCTTTTGCATTAAATCCTGGAATGTCCTATCACTATACTCAAAGCGATTGCCCATTAAGATAGAACAGATAATGTTGGAGGAGCTGATGTATAATCCCATCCAAATATCTGTAGGATTTCCCTTCAGATCTGCCAGATACTTCATGAAACAATAAGCCTCTTCTTGAATCTTCTCGGCAAGAAGATTCTTTCCCATACCAAATGCTCGGAGGATGGACAGACTAACAGCTCTTTGCTCCTTCCACAGTTTTCCACTGGAAAGTATAACTCCCTTTTCAGGTAATCCAGTAGCCTGTGGGAGAGACAGTTTCAGTAATAAACATAACGTATATTGCATGCTATAAGACATATTATGCACGTGGAAGATGCTTCACTGAAATAAAGAACAGAATAGGACAAGCAAACACTGCATTCTATCAGATGAAGAAGTTTGTTTGTTTGTTTGTTTAATTTTTTTTGCAGTAAGTTATTGTCTTTGAAAGCTAGAAAAAAAAGAGGTCTTGCATAATACATAGAATTAATTTTAACATACGGCTGCGAATCCTGAACATTTAGTAAACAGGCGAAAATATATTAGAAGATTCTTTATAGAAAAGGATGAAAATTAATTGGACTGGACAGCCAAAATCAACAATCTAGACGTTTTTATGGAAAATGAGTCCCAAAGACAACTTATGACACACATCAGAAAGAAGCAGTCATCGATTTTTGGCCACATTATGAGAAGTGAAACAATGGAAATACGCTGCGATAACCAGAAATATTTGTGGAAATAGAGATAGAGGAAGACAGCGTGAGAAGATAATTGACAGTCTTGTGTCACAAGGAAAGAAACGGAGTCAACACACCAACTGATTCAAGCCATGGGGGATCGCAATTTGTGGAGAGGCATGATCGCTCACGCCAGCCGGCAAGGCACTGTATTATGATGATGAAAGCATATTAAGGTGTTATCTAAGATAGCTGTGCTTTACTGCTTTACAAATAGCAGTTAGAGCAGTGGTTCTCAACTGGTGGGGAATTCCACCCAGGAGGGCATTTTAGGGTTTCCGGGGGGGGGGGGGGGATTTAAGATTATTTCAAGGGGACGTTAATACAAGAACCTATTATTTGATATTGTTTTTCCCACCATACTTTACTGTTATGTACTTCTCGTCCTTCTTAAATTCGTTTTATAACGTAAGAAGACCCGCAAATCACGTTTTATGTAGACGTCTAAGCTTGTTCAAGTATGTGTTATTAAATTTAGCTTCCATTTTTACGTATACTGTGTAGAGGCGGGAATGGGGATTTCTAGGGAGGAAATACGAACCTTCTGAACATATGGTGAAGATGTACATGGGTCAAAAAGTTTGATAACCATTGAGTTAGAGGGCCAGACTGATGATATCTCAATAGATCAAAGAAGTAACGGTTGCAGTCGTATTATTTTGTTTTGATGATATCTCAAGTTGAATTTATAGTTCATAATTTTGAAACGTTAACAGCTTTTAAGAAGCGTCATTACGTCTAGCTGTTCAAGATGCTTAGTATAGTATCTTCCACTTACCTTAACTCTATTTTGGTTTAAATTTTAATGTGTATTTCGTGTGTATACAGCGACTGAATGTAATAGCAGTAGTAAAATCTAACTAACATGTGGCCAGAAAGAGGGTTAATAATAACACATATTTTATTCAAACATCGTGTTTGTCAAACGGAAAAACAAAACAAAACGATAACACTAAACGGTCAAACGAAAACCTGGCATAAATGAAACAACATAGATCTAGCATCTCGATCTGGCTTTATTCTTCTAGGAACACTTACAGTAGACTACTAATAGATTCTAGAATACTCAAAAAATCAAGGAATTGAACATACAGGAAAAGAAGAAGCAAACAGGTTTTAAAAAATGACGTTATAAATTATCGGAGGCTTCAGGAAAATACGGTCCGAAGAAAATTCATGCAAGAAATCAAAGAGCTACATAAAACTTCCATGACTAGTTCTCAAGTGTAGAAAAATAAAGTGGCATTTTTAAAGTTTGCCACTCTTGACACACTTAAAAATACATGTAGACCAATTTAGTAGGGCAGGACAACAGATTAAGAACCGCTTGGTGTACCAATTAAGTAGGGCAGGACAACAGATTAAGAACCGCTTGATGTACCAATTAAGTAGGGCAGGACAACAGATTAAGAACCGCTTGATGTACCAATTAAGTAGGGCAGGACAACAGATTAAGAACCGCTTGATGTACCAATTAAGTAGGGCAGGACAACAGATTAAGAACCGCTTGATGTACCAATTAAGTAGGGCAGGACAACAGATTAAGAACCGCTTGATGTACCAATTAAGTAGGGCAGGACAACAGATTAAGAACCGCTTGATGTACCAATTAAGTAGGGCAGGACAACAGATTAAGAACCGCTTGATGTACCAATTAAGTAGGGCAGGACAACAGATTAAGAACCGCTTGATGTACCAATTAAGTAGGGCAGGACAACAGATTAAGAACCGCTTGATGTACCAATTAAGTAGGGCAGGACAACAGATTAAGAACCGCTTGATGTACCAATTAAGTAGGGCAGGACAACAGATTAAGAACCGCTTGATGTACCAATTAAGTTAAAGACATCATATATGCAGAAAGAAGATAGCATTAAAAATGGATTATTCTACATTTATCTGAACAAGTGTATGTTACCTGTAGAACAGCACGACAACATGACACACGAACTATTAAAGCATCTATAGATGAACAATGGATTATTCTACATTTATCTGAACAAGTGTATGTTACCTGTAGAACAGCACGACAACATGACACACGAACTATTAAAGCATCTATAGATGAACAATGGATTATTCTACATTTATCTGAACAAGTGTATGTTACCTGTAGAACAGCACGACAACATGACACACGAACTATTAAAGCATCTATAGATGAACAATGGATTATTCTACATTTATCTGAACAAGTGTATGTTACATGTAGAACAGCACGACAACATGACACACGAACTATTAAAGCATCTATAGATGAACAATGGATTATTCTACATTTATCTGAACAAGTGTATGTTACCTGTAGAACAGCACGACAACATGACACACGAACTATTAAAGCATCTATAGATGAACAATGGATTATTCTACATTTATCTGAACAAGTGTATGTTACCTGTAGAACAGCACGACAACATGACACACGAACTATTAAAGCATCTATAGATGAACAATGGATTATTCTACATTTATCTGAACAAGTGTATGTTACCTGTAGAACAGCACGACAACATGACACACGAACTATTAAAGCATCTATAGATGAACAATGGATTATTCTACATTTATCTGAACAAGTGTATGTTACCTGTAGAACAGCACGACAACATGACACACGAACCATTAAAGCATCTATAGATGAACAATGGATTATTCTACATTTATCTGAACAAGTGTATGTTACCTGTAGAACAGCACGACAACATTACACACGAACTATTAAAGCATCTATAGATGAACAATGGATTATTCTACATTTATCTGAACAAGTGTATGTTACCTGTAGAACAGCACGACAACATGACACACGAACTATTAAAGCATCTATAGATGAACAATGGATTATTCTACATTTATCTGAACAAGTGTATGTTACCTGTAGAACAGCACGACAACATGACACACGAACTATTAAAGCATCTATAGATGAACAATGGATTATTCTACATTTATCTGAACAAGTGTATGTTACATGTAGAACAGCACGACAACATGACACACGAACTATTAAAGCATCTATAGATGAACAATGGAGAATATACGGTGAAGAGAAGTCAACCCTCTGAAATGACTGCACAAGATATTTTATAAACGTGTCACGTCACGAATATGAGAAACCGAGATACACGCTACAACCCAAACACCATCATAAATAGCATAAGAGGTGCACCTTTATTTAATCGACAAGAGACACTATCAAAGTTGGAAGAATAATTAACCCCGCACATAACGTAGAAACCCCACATTTTTGCCTAAATGCTACAAATAACAAGAACCAAACTTCATACCTGCAGAGGTAAAATCAGATATACAAAAAAGCCCTGAAAACAAATCTTCAGGTACAGATGGAATAACCATAAAAGGTATTCAGACGTGTGGGAAAACAGGAGGTAAATGGCTGCAAAAGGTGTTAATATAACCTATGAAGAAAGAAACATCCTGGGAGATTATCAATATGCAATAATAGCATCAATATGGGAAAGTAAAACAAGATGAGAAAGAGAGAGAGAGATAGAGAGATAGAGAGAGAGAATAGAGAGATAGAGAGCGAGAGAGAGAGTGAGAGAGTGTGAGAGAGAGAGAGAGAGAGAGAGAGAGAGAGAGAGAGAGAGAGAGAGAGATGTAAATTATTCTTGAGTTACAAAGGGAAAATGTACGCAAAACTATTGGAACAAAGAGCTAGACAGCAAAGCAAAGTACAATCTGGTTTCAAGAAATCTAAAGGTTGCACTGATGCATTATTCAAACTAAGACAAAAATGTGGGGTGAAATACCTCGAATACAGTACCAGCAGAATATGGTGTTTGTAGATCAGGAACAGGCTTTTGACAGAGTAGGTAGATCTTTATTATAGACCATCCTTGAAGAATTAGAGATAGCAGGATATTTACTAGAATACATCACAGTCATGTACCACTCGAGCCAAAGTGCAGCAAGAACGCAAGCAGGTATATCAGATATATTCACAATCAATACAGGAGTGAATCATTGATGTATGCTATTACCCTGATATCTAAAATATACACTGATAGAATACCCAAAGAAGCAAAACCTTGACAGCATGCTATTCAGAAAATGTCCAAGGCTTTGCTTTAGACGAAACAACACATTTACCTGCATAAGACGAGATCGAAAATAGATGCAATACGGCGAACCAACTCATTGTACAAATGACACCAATACTAAAGAACAAGTACGTTTCAATAGTTACCAAGAAACCACTCTGCAACACCATATCCTACCAACTCTATGCTACCAATGTCAAACCTGAACAATTACATAAAAAAAAAGAAATGAAAAATCACAACAACAGAAACGAGATTCCTGATAAAATAACTCAATGTACCAAGAAGAGAGAAACCCAGAAATGAAGAAACCAGGATTAAAGTGGGTATTACATCAGAGCTGTAAAATAGTTTGGCCATATAACTAGATTACCAACTAACAGTATACCTCAACAAGCAATGATATACAGAACAAATGGAAGCAGAAGACGGGGCCGCTCACATAAAAGAAGGATAGAGGGAATTGCAGAGTCCATGGAAATCTCGATAAATGAAGTCCACAAACGGGCACTCTCCCGATGTTTATGCTTCACCTTGACACCGCAAGAAACACGATGAAGAAGATGAGATGAGAGATCAGCGTCTGTTTTACGGCGATGTAGCATAATGGCTAACCACCAATATTCAGTTAACAAGACCGCAAGCCAAGAAGAAGAAATAACATAAAACAATTGACTACACAACGGCAAACTGGAACTAGGACTTAAAATTTAACATCGAAACTGGAACTGCATAAGTGACAGATGACTTGGATTCTTGGAAAGATTTCATCAGACAAAGCTCGGAAACCCATTGGATAGGTGGAGACATGTGACCCGCTTTCGCGCCAACACATGTTTAGCATATGTTAATATTTCATCAGAATATGGTAAGCCCGCACTTTTTCTGCAACCAGCCTGATGACCAGACGTGGAAAGCTGGTGTGACCAAATTTTCAAACATGGGATTGCGGAGTGTCTAGATCCGAGGTAAGCTTGTAATTCCCCAGATTAGACTAAGAACCCGCTGTATCAGGTATCAAGAAATGGTATCCAGTGTTTGTAATGTCAATTGAAATGTATTATTATTAATTAAAACCTCTGAAATGTAAAAATGCTCGACTGTAGATTCTGACGACGCAGAGCCGTTCCCGGGCAAACTGACACTCTAATACTCTCTTCGATGAAACTGCAATCTCTGATATTCTTAAAGATAATTATTAACTTTGGGAAGTGCATTATACTACTCCATTCTATTCTGAACAACTGTACGAAGTGATGATTCTAAAGCAATCTTGTGCATTTCAGCAGACGCTGATAAAAAATGCTATCACTACCTACAGCTAAAATGACAGTTCGTGTACTAGAATAGGTGCCTTGTTTTAAAACAGACTTATCTATGTCTATTTTCAATTTAGAAAGTTGAGAGAGAAATCCAATCTTTTCTTTCTGCTTCATCTATTGAATGGATAGGGTTTGAAGGATAAATATTTATATTTATGTCAAATTTTAATTAGATAAGAGCACTTATGAACTGCATTACATCAGAAGAGTTGAGCTTCGCGGAACTCCATCACACGAAGTGAACTTAACTCATTACTCAACATAACTTAAAACACAACACCACTCAACACCACTCATCACCACACAACCCAACACTCAACATCACAACAACCGATAATGGGAGAGAGTTATTAGACACAGAAGAAGAAGAAGTTGGTTAATTGGGAAAACACAGAGAATTATTTATACACACTATAAACACCATTGAGTGGAAGAAATGTTATAAATGTATGTCATTTATTTACATGCATCTTGACACCTCCTCACTCTTGTCACTGTCTTACTGTACACGTTCACTGACCCCAGGTCAAATGAGAACCTACAAACAGCAGGAACCAGTTGATACAAGGCGTACACAGTGTGATAAACTCTGACCACCCCAAATTAACCCAACACTAGATTAGAGAAAAAAGGAGGGGAGGGGAACTAGTTCCTACTTCAGGAATTTAGGTTTCTTTTACCTACTTTTAAAAGATTGTATTGGGAAGATTGTATATATTTATGTGAATTTTAAACAGTGATCTTGGTGGCTACCGACAACCACCCAACACATCAGCAAACTAACCACCTGAATCAGACCTGAAAGAGGGAGGCCGAGAGAAAGAGATGAACCACAAGTGAGATGGAAGATGACTTGGCCATGAGCAAAGTATGGGGAGGCCTTCAGAGGAGCTATACGGGCAGACCTGAAGTGGATCCATCAGTCAATGGACCCTGGCTTACCAAATCTTCCAGTCACCAGGTTACCTTTCTAATTGGTACACACCACACCCAATTTCAGGAAACTGATAATTAATTGTTGATTCATCATCTTCACACTTAACATGTGCAACATCAAAATGTTTACTATGTTTTCACACTTGTTGACCTCTCATGTATCGATGCTTGTTTATTGATGGTCTGTGACAATGGTCCAATATGCAACTTTTCTAATATATCTTGTGTAAATCACAATAGAGATGTGTGTACTGGCCAGAAGGCTCGGGCCCAGTCAATTAATGATTAACATGAATTGATCTTCTGTTAATTTATCAGTTCAAACCTATCTGTGAGTCACCAGCTTCTTTGTACATCATGTTGTCAGAATCTAATGTGATTGATGTGTTTGATTGTTTAAAAATCAATCCACTCATAATGACTTACTAAAATGGGGGAGAGAAGACTCTAGATCTATCAACTGCTCAATATCCATGTTTTCTCCATCTAAATCAGGCTGAGAAAATTCTCCAGACTTTCCTCAGATTTGATAACCAAAAAAAAAAAGGGGGCTCCAGAGCTACAGAATCCTTGGAGAAGGGGCAGAATCCCAGTTAGTAATCATTATTCTCACCAGGGCCATAATCTATATCTCCTAGACTACTTAATAGAACGAGGCCTGCAGATAACTCAAGGTTCATATTCTGGGGTTATTGAAGATAGAAGAGGATGGGGCTCTACTTCTTTTGTTAGAAATGGGGCATGCACTACAGTGATCTCCCACTCCCTTCAAAAATATGTGACATATTGGGATGGCTACGTCCTGGATGGTTCCCATAAATAAATTAAACAATTAAATAATACATTGTGTAATTAAAAAGTTACACAAAACAATCACAAAATCTTTAGATTTTGAACATTGTCATTTTATTATATTGATTGACAGCCACATGATATGAAGGACATTTACAGATAAATAAGAGTAGGTGACTGATCATCCCTCCTGAAGAAGGGGACCTCTTTTAAATAGGTATACTTCAGAAAAAGGTGCTCCAGGAGAAATATATAGTGTGTATCTACTATACCAACACTACTTCTCTTCCAGAGAAGGCGTTCTTTTCCTGTGGAGTCTGAACTTTACAGCATTTCATCAACCACCGGAAAATCTTATCCGTTGGGAAAACTCTGTCTAATTTCAGATTCTTTTCTTTACTAGGAATTAATTCTGGTTACTTCAGTGCCTGCTGCCTTTGGCTTTTCCAGCATTGACAGACAGACATAACATAGGGTGTTTTTAATATTGCACATGCTCTGTTGTATATTTGCAGATCAGGGACTGATAAGCTTACGCGGATCAGACTAACTGCTATTATATTTTTTAGGCAGAACAAAGCAATAAATTCTAGGCATGGCGGAAACTGCAAAGTTTAGAGCCCAAATAACAGAAACAGGTAGGGAATGCGGGTTAGATGGCCCTGAGCTAGCTAACTATGTTTCAGATGCATTCGACAAAAGAGAAAGACTGCAAGCGGAATTGGCTCTCAAAGAAAAACAGCTTCAGGCTGAATTGGCTGAGAGGGAAAAACAGCTTCAGGCTGAATTGGCTGAGAGGGAAAAACGACTTCAAGCAGAATTGGAGGAGAAAGAGAAACGATTTCAAGCAGAATTGGAGGAGAAAGAGAAACGACTACAGGCTGAAATGGAAGATAAGGAAAGAGAGCGTCAACACCAACTGGAGTTGAGGAGAATGGAGACTGAAGTGGAGATCCGGAGAATAGAGAAAGGGAGTGGTCCTACACCCTCAACCTCATCAGGATCGCCAGTGACAGAACCACCTCCTCACGTCTCTCACCTTAATTCAGGAGCTATGTCATTTCCTCTGGAACCCTTTAATGAACAGACTGACCACATCGAAGGATTTTTATCACGCTTCGAGGCAATGGCTGTCAGCTGTGGGCTTGAAGAAAGTAGATGGGCGACGAAGTTAGTGCAGGCCTTAAGATCCACCGCGTATGAAGTGTTCTCAAGACTTACTCGTGAGGAACAACAAGAATACGAAACACTGAAAAAGGCAATCTTGAGCCGATTCGAAGTGGACGGGGATTCTTACAAAGCTCAATTCAAAGCCGCAAGGAAGGAACCGAGTGAGAGTTACGCGCAACTCGTTGAAAGACTGAAGTCATACATACAAAGATGGACTTGCTTGGGAGGATTTGAGGAAAGTTTTGAAGGACTCCGTGAAATGATCATCATTGATCAGATCAAGGGGAAAATGCAGAACGAAATGAAGGCATTCTTAACCCAAAACGGGGCTGACAGCCTAGAAACTATAATCATCCTGGCAGAGAGATTTGAGAAATCTCAGAAGGAGATGGGAGGAAAGGGACGTTCGAACAACACCCCCTCTCAAAACAAAACTCCACAGCCAAAAGAGGGTGAAAATACTGTGGCCACCAAGAAAAATGGGAAATCCCAGAAAAACACTCAAAACACAGCCCAAACAGCGCCGAAGGAGGACAAACCATTCTGTACCCATTGCAAAATTAGAGGTCACACATTTCAGAATTGCAGGAAGAAGCCACCTCCACACACAGCGGCCTGTTTGGCCAACCGAAAAGAGAAAAAAGTGAGCACTGGTGAAACGTCCAAACAGACACCTCATCAAGACACATCATCTCGTATTCCGGTTGTAGAATCCATCTTGTTAAATGGATTCAAGACTACCTGTTTATATGATACTGGATTATCGTATGACTGTGTTTTCTCATCATCCTTAGTTCACCCTGAACAGGTGACAGAGGAAATAGTGGAATTACAGGGACCACTGAAGAGTTCAACAAATATGTCTCTTCAAGTGGCAAAAGTGAACATAGCCTCGCGGTATGTCACTGTCACAGAACTCAGTGGGTCCGCCTCGTGATGGTTCTGCTGAGGAAAGGTCCGGTGAGACATCGGAGATTCGGGTGACGAAACTTTACCAGTGAAAGGGAAGTAACCAGTAAATTGACTCTACCCGACCCGAATCGTTGCTCGCCCTTTAAGATTAGTCCAGTAGGTTGGTGGCGGAACAGATTTCCGGGCAAGAACGACTGCGCATGTCTGACTGCGCAGTCGATTGTCCCGGAACACCTGATCAGAGGGAGACAAAGGTTGCCGGCAGGCAGTCGACATTTTGGCCTAGTGCTAAGGGAGAGAGAGCAGGACGCCGTGTCTTGACGAGGGTTAAAGACTTCCGACATCATGTCCAGTTGCAGTGACACCGCTTCTCGTCTCCACTGTCGTGCTGTTTATGTGAAGGTATGTGTACAACCGTTTTCATTAACTAGTGCGGTGTCGGTGATTCAAATTATGAGATTTCGCTAACGCGTGTACTGACCGGCGCGGGAAAGGAGGTCACGTGTGAACAGTGGCAAGCTTGTAGTTTACGACGGTAAAATTAAGCCTGTGGCAAACGCGTGTGTAGCAACATTGTACTGCTAAGATATTTCATAGGTTAGCAGCGCGCGGCTTATTTACAGCCCCTGTTGATCGGGGAAATCGGGTTCAGGGAAGTGAGACCTATAATTCGAGTTCACACATGGCCAACTTTATATCCTCGAGCGTCGGCGGGGCCAGCGCGGCCGAACCGTTACTCACAGCGCTAACGGAAGTAGATTAAGGAGTCGCTTCGGATATATCGAGTGATATATCGATGAAATCGGGCAAGTGCAACGAATCGACTGCACCGGTCGGCCGAACCCTCCGAGGTCGTTTCAAGGTCGTGCCGGGAGTCGAGCACTGATCACCAGGTGGCCGACCACTGACTTTCTTCTTGGCTTTCCTCACATCTGTCTTGTAATTAGTTCCCTCGATGGAAGGCCAGCTTAATATAGTGGTGTCCTGAGAGGTTGACAGAAGGAGAAGGGACCATTGCGACAGAATTGTTCATATTGAACATGACACCGTTCTAAATGCCCCGACCTGGGACCAGGGAGGGGGGAACGGGGTGTGGATTTCTGCTACAGGGAGATCACCCTGTATATTTATGTGGAGTTCTTGGATGGTGCATAAGGCCTGGTACGACATCAGCGTTGGCGGATAACATGAAAGAGGTGAGGGAGTACTGCCATTAGCCCTCCTTAAGGGCGCTTCTATCTTTAAGTACAACTAACTCACTAACCACATGTGTTGTCTAGCTATGTTTCAGCAGAGACCCATATCTCCGACACCAACCTTGCCCAGTCCTACGTTCGTCTGAGAAAGAGGATGTAGGTGGACAGCTGCCACTTTGGTTCTAGGTCCAGTCTGTCCTCGACCATTGGAGCAGCCAGTGAAGGAGTGCGGCCCTTATGGGAAGGGTCCACATGTCTGAGTAATGGGGACTTAAGTGTATCTGCTGTGGGTAAGTCTGATTCATGGTGCTCTCACTGAGTGTTATCCTCCACAGATTCTATCTTTTTGAGAGCAGAGCCATGATCTGGGGACGAGTCCAGTGATCCGGACTAGGGCGACAGCCGGTGTGAATAGCTGGGAAGTCCACTACCGCAGCGAGCAGTACGTACAATCGAGAGTACGTCTCAGGAGGGGCTCCAGCTAACGCCTCGCCCACTCCACGTCTGATAGCCCAGGTTATGTGCCAGGACAACACCATATCGCCTTGTTCGTTACTCCAGCTGGGCAAGTATCTGATTGTTGTTAGTGTCCAGGTTGTGACCCTGACTGACTGCCTGCATGCCAAATAATGCTGATGTCTCCGCTACCAAGTGCCTGGTACCCTGTGGTGCCTGATATTGTGGAAGAACTTGTGTCTGTTTTGAACTCTATCTAACGTGACACGTTTCAGCGGGAGAGGTATCTGTGCTGTGATATCTGCGCTATGAGTCAGAGGATCTGCGCGGGTTGCATAGACAGTTAGGACTGCTACTACCATTGAGTGAGAGATCATCCTCTTGCTATACCCGCAGTACCATCAGACTTTTCCAGACGCTTCGGAGGAGTGTTCTAGTTCCTCAGCTTCCGAAAGAGTCTTTATCCCTAAGGTGATCCAGACTTCAGGGACGTCATCCACTGAAGGTCCCAAGTACCAGTGAGTCAACTCGCCAGCCATCCTATCCAAGTGGAGAAACCTATACCTGGAGGGAGGCCTGAGAGACTTGGTGAGCGTGTCTGACTTACCCAATAGTGTGACTTGAGGCCCTGACGATGATGACACTTCCTCCAGGAGGCTACTCGATCCTTGCCACGTCTTATCTCGCATAGATACTGCAGGGTCTATCTCGGAATCATTATCATTCTCATTCATCCATTCATCTTGTATAATACACCATATTGTTAACATAGTTAGCTGCCAGAGTTGCGTCATGAGTTCAGGACGAAGTTTGAAAGGGGTAACGTCCCTTGGTTGAGAGTGAGGGAGATAGAGTTCCAAGGGTCGAAGGGGTTTGTGGACTGAGGTCACCTATGTCCCAGGGCTAAAGGTATCCCGTTGTTAAAGTGTGATAGCAGGTTCATCTCACCCCAGGGAGTGCTATGACAGTCACTGGGACAATCAAGGCAGCAGTCTTGGACGATCCGATATATCCCGTAATCCTCGGCTGTAGATTTATCGTTCTAGGAGAACCTGTTCAACCTGTGGCGATGGCGACCATGGCCACTCGATCTCAGGCGACAAAAACTCCAGAAACAACTACGCCAATCCCTCGAATGGAGGAACTGAAGAGGGCACAAGAAGCCGACAGAACCTTGGAACCCTGCTTCAGAAAACTGCCAAAATCACATTTACCTCTACGTAAAGGTGATCTGTTCATGAAGTCAGCACTTCTTTACAGAAAAGCAGGACGAGCTGGACAAGAGTTTAATCAACTTGTTGTACCAACTCAATACAGGACTCAGATCTTAGAGATGGGTCATAGTCTACCATTCAGTGGGCACATGGGTATCAACGCTACTACACAGCGGATTACCACTCACTACTTTTGGCCAGGGATGAACTCAGACATACAACGGTTTGTAAAATCATGCCCACAGTGTCAGAAAGTATCACCAAAACACCGGACACCACCGGCAATGTTGGGTGAATCGCCAATCACTGGAATTCCATTTGAGAAAGTGGCTGTAGACATAATCGGACCTCTCTCAGCAACGAAGAGGCGAAACCGATTCATATTAACGCTTGTGGACGTAACAACCATGTGGGCCGAAGCAGTTCCTATGCCCAGCTGTGACTCCAAACACGTCGCTGATGCATTATTAGGAATATTCACACGTCTAGGATTCCCACAAAGGATCTTGACGGACAACGGTTCACAGTTTCGTGGTAAGCTCATGGAAGAGACCTTCAGACTTTTTCATGCACGCCATATCTTCAGTTCACCATATCACCCTCAGTCAAATGGACTTGTGGAAAGGTGGAAGGGGACATTGATTAGTATCTTGCGCAAAATTGCCCAGGAGAAGACAGAGGATTGGGACTTGTATTTACCCGCAGCTTTATTCGCTTACAGGGAGGTATCCCATCACTCAACAGGTTTTGCTCCAGCCACATTGTTGTTTGGACAACCGATCAAGGGACCACTGGAGGCGTTACTTCGAACGTGGACTGATAATACTATAGATGATACAGTCGTGACTGCATCTACATATGTTGCCGAGTTGAAAAATCGTTTACAACACAGTTGGAAACAAGCGAATGTCAATCTACGTCAAGCCAGACGAAGAATTGCTCGTAACTTCAACCGCAAGGCAAAGGATAGAGAGATAGAGGTAGGAGAGAAGGTGATGTTGCTGCTTCCAACCAGTCAGAATAAGCTGCAAATAGGATGTAGAGGACCTTATGTAGTGACGGAGAAGATCTCACGTACCAACTACATAATTTCAGTCAAAGGCAAGATGAAAGTATTTCACATAATCCTCTTGAAGAAGTTTCATGAAAGACCCTCAACCACCGAACCAGCACATCTGATGGCCATGAGTGTGGCTACTGAAATCGAAGAAGGATCAACAATGGGAGTCGAGTGCCAACTGCAAGCCAAAGAGACCTTTAAGGATGTGGAAATCAATCCCAACTTAACAAAGGATCAGCAAAAGCAGATTAGGGAACTTATGGCAAAATATGCAGAAATACTTACTGATAAGCCAGGAAGAACTGATTTGGAGGAATTTGACATGAAGTTAAATGACACAGTGCCTGTGCGAGTCAAGACTTACCCAGTTCCTTATGCAAAGCAAAAGACTTTAGAGGAAGAAATACAACATCTGCTCACCGCAGGAATAATCTCACCATCTGAATCACCTTACAGTGCTAGCGTCGTCTTATTGAGAAAGCCAAGCGGAGAACATAGATTGTGCATCGATTATCGACAGCTCAATGCTATTACTGAATTCCAAGCAGAACCTCTGCCTGATCAGAATAAACTCTTCACAGCACTCAACCGAGCTATGTACTTTACTAGGATTGATCTCAGTAAGGGATATTATCAGATTCCTGTAAAACCGGAAGTTAGACCATGGTTAGCTTTCAGCACGCCTGGAGGACACTATGAGTTCAACGTTCTTCCATTCGGATTAAGTAATGCTCCCAGCGTTTTTACACGTATGATGAGAAAATTACTTGACCCACTACAGCATCCAGACATCAGTCACTTCATGGATGACATCCTGATCGCCACTGAAACATTTGAAGAGCATGTAGAAACCCTGCATCTTTTGTTCAGGCGCCTCAGAGAAACTGGATTGACGGCTAGACCAAAGAAGTGTCAGATAGGATTCCAAGAATTGGACTTTCTAGGTCATAAGATATCTCAGGGACTGATAACTACACAAGACGGAAATGTGGACAAACTCCAGAGAGCACCTCGTCCAAAAACAAAGAAGGATGTAAGATCATTTGTATCCTTATGTGGATTCTATCAAAAATACACCAAGGACTTCAATACTCTGTCAGCACCTTTAACGGATCTTACCAAAAAGGGGAAACCAGAGAAAGTCACTTGGTCAGCTGACTGTGAGAGAGCTTTCACAGCACTAAAGCAGGCATTAACTGCTCATCCAGTCTTACATCTACCAGACCTCGACCAACCATTCGTGCTGCGCACCGATGCCAGTAACATAGGAATTGGGGCAACGCTGTTGCAGAGAAAGGGAGATGTACCATCAGAGCTATTCCCTGTAGCCTATGCTAGCAGGAAGTTGAATGCAGCAGAGAGGAATTACAGTACTATCGAGAGAGAATGTCTTGCGCTCGTATGGAGTGTACAGAAATTTCAGGCATACCTATATGGCAAACACTTCACAGTGCAATGTGACCATCAACCACTCATGTTTCTCGCAGCATCTAAGACTCTGAATGCCCGACTTATGAGGTGGTCGCTGCTTCTTCAACCTTACTCGTTCCAGGTTGAGTATGTTCCTGGGAAAATGAATGTGGGAGCGGAATTCCTGAGTCGACACCCAGTGCCTGATGAACCAGGTCAATCAGATGCAGAAGAGAATACAAGGGAGGAAAAATGGGAACAGCTTGATAACTGAAAATGTTGGAAACATAGTTCCATACCGTAGAACAATCTGGGGTGGGGCCATGTAGCATAATGGCTAACCACCATTATTCAGTTAACAAGACCGCAAGCCAAGAAGAGGAAATAACATAAAACAATTGACTACACAACCGCAACCTGGAACTAGGACTTAAAATTTAACATCGAAACTGGAACTGCATAAGTGACAGATGACGTGGATTCTTGGAAAGATTTCATCAGATAAAGCTCGGAAACCCATTGGATAGGAGGAGACATGTGACCCGCTTTTGCGCCAACGCATGTTTAGCATATGTTAATATTTCATCAGAATATGGTAAGCCCGCACTTTTTCTGCAACCAGCCTGATGACCAGACGTGGAAATCTGGTGTGACAAAATTTTCAAAGATGGGATTTGCGGAGTGTCTAGATCCGAGGTAAGCTTGTAATTCCCCAGATTAGACTAAGAACCCGCTGTATCAGGTATCAAGAAATGGTATCCAGTGTTTGTAATGTCAATTGAAATGTATTATTATTAATTAAAACCTCTGAAATGTAAAAATGCTCGACTGTAGATTCTGACGACGCAGAGCCGTTCCCGGGCAAACTGACACTCTAATACTCTCTTAGATGAAACTGCAATCTCTGATATTCTTAAAGATAATTATTAACTTTGGGAAGTGCATTATACTACTCCATTCTATTCTGAACAACTGAACGAAGTGATGATTCTAAAGCAATCTTGTGCATTTCAGCAGACGCTGATAAAAAATGCTATCACTACCTACAGCTAACATGACAGTTCGTGTACTAGAATAGGTGCCTTGTTTTAAAACAGACTTATCTATGTTTATTTTCAATTTAGAAAGTTGAGAGAGAAATCCAATCTTTTCTTTCTGCTTCATCTATTGAATGGATAGGGTTTGAAGGATAAATATTTATATTTATGTCAAATTTTAATTAGATAAGAGCACTTATGAACTGCATTACATCAGAAGAGTTGAGCTTCGCGGAACTCCATCACACGAAGTGAACTTAACTCATTACTCAACATAACTTAAAACACAACACCACTCAACACCACTCATCACCACACAACCCAACACTCAACATCACAACAACAACCGATAATGGGAGAGAGTTATTAGACACAGAAGAAGAAGAAGTTGGTTAATTGGGAAAACACAGAGAATTATTTATACACATTATAAACACCATTGAGTGGAAGAAATGTTATAAATGTATGTCATTTATTTACATGCATCTTGACACCTTCTCACTCTTGTCACTGTCTTATTGTACACGTTCACTGACCCCAGGTCAAATGAGAACCTACATACAGCAGGAACCAGTTGATACAAGGAGTACACAGTGTGATAAACTCTGACCACCCCAAATTAACCCAACACTAGATTAGAGAAAAAAGGAGGGGAGGGGAACTAGTTCCTACTTCAGGAATTTAGGTTTCTTTTACCTACTTTTAAAAGATTGTATTGGGAAGATTGTATATATTTATGTGAATTTTAAACAGTGATCTTGGTGGCGACCGACAACCACCCAACACATCAGCAAACTAACCACCTAAATTAGACCTGAAAGAGGGAGGCCGAGAGAAAGAGATGAACCACAAGTGAGATGGAAGATGACTTGGCCATGAGCAAAGTATGGGGAGGCCTTCAGAGGAGCTATACGGGCAGACCTGAAGTGGATCCATCAGTCAATGGACCCTGGCTTACCAAATCTTCCAGTCACCAGGTTACCTTTCTAATTGGTACACACCACACCCAATTTCAGGAAACTGATAATTAATTGTTGATTCATCATCTTCACACTTAACATGTGCAACATCAAAATGTTTACTATGTTTTCACACTTGTTGACCTCTCATGTATTGATGCTTGTTTATTGATGGTCTGTGACAATGGTCCAATATGCAACTTTTCTAATATATCTTGTGTAAATCACAATAGAGATGTGTGTACTGGCCAGAAGGCTCGGGCCCAGTCAATTAATGATTAACATGAATTGATCTTCTGTTAATTTATCAGTTCAAACCTATCTGTGAGTCACCAGCTTCTTTGTACATCATGTTGTCAGAATCTAATGTGGTTGATTATGTGTTTGATTGTTTAAAAATCAATCCACTCATAATGACTTACTAAAATGGGGGAGAGAAGACTCTAGATCTATCAACTGCTCAATATCCATGTTTTCTTCATCTAAATCAGGCTGAGAAAATTCTCCAGACTTTCCTAAGATTTGATAACCAAAAAAAGGGGGCTCCAGAGCTACAGAATCCTTGGAGAAGGGGCAGAATCCCAGTTAGTAATCATTATTCTCACCAGGGCCATAATCTATATCTCCTAGACTACTTAATAGAACGAGGCCTGCAGATAACTCAAGGTTCATATTCTGAGGCGACGAGGGCAGACTACAGTTTTTTTTTTTAAAGCGAAGTTCAACATGCTGCAGATAAAATGTGAGTATAAGCACAACCAAATCTGAAGTAATGCAGGTTAGCAGATTTCTTGGTCCACTATCAATTCTCATAAATAGTACATCCCGGAAACATGTTAAAGAATTTACATATCTAGGAAGTATGATCACAAAAGATGGCATAATAGAAAGATAAATCAAAAATTAGATGTCAAAGAGGAAGTGCCCTTAGATATCAACTATCATCCATGAAGAAACATCGAAATAACCTATGTCCTGTCAAGCAATATGTAACGAATAGCATATTCACGCCAATCCCATGCTATCAATGTCAAACTTGGACATTACACAAACTATGTGACATTACGTAGCATCAACACCTGCGAGATGAGATGCTTGAGAAGAGCTTCCAACTGAACTGTCCGAGAATGATTTAAAAAAAAAAAAATGATGCTATGAGCCAGACATTTGTATCAATATTGTACTTGGCTTAACTTTTGTTCAGCTATGAGCCTAGCCCTTTGTTCCAAAAGTGGTACGTATATTATCCCTATATGGCTCAAGAGCTATATTCCTCAGTACGTTTATTTAACTGTTGTAGGCTTTATACATAGTCACATTTTATTAAGAAACTATACGTACATGTGGCATTTCACTTGCCGGTTCCGTGACAAAGGTGTAACGGACGCAATTCGTAATCTCGCATACGGCGTTCGAAACACAGCTGCGGGAGATTTGATAGCAAACCGTCTTGCGTTGGTTGTTATAAAATAGTATGAGCGCCAGTGGTTCAAAAAGCAATGGCAACCTACTGATGTAAACTTGTCCAGAAATCACAAACAGCCAAAATTGCTAGGGTTGAATGCGACGTCCTGTAAAGAATATGCAACTAACTAACTAGAACATATTCATCCCATATATTATTATATATAATGTATTAGTGAATAAGTAAATAAATTAAACTCTAAGCAAGTGTTGATGAATAATAAGCTATGCAACAGATAAACATGTACAAACCTCATCAATGAAAATACATGGCCTATCAGAGAAAACATCAGCTTTCTTGACCAGAGCTTCGTTGATGACGTCGTACCCGTTGAGTACAACCACCAGAGTCCCCGCCATGTACAGGCTGTCAGACATAAGTTTTAGAACGTCACTGATTTTGTTAACTGTAGTTACATTGTAAGATGTCGGTGAAAAACAGGTGACATTTGTATATTTGTATGCGAGCCAGCTTGCACTCAGTAATTGTTACCAGTGGTCATATCTCGGTCACAGGTATTACTCTGTCTTATGCTTACGACGTTCTGGTATACCGCCAAGAGGAAAGTCCTTATAATAAACTGTCAGTGAGCTTCACCTAGCTACAAGGATGTGTGATGTTGTTGGCGGTGATATAAGCGTTGATGAAGATGACATGGGACTTTCGACAGCTTCTATCTGGCTAGCACACGTCAAGGTCCACACATAGATACGTTCTGGTCTCCTGATCTCAGTCGTGCATCAGTTATCTCACACAGCATTGAACAGCCAATCCATGCACACCACCCGCACAATGCCTGTCATATATAGTTGTTACTGCAGAAGATCATGTATATATATCACGAGGGTGATAGTCAGACAAGCGTTGAGACACCATCGTAAACACGGTGACAGGTACTTTCATTCATGTCACAATTTCAACAACTGTGGTTACACAGACTCACTTCAGACACACCATGGGCAGATGGAATATACTGCTGTTGTCCTGTAGTTGAACAGGAAAACATGGCAAATATATTCAAACTATGATGACCTTTACAATATGCTTGCTTTCTTGCTTGCTTGCTTGCTTGTTTTCGTTGGCTTGAGCTCCAACGCGAAGTCCTGTATGTCGGATGAAGGCATCCTGTTGTCCAACATCATTGTGATGTCATATAGGACTTGAGGTTTTCGTGAGTATCCGTTGTCCCATGTCTGGCTTATTTGTGTGCAGACTGGTGGTTCCTCGCCGTACAGGCAGACACTCTCCGACTTCGGAGGAATCGGAGATCCTACTGACTTTAGCCAGGACCTAAGAGGGACCTGTTGCCCAGGACGCTCGACGAGGACGCGTCAATAGGTCTTGGCCAGTATATAACCCGGCCCCGGTGCCTTGGAAACACCTCTGCGTCCCACCTTTACAATATGAATATGAGTTCATATAAAGGTCTGTTGATGAGGTGGTCTTAGCACATAAGTAAACTAACTTTTTCGGTAAATAGGCTCAACAGCTTTTGTCTCTCGTAAATGTAAAACTGTTCTCTGGTGTGTCACTGTACTCTGGTCAGGAGTTGTTACACCTGATGTCCCTCATTAATCTGAAAATACGTTCGTCACTGTACTCTGGTCTGGAGTTTTGACCCCTGATATCTCTCGTTGATGTGAATGTGTGTTCGTCACTACTCTGGTTTGGAGTTTTAACCCCTGATATCTCTTGCGGATGTGAATATTTGTTCGTCACTGTACTCTGATCTAGACTTTTGACCCCAGATATCTTTTCTTGATGTGAATATGTGTTCGTCACTGTACTCGGTCTGAAGTTGGTGTCGCTGGTACCCAGTATCATGTTACTTTATTAACATTCCTGTCAACACTAGCTTGAATGTACTTCTATTTGCATCGCGTGTCTACTGTTTCCTTGTGCTCTAAACTTCTAATAGCCCGGTGATGCGAACCAATTTCGTGAAATAAACGGATTTCGCTTTCAAATTCCGATTACCATGGGGATACCAACCTCCCCACATGTGAACAACATCAGTGACTGTGTGTTTCAAATACGAGGGGAAGTCAATAAGAAAGTCACAAATGGCTGTACAAAAATAACTAAATATGATAACAACTTAAAACTAGTTTATGTTTATACATACATTCTACCTTTATTTCTCAACATAATTTCCACCAACATTGATGCACTTATGCAATGGTTTTATCAGTCCTCCCAAGCCTGCCGCATGGATCTGCATGCTTTGTTTTCTAAACCACGTTTTCACTTCAAATTCAACTTCGGTGTCATTCGTGAATTGTCTCCCGCCAAGGTGGGTTTTCAGTGGACCACAAAGGTGGAAATTATTAGGGGCTAAGTCGAGGCTGTAAGGTGGATGTTCCAGACCTTCCCACCGTAGTTGGTTAATTTTCTCCTGAGTTAATCGAGCCGTATGTGGTCTGGCATTGTCATAAAGAAGCAACGCTCCTCTTGTCAGCAGTCCTAGACGTTTTCTTCGTATTGCATCATTAAGCATCAATAGAACTTCACAGTACGATTCAGAATTGACATTCTCACATGACTTCGTGAAATTGGTTAAAATGCACACTTTGACAATCCCAGAACACTGCCAGTATAACCTTCCTTGCTGATGACGTAACCTTGAATTTGTGGACACAAGTAGAAGAAGGACGTTTTCTACCTAGCTATGCACCGCTTTACGGGACAAACATTTGTCAGCATAAACAGGAAGCATTTCTTTAAGAATTCCCTTTGCAGGCAGTCTTTCTGCCCACACACACACACACAAAAAGTAAAATAGCACGTTGCTCTTTGGTTGCACACTCCGTAAGTACAGTCGCCATTTTGTTTATGCTCTACGCATGCGCATAAGACAAATAGCGCCACCTGACGAACGGGAATCTAAAGTTCGATGTTGCTGTCACCTAATGACAACTGTAGAAAACACCAACTACATTTACCTGCCATCTCACAGAACTGTGGACTTACTGATTGACTCGCCCTCGTATTTCAGCCAACGTATAATTCATTTAATCAATCAATCAATCAATCATGTGCCATGCCGGAAAGCGTGGGCGGTCATGTCTCGCCATTTCACTCGATCACCAGTGTCGTGGATCAGCTCAGTGTTCCTGTCTCGTCCATGCCATGTGGCCAAGACATCCAGGTATTTTCCTCTCGGTCTTCCTTTTGGTCTGTTTCCTTCGATCTTGCCAGTTGTCACTAAGTTCTCCAATCCATTTCTTCTCATAACATGTCCAAAAAATTTTGACTGTCTACGTCTAATTTCTCTAATCAGTTTACGATGTTCATTTGTCTCCTGTAGTACTTGGTCATTGGTTTTCCTGTCTGTCCATGGTATTCTTTGCATTTTCCTCAAAAACCACATTTCTGCAGCCATCAGATGCTTTTCAGCTTGACTGCTCATTGTCCAAGTTTCACATCCATACAAAAGAACAGGCTCTATGTATCCCCTCAACACTCTTTTTCTCGTTTCAATTGACATCTTTTTATTGGTCAGAATGTTTTTCATCTTGCTAAAGGCTACTTTCGCCATGGCGATTCTTGTTCTAATCTCTTCAAGGCATCTCCCATCAGATGTTATGACTGTTCCAAGATAATTGTACCGATTCACTTAATTACTATTCATTTAATCACTTCATATGATATATAACTCTGTAGTATGTATCTGACTTGATGCAGAGAAATATACCAGGCATTACATCCTGTGCCCTTTTGTTTGTTTGTGATCGTCTTCAGTCGCTGTTTGTTTAACTTATTGTATCTTCTCTAGCATAAATCGTCCATCTTAACATTGACTGATCCATGATCATGGAAGTAAAATTAAATTGAACACGATCGCTGAGATAAAAGGGAACTAAAGTGTGATTGTCGACATAAAGGTAGGCTAAGGAATATTAATATACCAGGCTTATAGTATGATCATAGTCATATCGTTGACCTGAAGAATGTAAATATAATGGATTGGAGCGTGATGGCGACTGTTAACAATGGGTTAATAGTTGGGCCTAGTAGACTGAATCATTGTCTTAGATATAAAATAAAAGGGGATTGAAGAATGTGAATATAAAGGATCTAAGAAAGATTGCAGAGAATGTAGTGGAATTAAGACATTTAATTCACCAGAATATTCATCCTATGAATAATGCAATGCATGTATGTATTTTTTTTTAAATTGCAAATTGCTTTACGTCATTTTAAATCAGGATAATTCGACAAAGCAAAAATATATTACATTGACATCTGTGATTAGGTAACGTTTGTTGGATTTGTGCATGCCATTGGTGTGTATCGTGCTATCTGACGATGTTTACACATTGATGGCTTGCCTGAACATGTCTTCAGTTGCTTCAACGTACCTGAAATCACCCTATATTGTGTGAACTTACTCCCCCCCCCCCCCCAAACCGCCAATGTGAACTTATTTTAGTAATCGTAATTACGCATACCGCGCTCCAAACACGGCAGCGGGATATTCGGCAGCAGACCAACTTGCGATAGTTTTCATACAATAGTATGAGTGTGGGTCAGAAAGCAATGTCACACTACTGAATGTAAACTTACCGAGAAAGCACAAACAGTCAAAAATGTGTAGGTTGACTGCGACGTCCTGTAAAGGATATGTAACTAACTTTTTAACCTGATGATGTTCCTACGTTGTTTATGACTTATCTGGAGACACAACCACATTATATAGACATATATAAAGGTGTCCAAATATTGTATGTGCTTACCACAAGATGTCCCCACAACATATAAACTGAACAGAAGATGACCCCATAATGTATAAACTTAGCAGAAGATGTCCCGATAATGTATAGGAATACCTGAAGTTTTCCCAATAATGTATAGACTCAATAGAAAAAGTCGCTTAAAAGTCGACAGGGTCGACTTCATTGCACCGGGTTTTATCCCATATGTCTCGGTCTCTTTCCGCAGCGCGGAAAGCGTCGCACAAAGCACGAACTCCGTAGCTTTTAGCGACGACCCACAGGAGTCTCGGAAACATTTAACTCGTAAACCGAAGGACGCGGCCTTCGGAGCACGAGTCAAACGGCTTGACCACTTCGCCACAGAGACTCCCTAGACTCAATAGAAGATGTCCCCATAATGCATAGATTTAGCAGATGTCCTCGTAATGTTTAGACTTAGCAGAAGATGTCCCCACAATGTATAGACTTACCTAAAGATGTCCCCATATTTTACAGATTTACCTAGCGATGTCCCCATAATGTATAGACTTACCTGAAGATGTCCCCACATTGCTGGCTCCAGTCCCGGAACAGAACACGATAATCTTGTTTCAATGAGAGAATGTTGCCCACAATAGGCAGGGGTCGAGTTGGGAAAGGCGGCAGTCGTGGGTCGGGCTTGCGGAACAAGGCGTAGATGAGTAGGCAAATGACACCGGCTATTAAGAACGTTGTTATATCCATCTTGAATTGTTCACTTTCTGAATATCCAGAGTGTGAATATCTGTCTTGGACAACGTATATATTAGTATATATTCAGTTTATGCATTTATTGTAGACGCTAAATATACTACATAAACAATCGTAATTCCATTTAAAAATACAATTAACATTCACAATAATCAGCAGTAGGTTAAAATTCGCACATCCTTATGTATTATACGAGGGACGGTCAATAAGTAATGCCTCCTATTTATTTTTTTGACTTATGTAACTACTTTATCAGTTTACAAATTATTAATTTAGCGGGATTCCTCAAATACTTTTCTGCACTGTGTATCACTATCTAACTGTTTCAGTCACAAGTTGCACACCAGTAACGGTTTAAAAATGGCCACCAAAGAAGTTCGGTTAAAGCAACGTAATTTCATAGACTTCCTCAATGCTGACGGCGAGACCCCGATTTACACCAAGGAACGTTTGAGTATTGTTTATTGAGATTCAACAGTGTATGTTGGCACAGTCCGACTTTGGGTACGTCGTTGTAACAAAGATGAAGTACGTCAACCCTCACTGGTTGACGGAAAGCGGACTGGCCGTCCGTCAACCGCATTGACTCCACACAACATTCATCGAGTTGATGCGTGTGGAATAACTTTTCAAAATTTCCAGTGTTCCTCGCTATCAGGCAAACCCATTCCTACTGCTGAGGTTCTTGTAATTTACGCCCCTAAGTCAAGGACGATAAGTCAACGTTTTAGTCTAACTGGCCGGTGTAGGAGCTGAACCCGCTATTTCGGCATCAGCACACCGGATGTCTAAGAACGAGCGCTCGTATCCATTCAGTAATGCTGACACCCAGAGTTGAGACATACAGGAATGCCTCTTCAAAAACATAAAAATTAAAGAAAATCCGAAAGACAAGAGTAGAGACATGTTTACATATATAATGTCGCTAGAACACATTATTTTCGATGATGACAGTCTACGTTAGTCAATGAACAAAACTTAGAAGTCGAATATGAAGAAGAAAAAGAAAAGAAGAAAGTCAAAATAATATGAAGCTATAGTAGTAGTAGTAGTAGTAGTAGTAGTAGTAGTAGTAGTAGTAGTAGTAGTAGTAGTAGTAGTAGTAGTAGTAGCAGCAGCAGCAGCAGCAGCAGCAGCAGTAGTAGTAGTAGTAGTAGTAGTAGTAGTTGTAGTAGTAGTTGTAGTAGTAGTGTTATAAGTGGTAGTAGTAAAATAGTAGCAATAAAATATTAAATAAGAATACAAAGAAAACGAAGAATAAAAGGAGGAAGAAGATGAAGAAGAAGAAGTAGAGGAAGAATGAAGTCAAAGCCAGACGTATTTTATTTATTTATTAATAAATATCTGACTTACCAAGAAACGTTGTACAGCAAGGTAAACAAAATACCAGAAATATAGACCTAAGGAATCCCACGGACACTGAGAACATACAACACAACGTTCAGAAAATACAAACTGACAGCGTGTCCTAGTTGTATGTATCGCTTATATATTCACATAATATAAACTATGTCTATACTTTTTTATGTATGCTTCAGTGACGTACGCACATTCCGTATCTATTTTCGTAATGCCACTTCTAGCGTTAAGTTAGATTAAGTTGACATCAAAAGTGCATAACATCCATTTAATAAAGCTATAGAATATAAAAAGAGAAGGTCCACCAGAGAGACGAATGGAGACGGATTGTATTTGCAGCAAAGAACCTCAATGGCTCGGAACGCTGAAGAAGAAGAAGATAGAATATAAAAAGGGAAATAAGTGTGGCTTTCATAAATCAAGAAAAAAATATCCATTGTGCTTTAAGAAACTGTCTAATGGGGCAGTGTCGGATAACATTAGGGGTGTGTAACAAACCAGTGAATGCGAAGTACGTACACACTCACGATAAGCTGGTTCCAAGGGAAAAGCAGGTTTCATTCAGGATGTGTTGAAACACTTTTATTCATCACAAACATGAGGGGTGGGGAAACTTTATCTGACACGGACCATTCAGGTATTTATAACATCAGTTTCGAGCGGTACTCAATTATCATATTAACAATTAGAACGGTATATAGTATTTGGTCAAACATTTTATTTCTTCACCGTTAACGTGACGACTGGAATTGCTTCAGGTTGGTGAAGCGTGTGGTGTTAGCAGGTTAGCGTCGATTGATTTGAAGACCAGTAGAATCTTTGCTTTGATAAGCTTTGAAAAGAATTTTTCGTAGCAGTATGTTGTATCGATCACAGATGGTATTTCATGGCATGTCTCCTTAAGTAAATTATCATTGCTTATGTAGCGTTTATATACCTCAAGCTGTGTGAGTTTGTTGTACCTAGGTTTCAGGCCATCGTCGCTTTACAGTTGAATGATTTGAAACACTTGGTCATGTCCACCATGAACACTAGATCACACGGCCACTCGTTGTCATTAAGTTCCCCGATAGCTACAGAAATGTGGTTTCTGAGGAAAATGCAAAGAATACCATGGACAGACAGAAAAACCAATGATCAAGTACTACAGGAGACAAATGAAAATCGTAGATTGATTAGAGAAATTAGACGTAGACAGTCAAAATTTTTTGGACATGTTATGAGAAGAAATGGATTGGAGAACTTAGTGACAACTGGCAAGATCGAAGGGAACAGACCAAGAAGAAGACCGAGAGGAAAATATCTGGATGGCTTGGCCACATGGCATGGACGAGACAGGAACACTGAGCTGATCCACGACTCTGGTGATCGAGTGAAATGGCGAGTCATGACCGCCCACGCTTTCCTGCAAGGAACATGATTGATTGATTGATATTATAAGTATCTCCCATGCATAGTCTGGTCATGTTGATTAACTTTCTTGGTATTCCAAATTCCTGCATAGCATTCAATAGACTATTCCTATGGACACTATCATAAGCCTTTTTAAAACCCAAAAAAATGTTATGGAGATCTCTTTTATATTCCCAACTTTTCTCGGCTATTTGTCGTAAGATAAATATCTGATCTATTGTTGATCTGTTTCGTCTAAAACCCGCCTGGTAGTCACCTAATATGTTTTTTGAATATGGTTTTAGTCTATTTAATTATACCGCGGATAGTATCTTATACTGGACAGGAGTGATACTCCTCTATAATTTTCACATTGGAACTTGTCTCCTTTCTTAAAGATAGGTATCAATAATGACTCTTCTCAGTCAATATGAAATAATAGACCAAATCATGCAAGTAACAACTGCAAAGCATTAATATCTATGATTACTATATGATATCACTTCAAAGTACTGAATTCTATTGTACCGAACACTACAGCCGAGCATGATGCGTATTCTGTATGCGACTTATAACTTGTATCCTCGTTCCCACTTACAGCCGTTCGATGACCTAGTTATATTTTCCAACAGTCGCAAGCAACATACAACATTTCAAAATTAGGTCAGGTCAGAAATTCCTCTTTCCCGTTGTACTCTATCAACAATTAGATTCACGTAGCTTAAATCTCCTGTCCATTCACGCTCGTTGTATTCATTCCGACACTTCTACCATGACCCGTTCTTTCACTGATATTTCATAATAACTGTTCCTTTAATAATCTTTGATCACTGGGCAGGTATTTAGTAAATATACGTTGAATTTTCCTGTGGCGGCACGTTTGTATATTCAAGTGTCGTTTATAAGAACCAATAGCGTGAGAAATTTAACTCATTTTTATTTTCAAACTTCATTAAATGACACTCTTTACTTTGTCCATACAGCCTCTTTATGGCTAATTCACGAAATTTGTCTATCGGTTCTCACAGTTCACAAAGAGAACAATACATTACTTGAGTATTTTTTATCTGGCTCGTCGAATGTTCACATTGATATTCACATATTCACCAAGTCACAATTCGTGGCATCAAAATTTAAGTTGACGACTTATACTGTGTTGTACATTTTACTTCACAATTATTACATGACTTCAGGGTTTCAACTTGACGAACGCCCACGTGCCAGGGTGCGAATGCTGGGCTCATGCGAATTCGCCGATGCCTAGGGATATTAGTTATAACTTCTCGCCTCCTGTCCCATTCGCCACCATAGTTACTTCTCTCTCGGCTTCGTCGTCCACACCAAGAGACAGGCTCTGTTACTTGAGTATTCATCTTCGCTTTGCTGCTAATTATCCAACACCTTAGCCTGCTACTTGTAAGCTCTGTCCTTCTCTACCAACTGGATCAGCTTACGATTGAATACTACTCTGGACTCAGACACAGATGTGACGCTGACACAAGTGTAGGTTTTCAACTATAATCAACACTCTAGCGTAGACATTATCACATTCACATATACTACAATACACAATATATAACACTGCTACACAATCTATTAAAATAATAGGCACAATCTGCGGCCATAACCATCTTCTACCTCGTGGTGCATCCGCACAGGACCACGTCCACAGCTCGAATGCCCTTATCATCTTCGCGATCACGTGGGTCTGCTCAGGTGACAATCTCGCTCGCCACGCAGGTCACGATCAACGATCGTCCTGTCTTTTTGGGTGACTTTTCGTCACTACGCCATAGGGTTACTCTATGGCATGGGGTAATTCTTCTGTCCTCCAGATTTTTATTATTAGTTCGTATAGCTTTAGATGTAATGCATGGCCGTCTGCCTTTATAAATTCAGCAACAATTCCATCAGCCCCAGTTGCCTTATTGTTTTTAAGTCGTGTTATTACATATAGGATATCTTCAAAAACAGGTTGTTCAATTTGTGGTTCACACGTCAGAACCGCTTCCTGTGGGAAAGTGTTACTTGGAGCTTCACAATATATATATAGTAGGCCTCTTTCAGTCCTGAAGGACTATAGAGTTGTTCCGCTTGGGAGGTGCCTGGCACCACCGCTGGTGACTGTATAGTCCAATGCGAGAGTGACAATCCCTGTCGAAGTTTCCGCATCTGTAAGACGAGGCAAGTCCCGCAGTAAGTGACTACGTTTTAAGCCTGTGCCGCCTATCCTCAGTTTGTTGGATCAGATTGCGCTTAAAGAGCACCAGTCCGTTTCGTACATCTCTTCTCCAGGAGCATCTGTCTGTTGCAGCTCTTTCCCACGTGTCTGGGTCTATTCCAGGGGTTTTCATATCTTGTTTACACACATCCCTATATCGCATTTGGGGTCTTCCGGTTGGCTTTTTCCTGTGGCTTGTTCTCCGTATAGGAGATCTTTGGAAATACGTTCATCCTCCATTCGAGATACGTGGCCCAGCCACCGGAGGCGTCTCTGCTTGAGGAGGGTGTGCACTGTGGTAATATCTGCTCTTTCAAGCACATGTTTCTTTGTTTGGTGGTCTTTCCATGTTATGTCCAGGATACGTCTCAGACATCTCACGTGGAAGGAATTCAACTTCCTTTCTTGTCTTGAGTACAGGATCCAGGATTCAGACCCATAGAGTAGTGTGCTAACAACACAAGCTTTATATACTTGAGCTTGTGTTTGCTCTGTTAGTCTATTATTCTCCCAAACCCTTTTAGCTAGCCTGAAAAATGTTGTGGCTGCCTTTCCAATGCGTCTGTCGATTTATGTCTCTAATGAAAGATTATCTGATATTGTCGACCCCAAATGCACAAGCTCGTGGACGACCTTCAATTCGTAATTAGAAATTTTGATTGACGGAGGCGCACCAGCATCTTGTTCCATCACCTGTGTTTTATTTAGGCTAATGGTGATACCAAAGTCTTTGCAGGCGGCTTCAAAACGATCTATGAGCCTTTGGAGATCTTCTGCTGTATGAGTAGTCAGTGCTGCATCATCTGCAAAAAGTAGTTCTCTTGCGCATCTTGATCATATTTTGGTCTTTGCCTTGAATCTTGATGGGTTAAAAAGTTTGCCATCAGATCTTGTGTGGAGGTATATGCCTTCGGTGGCAGTCCCAAATGCCTGCCTTAAGTTAGTTAGTTAGGTAGTTAGTCGCAGTTCCAACTTCACAGCAACGGGTCGTCCCCATTTTGCTCCGTTCCTGTGCCAGTGAATATCACACAAAATGCCCCCCACTGCCCAATGTGAAAAGTGGAAAAGACAGGAGTCTCGACAAACAACAGCCCGCACAGATCCCTGTGCATAATGCCGCCGCCAGAATGTCAACACAATAGTCCCCCACAAAACATCCTGTTCATTTCTGATGGAATCAGCAGTCATTTTCCCATCTGGATGTTTCCTAGATGTTCACCCACACAGTCCACGAAATACAGTTCATCGTCGACGGTAGTGGCAGTCAACCAGAAGCCCAGCAGCCACGCATTTCTGCATAAGGCAAAAACCGGTCAACTCTGGGACATAGCCATCCGCCTGCCTTAAGAGAACGGCGAAGACGATACCAAAGAGTGTAGGAGCAAGCACGCAGCCCTGCTTTACTCCGCTGCTGATGCTGAATGACTGTGATGTTGAGCCGTCAAATAAAATGGTCCTCTGCATGTTTTCGTGGAATGATTTCACGAGACTAAGAAGGGTGGGTGGACATCCAACCTTTTCAAGGACTTTAAAAATGCCGCTTCTGCTCACGAGGTCAAATGCCTTTGTGAGGTCGATGAAGGCAATATATAATGGCTTCCTCTGTTCTCTGCACTTCTCTTGGAGCTGCCGGAGTGAGAAAATCATATCGATGGTGGACCTGTTGGGTCTAAATCCGCACTGCGATTCGGGATAGATTCTTTCAGCAAGAATGTGTAATCTTTTAAGGATTACTCTGGCAAAAATCTTGCCTGTAATGCTGAGTAGGGAAATGCCGCGATAGTTGTTGCAGTCGCTTCTGTCGCCTTTGTTTTTATAAATGGTAACGATGTTTGCGTCTTTCATATCTTGTGGTACTGAGTTTTCTTTCCATCAGAGCTGAAATATTGCATACAGTTCTGGGATGATTGTTTCTTTGCTACATTTTAAAATTTCAGGTGGAATACTATCTTTTCCAGGTGCCTTGCCGGATTTGAGAGAGTCTAGTGCTTCGCTGATTTCTGCGAGGCAAGGTTCGTTATCCAGGGCATGGATGGCGGACTGTTGATCGATGGCTTCCAGAGCTTCTTCGCTGACAGTGTTATCCACTGAGTATAGTTCTAAGTAGTGTTCTACCCAGCGATCCATTTGTTTCGCTCGATCTTTTATGAATACACCCTCAGTTGATCGTAAAGGTGCCATCGTATTTTTTGATGGACCGACAGCTTGCTTGATGCCCTCGTACATTCCTCTTATATTCCATTGTCTGCAGATGTTTGAATTTGAGCATAGGGCTGTAGCCAGTACCTGTTCGCACGTCTTCTTGCCATATGCTGTACTCTATTTCTGGCCGTTCGCAATGCCTGCAGTGTTTTCTCTGAAGGAGATGTTTTATACATTGAGAATGCATGTCTCTTTATCTCCAGGACTGGGAGCATCTCTTCAGAGAGTGCTTCAAACCAGTCGGTTGACTTAGTTTGCTTCTTGCCAAATGATGATAGTGCTGTATTGTAGATGGTGTCGCGAAAATGACTCAGTCTCTCTGTGGAATTTCGGTTTGTGGGGCCAGGCACAGTATCCGCTAGAGCCTGCATGAATTTGTTGATCTTCTCTTTATTTTGGGTGCCGCTGGTGTCAATGCGTGGTCTTCCTTCTGTTCTGCTTCTGTAGATTCTCTTGGGCTTTATTTTCCCCTTGCTGGAGACTAGTGAATGGTCGGTGTCGCAGTCAGCACTATGATAGCTGCGAGTCAGCTGTACATTGCGGAGGTTGCTGCGTTTAGTGTTATATATATATATACACACACACACATTACATTACATTGGCACCTTTCCGTCTTGACAGACGATAGTTTGGTACATTGTGCTTGAAAAAGGCTTAATAACTACGATCCATGGCGGTGGCGAGTGTGGCTGGTAAGGCCAATTCTTGCTGCAAATGTTTGCCCACAGTAGGTGCATGTGAAAACATGGTCACGTCCACCATTTTGCACCATCTTACGTCTCTCACGCTCTGTGTGTGCTTTATCTGCAATCATTTTCTCCTTTGTCTTTATTCCATTTCTAATAGTTGCCCTCCATGCAACACGTTCAGCGGCGACGTGCTCCCAATGTGCATTATCAATGCCTGTATCAATCATGTCCCGCTTATACACATCTTTGTATCGTAGTAGAGGCCGACCCTGAGATCTCCTACCCGACTGTAATTCACCAAAAAAGATGTCCTTTGGTATTCTACCATCATCCATCCTCCTAACGTGTCCTATCCATCTAAGTCTACGAAGACTGAGCATGGAATACACCGTAACACAACCTGATCTTTCCAATACTTCAGTATTTGTGATTTTGTCTTGCCATTTAATACCAAGTATTCTTCGCAGTGTCAACGATCTACACACAGGGGCTTAGAGAGTTAAGACGGAGCTATACAGAGTAAACTAGACAAGAGAGACACAGGCACTATATTTAGCCTGACAACAGGACACAAGTGTGTCAACGACGAGAGCATTAAGTGCGTATGAGCGAGAGTATAGGAAACTCGCCTCTCGACGAGTAACTGGGGAATACCAGTTACAAGAGTTAACTGACCAAGCGTGCTGGGACTCTACGCACGCAGAACTCGTCAGCGCACGCAGGACTGAATGTCCGAAGTTGAATGCGCAACTAGAAGCGTGCCTCAGACGGGGGACAAGGTCTGAGAGAGAATAGACGTGTTCGCTAGGAACCTTATGTAGTTTATAGACAATAGTGTTAGCTAGACCTTAGATTCCAATTAGTGTATAGTATCATTATTTCCACCTCTTCATTGCATCTGTGAAACATACCATGTTGTTGATTATTCATGAAGTAATCCGCTCGCCGAGCTTGTGTGTCATAAGCTCTAAATAAAAATGTATCCTTTTGCAAACCACACGAGTTATTGATTCGTGTTGTGCAAAAGTAGGGAGTCCTGAATAACCTGTCGCAAGTAGGTTGTTGACACGCAGACACCGCATATGAAAGCTGTTTAAACGTTTTTCTTGGCGTGAGTAAATTGTCCAGGTTTCACTGCCATAAAGAAGAGTACTAAGGACACAGGCTTGGTAGACGAGGACTTTTGTTTTGGCAGTAAGCTTCCTGTTCTCCCAGACTCTTTTTGCTAACATGTTCATTGTTGTTGCTGCCTTGCCAATCCTGATGTTGATTTCCTGATCGAGGGATAATTTGCTATTTACCTATGATCCTAGATATGTAAAATGGTCTACTATCTCCAGTTCGGCGTCATCAATAAAGATTGATGGTACATTATGTGCACCTTGTGACATAATCTGTGTCTTCTTTTTGTTAATTGTTAAACCAAATTCAGAACAAGCATTGGAGAATGCAGATAGTAGATGTTGTAATTCTTCCTCAGAGTGGGTCGTAATCGCAGCATCATCCGCAAAAAGCAACTCTCTGATTAGTACCCTGCTAATTTTGGTCTTGGCCTTCAATCTCTGAGCATTATAGAGGCCACCATCTGAGCGTGAGTGAATGTATATACCGTCATCCTGATCACGAAAGGCATATTTCAGTAGAAGTGAAAAGTATATCCCAAAGAGGGTGGGGAATAGTACACAACCTTGCTTAACTCCACTCTTGATTTCAAACTCTTCTGAAGTTGAGCCATCGAACTTGATTGTTATCTTCATGCCTGTGTGGAACGATTCCACAATGGACAGAAGAGTTTTTGGGCAGCCAATCTTCTTTAGTGCTTTGAAAAGAACCTCACGACTGACCAAATCGAATGCCTTTGTGAGGTCGATGAAGGCAATAAACAGTGGCTGATTTTGTTCCCGGCATTTTTCTTGCATCTGTCGCATATATATATATATATATATATATATATATATATATATATATATATATATATATATATATATATATATATATATATATATATATAATATATATCCGTCTACATCAATAGCAGAGGAGGACGGAATTGAAGATGTTTTAAAGCATATCCAAGACACGTTACATAAGATTGGTCATAATGACATAACAATAATAGTGTGAGATTTAAATGGAAAATTGGGAACAGGAAGAACTGAAAATTAAAGACTCGTTTTACGATAATGTGGATTGGCACACAGAAATGATGCAGGTGGCAAATTAAAAATTGAATTTTGCACAGAAAATGAGTTAACGATAGCCAAATCACTTGTTAAATTTACACCCAAGAAGACTCCCCACATGGAAGTCCATGGACAGTACTAAAAAAAACCAAATAGAGTATATTTTAATACAAAGAAGGTGACCATAAAGCATAACATCGGCAAAAACCATACGAAGTGCAGACTGTGATACAGATCATAAGTTATTAAAATCAGATGTAAAGGTAAACCTAAAATTGCTTACCCGAGGGCCAAGGCCACTTCGTTTTGATCTCAGAAAAATACCAGATGCATACAACGTAGAAGTGAAGAATCATGTTAGGGTCCTAATGTCTATGCAGGAGGTAATGACACCTGATGAATGGGCTGTACAAGCTAGAGATATCTTGATAACAGCAGCCAAAGATTTCATTCCGACCAAGAATAAGCAACCTAAGCCATGGATTACAACAGACACGTTAGAATTAGTAAAACAACGAAGGGAACTGACACAGAAAGGAGGAGATAACAGCATAATCGATAACAGCAGGATGAATTATACATCTTTAACACGATAAATAAGAAAGAACACAAGAAATGGCAAAAACCATTATACAAGGCGGCTGTACTAAAATAGAGCAATATCATAAGAATGGAAGAAATTACGAAATGTTCGAAGAAATGAAGTTATTGATAAGAAATGTTCAAACTCAATTAAATGGTATGTGTGTCAAGTCGGAAATACTTTAACAGAATCTAGAAAAATTGTAGAAAGATGGCAGGAATACTGAAGTGGAATGTATGATATGAAAAACAGTGAGGATATGAATTAAATACATGAACCAACGACAGCAGAGGCAGAACTTGAACCCTCAGCAGATGAATTTGCATGGGAGAAAAAAGAAGAATGGTAAATCACCAGAATGTGATTAGATACCAGCTGAACTAATTAAAGCGGGAGGAGAAGAAAGCATACACATCTATCACAATCAATCAATCAATCATGTGCCATGCCGGAAAGCGCGGGCGGTCATGACTCGCCATTTCACTCGATCACAAGCGTCGTGGATCAGCACAGTGTTCCTGTCTCGTCCATGCCATGTGGCCAAGCCATCCAGATATTTTCCTCTCGGTCTTCCGCTTGGTCTGTTCCCTTCGATCTTGCCAGTTGTCACTAAGTTCTCCAATCCATTTCTTCTCATAACATGTCCAAAAAATTTTGACTGTCTACGTCTAATTTCTCTAATCAATTTACGATTTTCATTTGTCTCCTGCAGTACTTGGTCATTGGTTTTTCTGTCTGTCCATGGTATTCTTTGCATTTTCCTCAGAAACCACATTTCTGCAGCCATCAGATGTTTTTTCAGCTTGATTGCACATTGTCCAAGTTTCACATCCATACAACAGAACCGGCTCTATGTATCCCCTCAACACTCCTTTTCTCTATCACACATTATATAAAAAGATATAGAAATATGGTATTTGGCCAAAAGATTGGAAGAGACCTAGCTTCATTCCAATACCAAAAAGAGCAACCTAAAATAATGCAAAAAACTATAGAACTGATCTAGTCATGCTAGTAAAATTCGACAAAAAATAGTAATGGGAAAACTTCTTAAGAAAATGAACGAAAAGATTAACGTGGTTGAAACTGAATCTAGACAATGAAGAGGTACAAGAGATCACATACTCAAAATTTGTTTAATCATAGAGAAGTGTAGAGAAATTAATGTAAGCATATCCACGTTTTTGCGGAATATTCAAAGGCATTCGACTGTGTACAACATCATACACTTTCAGAAATCATGAGGAAAATGGTCTTTTCAACATATGTAGTGCAACTCATAAAATTGCTCTATCTAGAGTCTAGATGCCATAGAGGGCAAAGATCATAAATGGAGTAAAGACAAAGAAGAAAATAATTGCAGATACATCACACACTGAATGCGTGAGGCGTAAGATGGTGCATGATCGGGGAAATTACCAGCACGAATTGGTCTGATCAGTTAGTAACTCCTGTTTTTCCCACAGTTATTATTAGCTTCTATGGTTATTCCATATAGTCTCGGTGATTTGATTTTTGGACTTTCCGTATAACTGATTTTGCTTCTGCTAGTATGACATTGATGGGAAAGCTATTAGACTTATAAAAAACATATATTGGAAGCAACCAGCTGCCATAAGGATTGAAATGAAGTGGGACAATATCAGCCTATTCAGAGAGGTGTTAGGCAGGGATGTGTACTGTCTCCAGATATTTTGTCCCTATACAGTGAAGATATTTTCAGAAATGTAGAAGATATAAATGGAATCAGCATTCGAGGACGAAACATCAATAACATTAGATATGCGGATGATACAGTGTTTATTGCAGACAATGAGCAGGATCTGCAACAATTGGTAGATGCGGTTGTTGTACACAGTGAGCAACTGGTGTTAGAATTAAATTGTAAAAAGACACAGGTTATGGTCGTCACTAGGAAGAACGAAATACCACTATGTAATATACAAGTAAATGGGAATATTCTTCAACAAGTGAATCGGTACAATTTTCTCGGAACAGTCATAGCATCTGATGGGAGATGCCATGGCGAAAGTAGCCTTTAGCAAGATGAAAAGATTCTGATCAATAAAAAGATGTCAATTGAAACGAGAGAAAGAGTGTTGAGGGGATACATAGGGCCTGTTCTTTTGTCTGGATGTGAAACTTGGACAATGAGAAGTCAGGCTGAAAAACATCTGATGGCTGCAGAAATGTGGTTTCTGAGGAAAATGCAAAGAATACCACGGACAGACAGAAAAACCAATGACCAAGTACTATAGGAGGCAAATGAAAATCGTAAATTGATTAGAGAAATTAGACGTAGACAGTCAAACATGTTTGGACATGTTAGGAGAAGAAATCTATTGGAGAACTTAGTGACAAGTGGCAAGATCGAAGGGAATAGACCAAGAGGAAGACCGAGAGGAAAATATCTGGATGGCTTGGCCACATGGCATGGTCGAGACAGGAACACTGACCTGATCCACGACTCTGGTGATCGAGTGAAATGGCGAGTCATGACCGCTGTCAAGGTGTTAGATTTTAGTAGGACAGACTAGTGACAGAAGAGGGACAAGGACTGAGAGGACAGAGAGACAGGACCTCTATAAAGGTATACACAGAATAGAGACAGCACCCAAGCTAGGACTTAAGAACAGTTATAAGACCAGACTCGGGGATGGGGACACTAACGTGTCATATTTAGGACAACAGAGGGACCAACCCTGGGAACAGGGGATGGGTACATTAGGTCACGGGTATTACCGTGACGACGTAAACTATAATAAGACTTTAGGGGATGACCAGTACTAAGACGACAGTACTACGTGCAAAGAGAACAGCACGCAGAGTTGCTGACCGCACGAGGGGTTTTGACAACGTAGGCAAGCGACAGACTGAGCTGCTTCAGACAGCGACGAGACGGCTTTCCGACTGGACGTGGTGTTTTTCTGAAGCCATTATCTATTGTTGTGAACGCATGCGATCTTAAAGAGAGAGTGATCATGTTTGATGATATGTATATATATATATTTTGTGACGAGTGACGATCAGTGTATTGATTTGACAGGCAGATAACGCCTTGTCGCATAGGTATGAGTGTCAGGCTTGCCTGGAATAAAATCTGTGTAAAAAACCTGTACGAGCTGAAGTTATATTTGAGGTACGGATGACGTTGCCTGAATGCGAGTAACGCAGGACTGTGACAACCGCCCACGCTTTCAGGAATGGCACATGATTGATTGATTGGTATGAAGTTTGGTTCTTATTTGCAGCCTTTAGGCAGAACATGTGGGTTTCTTATGCTATGTCCGGGGTTAAGTAACTAGACAGGCCAAGAGAGGGAATTATGTTCACTAAATCTGATATATGTTTTGCCATGAAGTCTTGGGAAGATAATGTGGTGGTTTCCCCTTGCCTTCCACATCCACATGGTGGTCTTTTACTTCTGCATTCGACAGCTATTTCCGACTGTCAGGCCAAGTGAGCGCCCTGCTCTGCTCAGCTGCAGAGTTGTCCACTTATTCCGGTGGATACTCGGTCCCCAGAGCTGTGTTAGCCACACCGTGGTGTGTTTCCATCCTCTACCTCGGGGAGGCGTTGTTGGGATTTTCCCTTCTTAAAGTTATGGTCTATGACCAAAACTCTCCAGTACATTTAGGGAAAATGTACACAAGACTATTGGAACAAAGCGCTAGATCCAAAGTACTATTTGGTTTCAGGAAAGCTAAAGGTTGCTCTGATGCACTACTCACACTAAGGCAAATATGTAAATATGTGTGGGGGGAGGGGGTGGGACAAAAACAGCGAATACAGTTACAGCAGAATATTGTGTTTGTAGATTAGGAAAAGGCTTTCGACAGAGTAGATAGATCGATATTATGGACAAGCCTTGAAGACTTTGGGATACGAGGACAAATACTAGAAAACATCATAGCCATGTACCAGTCGAGCCAAAGTGCAGAAAGAACACAATCATGTATATGAAATATGTTCCCAGTCAATACAGGAGTAAGAGGGATGTGTGATATCCCTCCCTGCTATTTAATATCTACGTAGAGATGATATCCAAAGAATCAAGCCCATACAGTATCGATTCATACAATTAGGAACGCTTTACTTTAGACGAAACAACAGATACATCTGCAATAAATGCAGAAGATCAGTAGCTGTTTTCCAGCGACAAGGGTAAATTGCAAAATCATTTTAATAAACTGAGTCCAAAAGGCAACAGATACAATATGAATATAAATACAACCAACTCTGAAGTATTGCAGATTGGCAGATCTCTTGGCCCACTAACTATACTAATAGATAGTGCACTTGTTTAACAAGTTTAAGGATTTACAAATCTAGGAAGTATGGCCACAGAAGATGGCAGAATAGATAGATAAATCCAAGCCAGTTGTCAAAAAGCGTGCCCTTTTATAGAAACTAAAACCCATAAAGAAACATCCGAATATACCTATGTCCGTCAAACGACAGATAATACATCGCATATTCACACCAATCCTATAATTTTTTTTTCTTCGCATATCATTTACAGAACATCGCTGTCAACACCAGCATCTTTCAGCTGACTGTTGATTTTTTGACAAGATTACGCTCAGTAGTTTGCCGTTGCTTTCTTAGCGACGGCTCACATACCCCGTAAGATAGCGACGCCGAGAGAACCGCTATCAATTCTTGCGCACGCCACGTTACTCACGAGAGTATACGGGATTACGGAGAAAGCCGTGGAACCCCTAGACCAGGGAGACCTGTAATCCTATAGTACGAGTGTCAGACTTTGACATTATCCAAATAATTGGACACACAAAATCAACACATGTGTGGGGAGAAGATTGAGAGGAGCTGCCGGCTTACCTATCCGAGACTGGTTAAAAAAATGATGTTATCAGACAGACATTTAGATCAATACAGTGTGTTGGCCACCTTGTTAGAATGCAACATCATCAACTACCAGCACTTGTGCTACATCAAATAAGATATGATACGTTAGCAAGAGGACGCCCGAGAAGTAAATGAGATGACGACATCACAGACGTCGTACAATAACACGGAATGACATTATCAAGTACCACTCATTGAGCGTTATAACGTCAACTGTTCCTCCTTTTTAATATTAGGATTATGTTTGTTTTCTTTTGTTTTGTTTTTCTTTTAAATTTTCTCTTTGTGATCGCCATGCTAATTCTAATATATGACTGTTATTGATTATCTTCCTTTACAGTGTGAATATATAGCCATATATTATTAAGAAAATATACATACATATGGAATTTCAGTTCACTCTAGTACGTACTCATCGCATATATTATTATATATAACAGTGGTTCTCAACCGGTGGGGAATTCTCTCCCCCCCCCCCGGGGGAATTCCCATGGGGGAATTTTAGGGTTTCCGGGGGGGGGGGGATGAAGATCATTTCAAGATCGCGTTAATACAAGAACCGATTACTTGATATTGCTTTTCCCTTCATACTTTACAGTTATGCACGTCTCATCCTTCTAAAATTCATTTAATAAAGTAAGTAGACCCACAAATCACGTTTTATGTTGATGTCTAGACCTTTTTTTAAAAACATATTTACCTTCCATTTTTACGTATACTGTGTAGGGATCAGGTTTGTACATGTTTATCTGTTGCTTATCATACATCAACACTTGCTTAGGGTTTAATTTATTTACCTATTCATTAATACAATATATATCAGTGGTTCTCAACCTTCTTTGGCCCGTGCCCCCCTTCACCATATTTTCAGAACGCCATTCCCCCCACCCTTTTCATATTTTCTACCTCTAGTCATCAGGTACAGAAACACACCGATCCCAGTCCCAGCAGTAAAAGAACCTGTAGCTTTGTACGCCAAATCAAATTGTATTTACCAATTTACATGCAGATGCGAGGCCATCTACATAGGCAGAACTGACCGACAGTTACATTGCAGTGTTTCGGAACATATTCCGAATTGGTTGAACAAGATACTACACACAGAAGATGGTAGCCTAGGCAGGCCGACAAACCGGAAAAGTCTGGCTTCATCGGTCGGGAGACATGTGCTCGAGAGTGGTCACGTGGTTGAAAGAGACAGTGACTTTCGTGTGTTGTTCAACACACAAAGTAGTCGATTGTTAAAGTTTGCTGAAGCTATAATAATCAACCTTCGTAAGCCATCCTTGTGTAAGCAGAAAGACATGTTGGTCAGTTTAAAATTACCGTGGTAGACAATCGACATTACTGTGCGAACATGTGTATATTTCAGTTTGAAGGATTTATCTAATTAATTCACGTAAGTTGTGTGATTTCTGCAGTATGTACCTGACCAGATGCAGCGAAATATGCCAGGCAATAAATCGTGCAATCTATTGTTTGTGTCTTCGTTATTCAAAATAAGGCTAGCTATTATAAAAAATGCTTTAAAAAGTCGCTTAAAATTCGACAGGGTCGACTTCATTGCACCGGGTTCTATCCCATATGGCTCGGTCTCTTTCCGCAGCGCGGAAAGCATCGCACAAAGCACGAACTCCGCAGTTCTAGCGACGACCCACAGAAGTCTCCGAAAAATTTAACTCGTGAACCGAAGGATGCGGCCCCGAATCGAACCCACAACCTTTGGAGCCCGAGCCCCTTTGGAGACTCCCAAAAATATAAAAATTTTGGATTTTATATCTAGGATTATCCAGCATTATTAAAATGCTGGATGCCAAAGAAACAGTGACTGTAAGAAAACTTAGGGTTTGGTTCAGAAAGAACAATAACATAGAGCTACCCGAAACAACTTTGTGGAAAATGATAAGGACATTATCTTCACTATTAGAAAGTACAAGGGCGGTAGAAATAATCTTTGCGAGCAACCGCATTTAGGAGCCATGAGAAGCAGATACCTACGTGAAATAAGGGAAATGCGCAAAGAAAATTATGGCATAGTGTATTTGGATAAAATGTGGATCAATGCGCACCACACAAGTGATAAGGAATGGCAATCAGTGGATGAACAGATAAAGCGATATGTGCCCAGTAGTATAGGACAGCTTTTGGTCATGGCCCATGCTGGTAATACGCGTAATGGCTTACAACAGAATGCTGGGCTCGTGTTCGTATCAAAGCATACAGACAATATGGATTATCATAATAAGATGAATGGTAATGTATTTAGAGATTGGCTCGAGAATACAGTGCTTCCATCCCTAGATAGACCGTCGTGTCCAATTATGGACAATGCATGATATCAATGTTGTTGCCCAAGAAGACAAAATACCTAAAGCATAGAACACAAAGGGAGCAATAAAGATATGACTCCGAATGGAAAACATACCATTTCCAGAAACGTATTTCTAGCTAGAATTGTTGTCCCTTGTAAAACAGACGCCAAAAAGCAAGAAATATCAAATCGACAAGTTGATAGAAGAGCATCGTGATGGGTGCTTGAGACTTCCATTCTCATTTTAACCCTATCGAACATGTGTGGGGTAAATTTAAAGGACAGGTGGCAGCTGACAATACTATATTCAAATTGTCTGAGGTCAGGATACTAATCCAGTCCGCGCGATTAAATATTGATAAAAGTTACGTGAAAAATGTGAGGACCATGGATGGATTGAATTTTATGCAACCGAGAGGAGTCATCAATCAACCTACTGGAATCGTCCGACACAGATTAAGGTCTGAGCAGATCGCAGACCTTAATCCACTTGCACACCAACTGGGATATTTTGCTACAAATAATCAGAAGAATTGCAGGCCCTAAACATTACAGCATCGGCATAATGTCAATGGCAACAGTTTGTATTCCACAGTGATGAATTTTCAATTCCGCAAGCCCTTAGCCGTGACAAACAACTACATTGAAAAAAAACCACACACACACACACACACACACACACACACACACACACACACACACACACACACACTAAACACATTGAATACCAACAGAAGAGTAATATTGGAAACTGACATATTGTGGCACAACAAGAAACTTGAGAACAAACACGTTGTCAAAATAGGGGACAACACACGTGCATACGAATCAATCTATAAACTTCAATGAAAAGAGGACCAACATCTTGGTCGTTAAGAAGAAAGCCCACTACAGAGACACCGACAACTATTTTCATAGTGCAAAACAGGTAATCGTGTTTCGTCTCTGAACAGTAAACAGCAGAGTAGACAATCTTTCACAAAGACTAAAAGCGGGTCTGTCACCCATATGTACGTGCGAATAAACTACACAGACAGCTGAACAGATCTTTAAAAATGGAAACATGATGACTAAATTGCGGTATCATTTCTGGTCACTCCATACGCACATTAACGCACAGCTATTTGGAAGCTTTCACGAACTCAATATAAAAAGCTAACACGAATACTTGTGTACACATTATTAACCAGCAGCTGAAGAAACAAGAAGGAAATGAAAAATAAGGTAAGAAATATATTCCTTCTACTTTCCTGTCAATTTACAAAATATTTACCCTATGCCTCTGTAAATTCTCTGTCTTTACTAATATCACACATTGCACCCCTCTCGGGATTCTCCGTGGTTAAGTGGTCAAGCCGTCTGACTCGGGCTCCGAATGTTGTATGTTCGATTCCGGGCCGCGTCCTTCATTTCACGAGTGACATTTTTTCGGAGACCACCCCCCCCCCCCCGAGGGTGGTCGCTGGAGGTACGGAGTTCACGCTTTGTGCGACGCTTTCCGCGCTGCGGAAAGAAACTGAGCCATATGGGATAAAATCCCTGTGCAATGCAGCCGACCCTGTCGATTTTAAGCTACTTCTTTCATTGCACCAACTCCCACACGAATCCGGATATGCCTTGTGTGTCATCTGAATTGGCGGGGCTTTCATTACTGTAAACATAAATTTGTTAGCGAGAAATCACTAGTTTTTCAGCAAAATATCAATGAAATGTCGCCGCTTTCGATGATTTATGTTGCTTTTGGACCTATCAAAGACATATTCCTTGGGTGGGGGTAAATATAAGACGGCTGGAAAAATTTCATAACGATGCAACAGACAGTTTTCAAAATAATTGATCGTAAATGAAGGCATTCTTTTCGGGACATACTATAGCTCCCGGTCTCAACAGAATTTGGTTGACTAAAAGATGATGTAATGACAATGGACATGACCAACTCTCGGCACCAGCAAATGACGGTTTATTCAATAAACGATCTCATTCTGTGTGGATATTTGCACTTTCTTTCCACGCCCTAGGCTTTCTGTTACGACTGCATAACGTTGACCTGAAGAATGTAAATATACTGGACTGATGCATAATCGTGACGGTTAACTAAGGGTGATGAATGTGGACATAGTTTACTGAAACATTGTCTTAGATATAAAAGTGGACAGAGGAATGGGGACATAAAATAAAGAATCATTGTCTTAGATATACAAGTGGACAGAAGAATGATAACTAAGTAGATAGAGAATGTGACTTGGCTTCAAAAATGGGCAAAAGAATTTGAATAAAGAGTTGTGAACCATGACTGAAGCTATAACGGTGGTCGGAAGCGTGTAAATAAAGCGAACTTAAAGAGGACCCCGGAGTTAGTGATGCAATGACGGAACGATGATGAAGAATGTAAATATACTGGAATGAAGATTTTACGAGAATATACTTAACTGAAGAATGTAAATATACAGGACTGAAGAATGCTTATACACTGGACTGATGAATGATCGCGACGGTTAACTTTATGTGATGAATGTGGATATATTTTTTAATTCGCATATCCTTTACAGGACATCGCTGTCAACAGCAGCATCTTTCAGCTGTCTGTTGATTTCTTGGCAAGATTACGCTCAGTAGTTTGCCATTGCTTACTGAGCGGCCGGCTTAGTTATCCCGCAAGTCACCAGCGGGGGTCGAACCGCCTCCAGCTCTCGCCCGCTACGAGACTCTGCGTGATAAACGGGATTACGGAGAAAGTGTTGTAACCCCTCGGCCAGAGGGACCGGCAATGTGGATATAGTAGACTGCATTTTTATCTTAGATGTAAAAGTGGGCCGAAGAATGTGAATACAGTGGACTGAATCATGGTCGAAGTGATCACGGTGGTCGGAAGCATGTGAACACAACGAACTTAAAGATGACCACAAACTTGAAGATGACCACGGAGACAATAGTGACATAAGGAATGTAAATATGAAGGAGTGAAATCTGATCATGGTGATATCGGTGAACCGAGGACTGTGAATACAATAGACTGATATGTGATCGTGGACAGTGTCAAAGAGCTACGTGAGAGCTTAAAGCTAAGTAGAGCTAAATAGAGCTAGGAAAAAGGACAAGTAACATAACGACTTAGGAGACCAGACATAAGAGACACAAACGCCATAAATAGCTATAACGGGACACACTTGTGTCAACAAGGAGGGCAACAAGTGTACTAGAGCTGGGGTTACCCAAGAGACTGGGAAACCCACAGCACGAGAAGTAACCAAGGAATTCTGGTTACTACAACCAAGTGACCAGCACGTAAACTATCGGATGCACGGAGAGCTAATTGCTCGTGGCTGAACACGGCACAGATAGCCGGTTCAGACAGAGACTGGACGGCGTAAGGAACAGACTGTATATCCGCTGTGGATACTTTGTAGTTAAGGACAGTATCAATAGTTAGGACTTAAGCTTAGCTTCAGTAGTGATTATTATTAATATCATCTCCTCATTCCATCTTCATAACATACTATGATGTTTAATGCCTGTGGGATAATAAATGAGAATACCATATGAAATGGACTGAAATAGTGTCTAGGGGAAATAATTAATAGGTCCATCGGGTTCGCCGCATAAATGCAGTTGATCGAGACAGTTTATTTCCTAAAAAACTCCAGTAATAGAGTAGTTATTGGCTCTATTCAAGTAAGAATTGGGTTATGGTCGGATAGACTCCACCCACTTTACAAGATAAACTACCTTCCTGAAGAATAAAACAGAGAATAGGTCACTTAACCACAGATCTCTATCAAGTGGTTATTCTTGGATAAAATATCTGAGACTGTGTGTTGGTCGACCTCCCACTGGATTCTCTGCACATATACAAATACAGTAGCACAGTTCTCTACAACAACAAACAGTGTTACACTGGTCACTAGACAATGAAAACTCTCCTGACGAACATATATGTTTATTGCCAGACTCTCATAATCTGGAAATACAAGACTCTGGCTTCACTACAATCTATCCAAACATCAACAAAAAATATACATTCTCAAATAATGTATAACTCATAATCTAACACTCTCCTCCTCCTCTTCTCTTCCCTACCCCTACATGATGTCGATCACACGGAAAAACCAACCAGAACATAGATCAAATATCTGACTGGTGATTGTGTCATTATTGTAACTAAGTTCGTGCAGACACCAATATTCAAAATCAGGAGAAGGTAAATTCACTCCACAGGGCTTCTCTACACTGTCTTTATTCTCCCACAATTCTATGACGACTCTGCTTGTACTGCTGAAATAGATGCGCTCTCCCCATCCCACTTTTGACCAAACACCACACTGTGCCACTGAGAAGAAACAAAGGTTCTCTTGATACTGAACACTGTAATGGGGATACGGCTCATAGACGTTGATAGGATACAGTCATAATTGACCAACAAAAGGAACTGTCCTCAATTGTCCCTTCGATAAAAATGATGATGGTGTGACTGAGTCTTGACTACTCGATATGGCATTGGTCTTGAGAGGAAAATATGTCTGCATAAAATAGGGATTTCACCCCTTGGTATTAATGTCCATCATTCTGGATAAGTTGAAGCACGGACTATTGACGAGGCTGTAGGGATTGTTAGTTGAAGATCAATCCAGGAGGCCCATGGCCGATAGGGGTTAGTATTCTTACATCGTAGATCAAGATACATTCCAATGTCTATAAGCGACACTGCACTGAATGGGGTCACCCTGGTTCTAGACAGACGTCTGATGTCTTCGACTATATCTTGAATTGATAACCCGATTCTACAGAACCTCTGGTAGTTCGGCAGCAGACTATAATTTTCCTGATATTACAGGAAGCAGATTAGTGTCATCTGTCGTCAGACGCTAGTGATGAGTAGTTGAAGCTTTTCAATAGATGTCACCAGGAGCCAAACCCAAAAAAGGAGATAACTCCGTCTGGGCTAGACGAATAATAGGGGATTACTTCCCCTCTGGTTTTCTAGGAAAAAATGTGGCTGCTTGGCAGCACTGGGTGACTTCTGGGCTAGACCAGTAACCCTCATAACAGACTTCTCGTCCAAAAGTATCGGCAAAATGTGTACAGCCAAAGTGGTCTATACGTCGATTCAGCTACAATCAGCCAAGATGTTGTAGACTCTAAGATGTCCCACGCCTGCCTCAATTGTCTGCAAATCAAAATGACAAGCCATAAATATACTAGCTTCTTACGCAGGTTCATAAGACTCACAGAGACAACAACAGAACATATAGGTAGAGGACAATCCCCATATCCTGAAGTGGTATCACCTGTGGGCCTGTAACTTATGGGTTTATTTGGCGGAAAGGGGGGGGGGTGTAATCTGAACACTCTACCCCTCACGCTTCTACCTATACACCGAACAGGACATCACAGATACCAAATGGAGATATATTCTCCCACATACAAACACTCCTCTATATGGGAGCACATCAATCTGTTATGGAACATGCCCGGGGTGGGGTGTGTGATTAAAATCGAAGTTGTGGAAATATTGGCCCCAATGTCTGGTTCTTGTGGCAAGCACGATTTACGGCAGGTAAAAATGAGTATGTAGGTATGTGAACCGTTCTCATAAATATGATTGAGCCAATGACATACAGAGTCCACCAAACCCGACAAAAGCAATGGGGTGTCTTATTTAACTGTGTCCCCAGGCTGTCATACACACAAAATATATGTTCCGTCCCCGGCATATTCTGCACACAGATAAAGTAAAGTTTCACACACACAATATAGATAGGTGCGTACAGGAACTGAATCTTTAACAAAGGCATTATGTAACACCTGAATACTTTACTAAAAGTCCGGTAAAGATAGGCTCTTCCCTAGATGAGATGAACCAAAAGTGAAGATAGATTGACTCTGCAGACACAGTACAGAATTTACAGAGACATCAAACTCTTCAAAAGAAGATGAAGCAGTAATCATAGCATGATAAGAATTGGATAAGAATTGTAAGCATGGGAATATAGAACAGTGGTATAGACGTTCAAATCTCAGGCTGGCTTTCTTACAGAAGTAATGGTGCCGTAGCAAAGTCCGCCAAAATACATACATGACATGTAGTATGACTTTTCATATCAAACAAAGATTGTATTAAATATCTAACACAAATCTTATCATTCAAAAAAAAAAAAAACATATGTATGCTCACCAATGCAACATAGAGGCAAAAATGGCCCCACAAAAGGGCCTCCACCCTCCCGGAACGAATCACATCCTAATCTGTGGCTAGCCCAGACTCAAGTGAAGCCCGGGAGTTTTACCAAGCTATTACAGTCTAATTGGAGCCACTGGCACATTCCTTGCCTCTATCTGAACAATGATATGTGCGCTAAGCATTACCATATCAGGCAATCGCCAGTCCCCCACACATGAAATTATTCTTTCCAGGAAAAGATATTTATAATCGTCTGCAAGCTGATGCCAACTGGGGACATTATGTCACAATGCCGTTGTGGTATTTCGCTCGTGGAGCTCATGTACGATCAGCTCCGAATAAAATGTATCCTTTTGCAAACAATACGAGTTGTCACTTTCGTGTGGTGCAAAAAGTAGGGAATCCTTGTATGCCTGTCGCAAGTGAGTTGCTGACAGGCAGGATACCATTTGGTGTCAGAAGTTCCTTGAACCACCGTTCATTACCATTTGGTCAATTTACCATTTTGTGTTAGAAGTGCCTAAACCTACCATTTGATAAACATATTAGGATACCATTTGTTATCTGAAGTACTTAATTCAGCATTTAATTACCATTTGTGAGGCTTGAACCACTTTCAAGCACGATTAAGCTACCAATTTCCCACTTAATTTCATAAATTATACAAAATGTTAATTACGTCGATTTTGTAAATTCTTGTGATGGGAATGTATCTAAATTACAAATTTAACCATCATTTGTGAACCATTTCGTGTGATACTATCATGATGTCAATATTAATCAAATTCACATAATTATTTGTGCAAAAGTAAATTCTTTTCTCACAACAGAAATAGATAGAGGTTAAGCTAATTCATACAGCGCAGCTCAGTCAGAGACGATAGAAAGTGAAGACAAGACGACATTGACATTCATTGACGATCATTTAGACTATCATACATTCATATCATTTACATCAATCATCATTATTTATATCACATTTATAAGTGACCATCCGTATAAACTGTAGTGTTTGAATTAATAACAACCATGTATTATACATTACATGCATGCTGCTAATATGTTGATGCTCTATTGAACAGAGACATCAGTTATAAAAGCAAATCGATCAGTTGTGTGTACAAAAGACAGCGGTGGAACATCCCGAGTGCCGTATTTTTCAGCAGATTAGATGATTTTGATAACCATCTTTAACGATGCATGCTTTTTTTTCAGTGAAGATGTAAATAGTTAACACATAATAACTGTAAAAATTATTTTGTAAAATTATATTAATATCAATTGTGGAATAACATAAAGCCATATAATGTCATCATTAAATGACTGCATCCAGGCTGGCAAAGAACTAGGCCATACTGGAGAGAAATTAGAGAAATGGGCAAACGAAAGATACAAAGAAGAAACAGACAAATTGAGAGATGAAAGAGCATTGGAAAGACAACATCAGAAAGATATGAAGGATTTAGAAGAAGCCACAAAGTTAAAGATGAAAGAGATGGAGATTGACTCTAACATCCAAATAGCCTCTACTAAACAGAAGAGCCAGGAAGAACAAAATAAATACTCTAAATATAAGGGGATCATCAAGCCCTTCAGTCAAGGCGATTCAATCTCAGCATGGATTGAAAATATAGAATTTCAGCTCAAAAGTCAGAAAATACCATTAGAAGATTGGGCCAGGATCTACATGAGAAATCTCAGTGGGGAGCCATTAAAAGTTATCGAATCGATACCATCAGATCTAAGAAGTAACTATCAGTATATCCATGATAGGATTATGCAGCATTTTCTACTCGATGCTCTTGGATATCAGATCCAGTACTTTCAGATAAAACCAAAGCCAACTGAAACGTTCTTAGACTATGTATCAAATGTCTAGAGTATATTCAATAAATGGCTTAAGGCGGCAAAAGTAGGGAAGAAATTTTGATAGATTGTAGGACTTAATGGTGATGGATAAAGTCATATCCACAGTTCCTACTCCCTTTGCTAAGTTCCTTCAACAAGCAGACATTGAATCAATTGAACAACTCGAAAAACGTGGTTCAGCGTATTTTTCCTCAAACAGGGAAATATTTAAAACATCTTTACATGAAACTGAGATCACTGCTTTTGTTAAGAACGTACCTAGCAAATCATACAACCAGAAAGGGTATCAAAAGACAAATAAACCCTATCAGAAGCCACCACAGTGTGTATACTGCAATCTATTTCATCTGCAGTACTCGATGTGTGATAAAAGTCCATCTTATCCTGCTCATCTTGAAATGATGATGAAAAAGCAGGAAAACAAACGAAACTCATACAAACGAGCTGTTAAATGCTTCTTCTGTTCAAGTTATGGCCACTATTCTTCTAAATGTTTGGGCAGGCAAAGAATGAAGGCTAGCAATGCTTTGCTCATAGATACATCATCTGACGATGATAGTGTAGTTGATTCTGAACTCGAAAATGTATTACCATTCAATGAGTGTGAGAGTGTGGCTGTAGTTACTGATATGTTAGACTTTAATGAATGTGACACTTGTCACCAGTTTCATACGGGCGGAAAACTTAAATGTGGTCATGTTATACCATGTTCCAACGAAGATGCTAATTCAGCTTTAGCCTCCAGAGGTAATCTAAAGTTCCACGATGCACTGGTCAACGAACAACCATGCCAATGTTTACTTGATAGCGGCAGCACTTTACTTGAGGTAAGAAGAGACCTAGTTAAGCCAGAAGATTATACGGGTGAGTTTGTTAAATGCCGTACTTTCTCTGGAAACATTGAGAAATAACCGCTGGCAAAAGTCCGCATAAACACCCCGTTCCTTTCCGACACATTTACGTGCGAGATCCTGCAAAATCCCTGTATTGATCTGATTTTGGGTTGCTTGCCATCATTAAAACAATGTACTGATGACGAAATATTAGCCTGGAAACGAACAAACACGGCTAATGCTGTAACGAGGTCAGATATCCAAACACATTACACTGACCTACAAAATGAAATGTTACAGTTGTTAACACCCAGCGGTGCTAGTAACAGTGCTACTCGACAAGAGTTTATCGAGGCACAACGCACCGATCAAACTATCGCACCTTATTTTAAATTGTTAGGTAAGCGTGCGAAAGTTATTAAAATACAGAACGGAATTCTCATGCGTTATTATACAACAAATAACCATGAAATTCAGCAGACGGTGTTACCAGTAAAACACCGACAAAATGTGCTAAAGATTGCACATGAGTCACCGTTTGCTGGAAGTTTGGCCTATGACAAAACAAGAGCCAGAATTTTGTCACACGTCTATTGGCCTAAGTTTTGTAACGATATTAAATTTTTCTGTCGGTCATGTACTATTTGTCAACATTTAGTGAGAAAGGGAAAGCATGTAATAGCCGAGGTCAAGCGTTCAATATTGGCATCTAGACCATTCGAAAGTGTAGCGGTAGATATTTTTGGACCCCTGAATCAGGTGTCGAACAAAGGAAACCGGTTTATACTAACCCTCGTGGATCTTTGTACAAGGTGGATCGAAGCGGTGCCACTCAAATACATCACCTTCAAAGATGTGGCAAATGTATTTTTACATCTTTTTTGTCGATTTGGCTTTCCTCGAACCATTTTATCCGACCGAGGAACGCAGTTTACTTCGGCTGCGATGCAAGCCCTAACAAAATTGCTAGGAATAGAACAGCATTTCTGTAGCCCGTATCACCCTGCCAGTAACGGGATCATAGAAAAAATTAACGGGGATCTAAAACACATGCTGGCAAAGGTAACAGCAGAGAACCCATCTGATTGGGACACTCTATTACCAGCAGTGCTGTTTGCCCATCAAGAAATTCCGCACTCAAGTACGGGTTTCTCACCTTTCGAGTTAGTTTATGGGGCGAACCCTCGTGGACCCCTAACAATCTACCATCATCTAATCACTAGCTCAGTAGAGAATCCAATAGCATTAACACATTATGAGATGGTAACAGAGACACGCGATAGAATTATGAAGGCGTGTGTAATAGCCAAATCATCTTTGGAGAGAAAAGGCCAGATGTACCGCGACTATGCAAATAAGGGTGCCAAAATCCTACACCTTGAACCCGATCAAAAGGTGCTACTTTTACTACCAGATAAACGTAACTTGTTACTAACGTCATGGCAAGGGCCATTCAAAGTTGAATGAAAGATATCAGATGTCGATTATGAAATATCGATAAAGGGAAAATTAAAGATATTTCATATCAACATGCTGAAGCCTTATTTCACACGACAAGAACTGATGACAGACGAACAGAATGCACCTACACCAAGCAACCGGACGACAGACGTACATAACACAACTACACTAGGTAGGGCGACACATGACGACGACAGCGCAAACACACCTAGCCAGGAAACAGAACACACAGCTAGTACAACAACAGTACTTAATCAGGCAGATGACGATGGAATAGAATTACCAGTCCCGACAGTAGACACGACTGGGACAATTGATAGCATACGTTTAGAACCGAAACTTACAGACGAGCAACGACGACAACTTATAGAGTTAGTAACGGAGTACACAGACATTTTTTCCGACATCCCAGGTAGGACGGACAGGATAGAACACTCCATTATTCTGACTGATAAAACACCCATCAAATGCCGACCTTATTCCATCCCATTAAGTTACAGGGAAAATCTCGACAAAGAACTGTTAAATCTTGAGTCGAGTGGAATAATTCAGAAATCACAGTCAGAATACTCTTTTCCTATCGTCCTAGTCAGAAAAAAGGACTCGACTATTCGCATCTGCGTCGATTATCGCCGGTTGAACAACGTGACCAAAGTCGATGCAGAGCCTATCCCATCATGTGACGATCTTATCCTTGATATGTCAACATCACGTATCTTATCTAAACTTGATCTTACGAAAGTTTATTGGCAGGTCCCGATGCAATCATTGTCTATTCCTTTGACAGCATTCTCAACATCTCTTGGGCTATCTCATCTCATCTCATCATGTTCCTCTTGTACCTTGCGGTGTCGAGGTGAAGTATAAACTTCGTGAGAGTGCCCGGTTATGGGCTTCGTATATCGACATTCCCATGGATTCTGTTATTCCCTCCGTCCAGCGTTTACGTGGTCGGCCTCTTCCTCTGTTTCCATCTGGTCTGTACGTCATTGCCTGTTGTGGCATGCTGTTGACTGGTAGCCTACTTGCATGGCCAAACCATTTGACTTGCTGCTTTCTAATAAAATCTAGAGCAGCTTTAACCCCCACTTTAGTCCTGATTTCTCCATTTCTGATCTTATCTCCTCTTGGGCTATATGAGTGGCATTTTCTTCCTTTCGGTCTTCGTAATGCCCCAGCCACTTTTGTCCGACTCACTAGAGACCTGTTACACAGAATTACTAATACATCGACCTATATTGATGACATTTGTATCCATACAGCAGACTGGACATCACACTTACAAAAACTGCGACATGTCTTCGATAGATTGCGATTATTCGGTCTTACAGTAAAACCCACCAAAGTGGAGTTGGGAATGGGAGAAATTGATTTCCTAGGCCATACAATCAGTAGAGGCCAACTCAGAACAAATGAAAGAATTGTGACCAAGATTCTTAATTTAACTATGCCAACGACCAAGAAACAGGTCCGTAGTTTGCTTGGTTTTGTCAATTATTACAGCAAATTTATACCCAATTTGGCTGAAATCACCAGCTTTTTTTTCGAATATTTTAAAAGCATCTGTAAAATTAAATGTTCAGGATGCACAGTTAATTGATGCTTTATCAAAATTGAAACGTATGTTTAGCGTTCCACCTATTTTGCGTTTTCCTAATCAGAATCTTACGTATTTTCTCCGTACAGACGCAAGTTCTATTTCCATTTCTGGCGTCTTAGGCCAATTTTATGAAGGAAGGTTTCATCCGATAATGTACGTAAGCCGTAAGATCACCCCTGCTGAAGGAAGATACTCAGCCTCTGAATTGGAAGCTTTAAGCGTGATCTATTGTGTCAGGAAACTTCATAGATTCCTGGCGGGTACAGAGTTTGTTATTGAAACCGATAATTCGCCGATAACTGTCATGCAGTCTGGGGTTCATCGCAATAACAGGATCTACAGGTGGTCCCTGATACTGCAAAACTATGCCTTCACAATTAAGCATTTAAAGGGAAGCATGAACTCTCTGGCTGACACATTGAGCCAACCTTCTCACATTGAGATACCTGAAATACGAGAAGAGAGCAACCTCATATCACCAAAGACATTGACACTGTAATTACCTAGTGCCCTATGTGGTGATTATGAACATTATAGTGCGTTACCATCGCCAGTCGCTTAAAGCTGTGTAATATAAACTGTGTCAGTATTAGTGAAACGAACAGACACATTATTAGTTGTCTACATCACTACCACTTATACAACCCTTGAGTGGATCGAAGTGTTAGATTTGAACCTACACAAATCAGTAGCATACCTTTAGTATGAACATTACCCAGGATGAGAGCGTAAATCAGACTTTGTCTAGTTGAACTCTATTTTCGAGGACATTCTACAGAGGACACTGCGCCAACATCACACCTACATGTAATTAATTAGTGTAGTTAGATAGAAATTATATGTGATATGTATATAACATGTTTTTAGAAACAGTCGCGTGTAACTTCATATTTTTGTAGTCATATTAGAATGATGAAGATAGATTCAACATATAACTTTATTTAGAACATTTCAGAGGTATAATTCACATACATTTAGTTAAGAACTCATTTAATTTAACATCTATATCATATTACTTTAGTTTACCACCATTTAAACATATTTAATTATATATTTAGTTAATTAAAACTTCATTTACAAATTAACACCATCATTTAATAATTTATATCATTTCATGTATTAAAAACACTTTAAGGTAACTAACCCATGTTTCCCAAATTGAATTAATTAGTTAGATTAGTTCCCTTAGATAAATTTAGAACAGTGCACCAACTTATAATAGATTAGTTAGATCAGCTATTAACACAGGATTGGTAGCAAACAATCCTTACAACCATGTATAATTTTGTATAGTTATGACAAGTGCAGAAGTACAGCACAGTCATTTGGCTTGAAAACCGATTTAAATTCAGCCAACAATTTAATGTACATATTTATGTTTCATCTATGCATTATTTCTTGAACCATATTTTAAAGACAAACCAATATTTTAAAACCACTGGTGAATGAAAGGTGAACGAAAGATGTGTGAATGGAAAAGAAAGAATGGATTAAATTAGGAGAGTGAGAGAGATATTGCGGTAGTTCTTTCCGTTGCACAACACGACTTGTTGTAACTTGTCTGTGTCAATCTATGTAAGCAATGTGTTGTTGAGATTTTTATAAGTGTGTAGTTGCCATACTTTAGTGAGAGACATAGGGAACATACTTTGAGCATCTTAAAACGGGACTGTAGACATAAATCAGCATAACACACTCGTTTGTGGCTACAATAAACCGCTTTACGGCGCTCGAAAGAATACATACACGTAAATTAGAAACGCATACACATGTTAGTAAGTTAAATAAACTTTAGTTTCATAGGAAACACGCAACCAATCAGGAAAACAAACACATAAACTTGCATACATCATTACCTGCAAAGAACGATAACTACTCCAACAAGCGGAAGCTAAAAGGTGAAGAGTTGCACATATAGCATGTATACTAGTTGGGGCAATTATTATATGGGAGCATGAACATTTATTGTCCATGTTTTGCACTCGTAACATAGGCAAGTTGTATGGGATTGTCAATTTTGGACAATCGGAGGACAGGTCTTATGGCATCGGTTCCGGATCACACAATTCCCAGAAATATAATGACAGTTTATAGCCAACTCTACTAGTGTGGTGAGCTACTCAATTAGCCAAGTGAAGTGATACAACAGTGTGTCGAAGGAGAGGAGAGATCTTGTCCTATCCCCAGAAGAGAAGTAGAGAACTTACGAAGCCTTTGACAAAATTAGACAACCAATTTTTGGTGAAATGATGACTTGTGTTACCCCCACAACTTAAAAGTTTGTAACACAAGCGAGGAGGGACGAGAGCCTGTCAAAGAGCTACGTGAGAGTTTAAAGCTAAGGAGAGCTAAATAGAGCTAGGGAAAAGGACAAGTAACATAACGACTTAGGAGACCAGACAGAAGAGACACAGACGCTATAAATAGCTATAACGGGACACACTTGTGTCAACAAGGAGGGCAACAAGTGTACGAGAGCTGGTGTTACCCAAGAGACTGGGAAACCCACATCACGAGAAGTAACCAAGGAATTCTGGTTACTACAACCAAGTGACCAGCCCGTAAACTAGCGGATGCACGGAGAGCTAATTGCTCGTGACTGAACACGGCAACAAGTGTACGAGAGCTGGTGTTACCCAAGAGACTGGGAAACCCACATCACGAGAAGTAACCAAGGAATTCTGGTTACTACAACCAAGTGACCAGCCCGTAAACTAGCGGATGCACGGAGAGCTAATTGCTCGTGACTGAACACGGCACAGATAGCCGGTTCAGACAGAGACTGGACGGCGTAAGGAACAGACTGTATATCCGTTGTGGATACTCTGTAGTTAAGGACAGTATCAATAGTTAGGACTTAAGCTTAGCTTCAGTAGTGATTATTATTAATATCATCTCCTCATTCCATCTTCATAACATACTATGATGTTTAATGCCGATGTGGTATTTCGCTCGTGGAGCTCATGTACGATCAGCTCCGAATAAAATGTATCCTTTTGCAAACAATACGAGTTGTCACTTTCGTGTGGTGCAAAAGTAGGGAAACCTTGTATGCCTGTCGCAAGTGAGTTGCTGACAGACAGACAGCTGTGAGAATTAATATGAAAGAAGGCGATTTAACAATGATCGTGAGCAAATAGATTTCCGTCATTAAAAACCAGGATCATTCGAAAAAGTAAAAGTATACTGCATTGAAACAATGTAATTTCGTCACGTTTGTTCAATTTGTTCATACCCTTTGTGTGTATAGAGGTATCTAACGATGTCCACAAATCTATGGTTTACCTGAACATGTCCTCAGTTGTTTGAACTTACATGAAATTCCCATAGTTTATATGGACTTACCTATCACACCTCCCCATATTGTGGACTTACCTTAGGATGTTCCCACATTGTTCATGACTTATTTGAAGATGTCCCTACACTATATGGGCATATATAAAGTTGTCCAAACAGTGTATGCACTTATCTGAGGATGTTCCCGTAATGTATAGATATACCTGAAGATGTCCCATAATGTACAGACTTACCTGAAGATGTTCCCACATTGCTGACGCCAGTCCCGGAACAGAGCACGATAGTATTCCTTCATTGAGAGCATGTTGCCCACAATAGGCAGGGGTCGAGTTGGGAAAAGCGGCAGTCGTGGGTCGGGCTTGTGGAACACGGCGTAGACGAGCAGGCAAATGGCAGTGGCTATTACTAACTATGTTATATCCATCTCGAATTGTTCACTTGCTGAATACCCATAATGTGAACAGTTGTAACATTCAATAATTCACATTGTCTTGAATAACGTATGCATTAGTATATATTAAATGTATAGAATGAATATTAGAAACTAAATAGACAAATACAACAATCGTTCTTTGATGTACAAACAAACATAACATTGACAATAACAAGCAGAAGTTTAATAGTTAACATAACTTATAGACTGGCTTAGTGGCCTCAAAAGGTTTACCATTTGGTATTTATGTGTACTACCTTATATGAAGACATTTCATCAGCATGTGCCACGCCAACAGTCATGCGCCTTTAAGTTAACCGTCACTTATGGTGACTATAATCTCGGATCAGGAAGGGCTACCTCTTTCGTGTATTTGTTAACTCTTGGTTTGTTGTACTTCTTAAAATTTCTTCATAAATCTCATCTTTGCTGTAGTCAGTGTGTTTCAGCTTTGTTACGTATTTATGGAAGCACATAGACTTGTGTGCACTATGTATGGCACTTTAACACAAGGTTTCCCCTCGCTGCAAATTATCGGTTTTGCAAAAGTATTATTTCATCTTAGGAAAGGAACCTCTTTTGCCATGAAGATCCTTGTTATGATTTCTATGAGGCACTCTGCATTCCGTGTTATGCATGTGCTAAAATATTTGCAACGATTCGTCAGTTAATAATTTATCCGTTTGCATGAGTTGTGCTACGTTGTTCTATAATATTTGTGGAGATCTATTTATATTGTTTGCATTCATTACAGTTTCATCTGCACCTCTTATATAATTGGTGTTTTTTTTCTTTCGAAGGTGTCAAATACGAGAGATGGTCACCGGAATTTTATTATACAGCGCATACAAGTGAAAGACCCAAGGACAATTTTATTTGAGAACACAAAATGGCTCTCAAGTATTATAGAAAATAACAAATAAGTGAGGATTGAGCAGTCTTCGCATGGACAATAGCGAATAAAAAGTGCCCGTACACTATTATGTTATTCGTTTGTTTATTTTATTTTTTTATTTCTTTGGATCAGAGTAGGTGAAAACTTGTGGATACGTTTCTAAAGTGTAAATGTACTGCAGAATATTTGAAATATTTTATTTCTGTTGTTGGAGTAGGTAGAATTATCCCAACATCCTTACTCAAACAGCTGTCATAATGGATAGGATCCAGTAACCCGTGATAAGTGGTTCCTCATAGGCTGATTGCATGTGATTATGATGAGTGTCATGTATGTCCGTGTTTTTGCCGATTGCTCTCAATTCGTCCTCTCCTTGCAGGGTTTCCTTCGAGAGTTGTATTCAAGATGATATATATGGAGAGAGAACTTGGCCTTATGTGCTCACTCCAGTGCGACCAGCCATGATTTTGGTGGAACCCTACACTGGGAGCAGGCCTAGTCAGTCTTATTTCTTGCAAACAATCCTGGCAGGTATCTGCATGACTACGTAATAGTATATTATACCTGTGATGACTTTATTGAAAGTCCAACGAGAACTTCTGTCAACCTGACAATGCTATTTCAAGGTAAGACACGGATGTGGTCTATGCGACTGTTCGTCTAACACGACTTTGAATTTTGAGATCCTCAAGATGACAGTCATGCCATGTGATGCGCCCCTTGTGGGGTCTTATGTGTCAGCCTAATAGTTGCCCATATGTTTGACTTTAGAGACTATGGCGAGGAAACTTATTCAAACTTATCAGACCTGGAATGGGTCCAATGAACTGTGCGACTTTAGATACAGTGGTGATGAGGCTTCTGAGAACTTATCAGACCCTGAAGGGGTCCATAGACTATTGTGATTTCAATATGACTTTCCTACTGACATAGGGTTGCCAATCCGACTTTTGCTTGAGACTCGAGTGTGTGTAGGTACATCATCGGGTAACATCTTTGTAATGGATAGAGTGAATATAGACATCCTTTAGTTGAACCTCAGGATGGTTCGTTGATGTTAATCGTCACCGGGGACTTGGAGGAAACAGGAAGTGCCCACCACTCGCAAGCCAGCTCAGCTTGGAGGTATCCCGGTGAGTCTGCACGACAGACCCGACGTATACACTCAACAGATCTCACGTGCTGCATGATGAATTCAGGATCCTTCCTGAATCTCCTCTACACTCAGTTGTCTGTCTGTATATAGAACTGCTCTCTAACCTAATCTTCATTCTTCTTATTTGGACGATAGTGAATAAATCTTCTATTTGTTATCATGTTGTGGCTGAAGTTAGTGACTGTCATCTGGACGGAGCTCCCTAGGGATACTAGTCCATAAGTTGAGTGAGTGAGAGACAGGTGGAGTCCAGAGTCTGGGTGGGATGTGGTAGACATACTATTCTCGGGTTGTGGTGAGGGCAGAGTGGGAAGATCAAAGTGTACCTTTACCCTTCAAAGTCCCAGAGGTACAGGTATTTGTAATTTACGTCCCGAATTCAAGGACGAGAAGTCAACATTTTTGTCCAACTGACCGGTGCAGGTATTAAGCTACCTCGGCATTAGCACAATGTTGTAGGAAAATTATTATCAGATGTTTAAGAAAGAGGGCTCTTATCGTTTCGGCCATGCTGAGTCCCAAGTGTAGAGACACAGGAAAGTCTGTTAAAATACAACAGTTGAATTAAACACACTCTAAAGGACAAGAGCGGAGAGATGTTCAAATATGCAATGTTGTTGGTACAAAACAGTATTCGACATCAACAGATGGCGATAGTCATAGATGTCTACGTTAGACAATGAACACAAATTAGAATCGAATATGAAGAAGAAAATAGGAAGAAGGAAATCAAAATACAATGAAGTAAAAGTAGTAGAAGTCGCTTATAAGTCGCTTATAAGACGACAGATTCGACTTAATTGCACCAGGATTTTACCCTATATGGCTCAGTCTCCCTCCGCAGCGAACTGCCGAAAGCATCGCACAAAGCACAAACTTCGCAGCTCCAAATAGTAGTAGTAGTAGTAGTAGTAGTAGTAGTAGTAGTAGTAGTAGTAGTAGTAGTTGTAGTCGTAGTAGTAGTAGTAGTAATAGTAGTAGTAGTAGTCGTAGTAGTAGTAGTAGTAGTAGTAGTAGTAGTAGTAGTAATAGTAGTAGTAGTAGTAGTAGTAGTAGTAGTAGCAGCAGCAGCAGCAGCAGCAGCAGCAGTAGTAGTAGTAGTAGCAGCAGCAGCAGTAGTAGTAGTAGTAGTAGTAGTAGTAGTAGTAGCAGCAGCAGCAGCAGCAGCAGTAGTAGTAGTAGTAGTAGTAGTAGTAGTAGTAGTAGTAGTAGTAGTAGTAGTAGTAGTAGTAGTAGTAGCAGCAGCAGCAGTAGCAGTAGTAGTAGCAGCAGCAGCAGTAGCAGTAGTAGTAGTAGTAATAGTAGTAGTAGTAGTAGTAGTAGTAGTAGTAGTAGTAGTAGCAGCAGCAGCAGCAGCAGTAGTAGTAGTAGCAGCAGCAGCAGCAGTAGCAGTAGCAGAAGCAGTAGTACCAGTAGCAGTAGCAGTAGCGGTAGCAGCAGTAGCAGTAGTAGTAGCAGTGGTAGTGGTAGTAGTAGTAGTAGTAGTAGTTGTAGTAGTAGTAGTAGCAGTAGTAGTAGTAGTAGTAGTAGTAGTAGTAGTAGTAGTAGTAGTAGTAGTAGTAGTAGTAGTAGTAGTAGTAGTAGTAGTAATAGTTGTTGTTGTTGTTGTTTTTGTAGCAGTAGTAGCAGCAGGTGTAGTATTATTATGTGGCAGAGGTAAAATATCATCATCATCAAGTGCCCTGCCAGCTGGCGTAGGCGTTCATGGCTCTCCACAGATCTCGGTTTGTGGTGTTCTGGATCAACTCTGCTGCTGATATTCCCCCATGCCACCGTCTCAATCCATCCAGCATAATTTCCCTTGGTCTGCCTCTGCCTCTCTTCCCATCGATCTTTCCATTTTTCACGATGTTCTCCAATGCCTCTTTTCTCAACACATGACCGAAGAAAGATGTTTGTCTCTTTCTTATTGTTGTATATACTGTTCTAATTTTGGTCATGGCCTTCAATCTCTGGGCATTGTTGAGTCCGCCATCTGAGCGTGAGTGAATGTATAAACCACCATCCTGATCACGAAAGGCATATCTCAGTTGAAGTGAAAAGTATACTCCAAATAGGGTGGGAGCTAGTACACAACCTTGCTTAACTCCACTCTTTATTTCAAACTCTTCAGGAGTTGCACCATCAAACTTTATTATACCCTTCATGCCTGTGTGGAACGTATCCACAATGCACAGAAGAGTTGGTGAGCAACCATTCTTCTTTAGTGCCTTGAAAATACCCTCACGACTGACCAAATCAAATGCCTTTGTGAGGTCGATGAAGGCAATAAACAGTGGTTGATTCTGTTCACTGAATTTTTCTTGCATTTGTCACAGTGAGAATATCATGTCAATGGTAGACCGGTTCTGTCGAAAGCCACACTGTGATTCGGGGTAAACTTGATCTCCTAGGACTTGAAGTCTGCGCAGAACAATTCTGGCAAATACTTTTCCAACAATACACATAAGTGAGATACCCCTATAGTTGTTGCAGTCGCTCCGATCGCCCTTGTTCTTGTACAGTGTTATGATGCTTGAGTCTTTGAAATAATGTGGGACTTCTCGCCAGCATAGCTCTATTAGATGGTGGATCTGTTGTGTGAGTATGTTTTGCCCACTCCTGATAACCTCTATTGTAATCCCATCCTTACCTGGAACCTTGACAGATGCAAGTTCATTTATAGCACATTTAATTTATGTTATGGTGGGAAGCGTTCCAGGTGGTCAAGAGTTGGCAGGGCCTCTATGGCGTTGAGTGCATCATCCGCTAGTTTGGTCTCACTTGAGTACAGCTCCAAATAGTGCTCAGTCCATCTGCTGTTTCTTATCAATGATGATTGCTCCAGTCAAAGTTTTCAGTGGTGCACTTCTTTTGATCATTGGACCACAGGCTTTCTTTATCCCTTCATACATGCTTCTGATTATTCTCTTATCACTTGCGTTTTGAATGGACTCACATAACATCATCCAATAGTCATTTGCACACTGCCTGGCAGCCTTTTTCATATCCTTCCTAGCTTGGTTCAGCTCACTCAGAGTGTTACGCGTTGTTCTTTCCTTGTTTCTTAAGATAGCTATCTTCTTTTTACCAATCAATAGCTGCAATGTCTGGCTGTTTGCCGTAAACCAGTCCTGCCTCTTGTGATCCACATAGTCGTAATCCCATACCGCAGTTTTATGAAGAGTTTCCTTAAGTTTACCACTTTTCACTTACTGTACAATTTTCTGACGTATCAGTGAAAGCGTCTTCAAGTTGCTGTTGAAATAAAAGCACTTTTCAGGATCGTGAGTATTATAATATTATACCTGTGACTAGATCTATGTTTAGCTGTGTAGATTCTCTGTGGTCTCAGTCTAACCCTTGCAACAACCAAAGAATTATCCGTATCACAGTCAGCACTGTGATAATTTCAAGGCAATGATGTATGGTTCAAATGCTGTCTCTGTGTGATGATGAAGTCCAGCAGATGCCAATGGCCGGATCTTTGATGTTTCCATGTGACCTTATGCATCTCTTTTATTTTAAAAAAGGAGTTTGCAATACATTTGTTATTTCTGGTGCAATGCTCAATCAGCCTTTACCCATTTTCATTCATGCCACCGATGTTGTATTTTCCAAGGCACACTGACCATGAACTCGAGTCCTTGCCCACACGAGCATTGAAATCACCGAGCATATTCGAGTGTCGGTGCATATGCAGTAATAATGGTGGCAAAGCCACAAGATGTGGCAAACGACAACCGTTGGCACAATGTGCAGTGTCGGGCTTGGTAAGCGCCGCCCAACATTCGGCGCTAACAGAAAGCAGGTAGTACCGTCTAATATCATACGGTAGCTCAGTCATATCTGACTAAGACCTGACTGTACTACATACTTATTCCAACGAGATTCAGAAGCAAATGTCAGGCACAAATGTTAGAACATCACTGACTTTGTTGTTTACAGTTATATTAGAACATTTCATTGAAACAAGTTAGGCAATTGCATTTATGTAATTATATTATTTATATGTGGGTCAACGTGGACACGGTAGGTGATACCAGTCGTCAGATCTCGGTCACAGTTGAATCTCTCATCTTATGTTTATGACGTTCTGGGTATAACGCACTGGGGTAGGTCCTTATTGTAGGTGTGTGGTGGTGTTAGAGGTGACAACAGCGTTGATGGGTATGCTAAGTTCTCCGTCTCAACAGAAGTTGGTTGACAATAAGATGACGTCATGACAATGGGCATGATCAACTATCGGCACCGGCAAATGTCGATTTATTCAACAAACGATCTCACGCTGTGGGGAGCTTTTTACTTTCTTTAAAACTCCCAGGTTTCCTTTAAGACAAAATTGAGGCTTTCAACAGCCTCTGTCTGGCTAGGACAAGTAGGGCCTTGCCCTGCTACGATACAGAGAGGCGGTCGCATCAGGCGGCACCGTAAAGGGGAGGGATAAGCAGCGAAGGAGTTGCGGCATTTCTTGCATCATACTGATAAAATCTACAGCACGTCCCTAAGCACAAGTCGTGGTCCACACAGAAATGCGTCCTCGCCTGCTGCTCTCAGTCGTGTATCAGTTATTTCACACAGCCTAGGACAGCCACTACATGCACACCTCCCGCAAAGTACCTCGCATGTATAACTGTGGCGTTAGAAGATCATGAATACACATCTGTCACACCAGTGTAATAGACAAGCGTAGCGGGACCATTGTAAACATTTTGATAGGTTCTTTCATCCAGCTCACAGTTTAAACAACTCTGGTATTACAAAGATGGACTCACTTTAGACATAACATGGACGGATGGAATATACTGACGTCGTTGTGTTGGTTGACCAGGAAACATTGACAACATACAATAAAAATATGATAACGTTTGCAGTCCGAACAACGAGTCTACATAAACGTTCGATGACGAGGTGGTCCTGACACACAAGTGAACTAGGTCTTTCAGCAAATATGCTCAACAGTTTTGTCTCTGGTATATGTGAAAGTGTACTCTGGTTCGTCACTGTACTCTGGTCTAAAGTTGTTACTTCTTATATCTCCCGTTTACGCGAGGAATGTGAATAAGAAGGAGTGAAACGTGATCATTGGGCAGGCCAAGGACTGTGAATAAAGCGGGCTGAAACATGAAGGTGGACTGAAAGCTGTGCCGATGAATGTGAATATAAGAGATTTTTACATGACGTGGAGATTAAACGGGCACTGATGAATGTGAATATAAGAGAATTTTACATGACGGGGAGATTAAACTGGCACTGATGAATGTGAATATAATAGCTTTTTATATGACCAAAAGATTAAAGGATGACTGATGGGTGTGAATATAATTGTTTTACACATGACTGTGAAATGAAAATGCTGACTAAAGGAAAGAACAAACGAACGAAATTTATTTTCAAAATGTCACAAATTGGGCTCGCAAGCCCGTCTTACATTTGGCCCATCCAATCAATCATCTTTTGTTCTTAAATTGTGTATGTTATATTCACATAGGAAAAAAACAACAACACTGTCAAATGAATGTTCTAAATATAAACAATGAATATTACTGTAATATGAGACAAGCAAACAGACACGCGTACACAAGCACATTCATAAACACAATCATACAATCCTGCATAGATAATTACATCAATTACACAAACTTTCACAGTTATGCAACCACTCAATAACACACAAATACATACTCACTCGCATACACATTTACTTATAATCACAAAATGACTAATACATGTTTACACACACACACACACACACACACACACACACACACACACACACACACACACACACACACACACACACACACACACACACACACACACACACACACACACACATACACACATACACACATACACACATACATACATACACACACACACACACATACATACATACATACATACATACATACATACATACATACATACATACATACATACATACATACATACATACATACATACATACATACATACATACATACATACATACATACATACATACATACATAAATACATACATACTTACTTACATACATACATACATACATACATACATACATACATACGTACGTACGTACGTACGTACGTACGTACGTACGTACGTACATACATACATACATACATACATACATACATACATACATACATACATACATACATACATACATACATACATACATACATACATACATACATACATACATACATACATACATACATACATACATACATACATACATACATACATACATACATACATACATACATACATACATACATACATACATACATACATACATACATACATACATACATACATACATACATACATACATACATACATACATACATACATACATACATACATACATACATACATACATACATACATACATACATACATACATACATACATACATACATACATACATACATACATGCATGCATGCATGCATACATACATACATACATACATACATACATACATACATACATACATACATACATACATACATACATACATACATACATACATACATACATACATACATACATACATACATACATACATACATACATACATACATACATACATACATACATACACACATACATACATACATACATACATACATACATACATACATACATACATACATACATACATACATACATACATACATACATACATACATACATACATACATACATACATACATACATACATACATACATACATGCATGCATGCATGCATGCATGCATACATACATACATACATACATACATGCATACATGCATGCATGCATCATGCATGCATGCATGCATGCATGCATGCATACATGCATACATACATACATACATACATACATACATACATACATACATACATACATACATACATACATACATACATACATACATACATACATACATACATACATACATACATCATATCATCATTGGCACCTTGCCGTCTTGACAGACGATAGTTTGTGCTCTAAAAAGGCATAATAACTTTTAACTATGGCGGTAGCGAGTGTGACTGATAAGGCCAATTTGCGCTGTAAATGTCCGTTCACAGTGGGTGCATGTGAACACGTGGTCATTTCCACCATCATGCACCATCTTACGTCTCAAACGCTTGGTGTGTGACTTTTCTGCAATAATTTTCTCCTTTGACTTTATTCCATTTCTGATATTTGCCCTCCATGCAACACGTTCAGCGGCGACTTGCTCCCAATGTGCATTATCAATGCCTGTATCAATCATGTCCCGCTTACACACATCTTTGTATCGTAGTAGAGGCCGACCCTGAGATCTCTTACCCATCTGTAATTCACCAAAAAAGATATCCTTTGGTATTCTACCATCATCCATCCTCCTAAGATGTCCTATCCATCTAAGTCTACGAAGACTGAGCATGGAATAAACTGTCACACAACCTGATCTTTCCAATACTTCAGTATTTGTGATTTTGTCTTGCCACTTAATACCAAGAATTCTTCGCAGACACCGCATATGAAAGCTGTTTAAATTGTTCTCTTGGTGTGAGTAAGTTGTCCAGGTTTCACTGCCATAGAGAAGAGTACTAAGGACACAGGCTTGATAGACAAGGACTTTTGTTTTGGTAGTAAGCTTCCTGTTCTCCCAGACTCTTTTTCTTAACCTGTTCATTGTTGTTGCTGCCTTACCAATCCGGATGTTGATTTCCTGATCTAGGGATAATTTGCTATTTACCACTGATCCTAGATATGTAAAATGGTCTACTATCTCTAGTTCGGCGTCGTCAATAAAGATTGATGGTACCCCATGTGCACCTTGTGACATAATCTGTGTCTTCTTTTTGCTAATTGTTAAACCAAATTCAGAACAAGCATTGGAGAATGCAGATAGTAGACATTGCAATTCTTCCTCAGAGTGGGTCGTAACTGCAGCATCATCTGCAAAAAGCAACTCTCTGATCAGTACCCTCCTAATTTTGGTCTTAGCCTTCAATCTCTGAGCATTGTAGAGGCCGCCATCTGAGCGTGAGTGAATGTATATACCACCATCCTGATCACGAAATGCATATTTCAGTAGAAGTGAAAAGTATATTCCAAAGAGGGTGGGAGCTAGTACACAACCTTGCTTAACTCCACTCTTGATTTCAAATTCTTCAGAAGTTGCACCATCAAACTTGATTATACCCTTCATGCCTGTGTGGAACGATTCCACAATGGACAGAAGAGTTGGTGGGCAGCCAATCTTCTTTAGTGCCTTGAACAGACCCTCACGACTGACCAAATCAAATGCTTTTGTGAGGTCGATGAAGGCAATAAACAGTGGTTGATTCTGTTCACGGCATTTTTCTTGCATTTGTCGCAATGAGAATATCATATCAGTGGTAGACTGGTTCTGTCGAAAGCCACACTGTGATTCGGGGTAGACTTGATCTCCTAGGACTTGAAGTCTGCGCAGAACAATTCTGGCAAATACTTTTCCAACAATACACAGAAGTGACATACCCCTATAGTTGTTACAGTCGCTCCGATCACCCTTGTTCTTGTACAGCGTTATGATGTTTGAATCTTTGAAATCCTGTGGGACTTGTCCTTCACGCCAGCATAGCTCTATTAGCTGGTGGATCTGTAGAGTGAGTGTGTCTTGCCCACTCCTGATAACCTCTATTGGAATCACATCCTTACCTGGAGCTTTGCCAGATGCAAGTTCATTTATAGCACACTTAACTTCTGTTATGGTGGGAAGTGTGTCCAGGTGGTCAAGAGTTGGTAGAGCCTCTATGGCGTTAAGGGCATCATCCGCTAGTTTGGTCTCACTTGAGTAAAGCTCCAAATAGTGCTCTGCCCATCTGTCCATCTGCTGTTTCTTATCAGTGATGACTTCTCCAGTCAAGGTTTTCAGCGGTGCACTTCTTTTGATCACTGGACCACAGGCTTTCTTTATTCCTTCATACATGCTTCTTATGTCTCCCTTATCACTTGCGATTTGAATGGACTCACATAACTTGATCCAATAATCATTTGCACACTGTCTGGCAGCCTTTTGCACATCCTTCCTAGCTTGCCTTAGCTCACTCAGAGTGTTACGCGTTGGTCTTTCCTTGTTTCTTAAGAGAGCTTTCTTCTTCTTATCAATCAAGGGCTGCAGAGTCTCGCTGTTGGCCGCAAACCAGTCCTGCCTCTTATGATCCACAGTGCCGTAAACCCCTACGGCAGTTTTATAAAGAGTTTCCTTAATTTGACCCCACTTTTCATTTACTGTACAATTTTCTGGTGTATCAGTGAAAGCGTCTTCAAGTTGCTGTTGAAACTGAAAGCACTTTTCAGGATCATGAGTGTTAATAATATTAATCCTGGGGCTAGATTTGTGTTTAGCTGTGTAGATTCTCTTTGGTCTCAGTCTAACTCTTGCAACAACCAAAGAATGATCTGTATCACAGTCAGCACTGTGGTAACTACGAGTCAATGATATATGGTTCAGATGTTGTCTCCGTGTGATGATGAAGTCCAGCTGGTGCCAATGGCCGGATCTTGGATGTTTCCATGTGACCTTATGCATCTCTTTTGTTTTAAAAAAAGAGTTTGTAATACATAGGTCATTACTGGTGCAATGCTCCAGCAGCCTTTGCCCATTTTCATTCATGCGACCGATGTTGTATTTTCCAAGGGACACTGGCCATGAACTCGAGTCCTTGCCCACACGAGCATTGAAATCACCGAGCATATAAATGTAGTCAGATTTTGGAACTGCCTTGATCACGGAGTCTAACTCCTCATAGAACAAATCCTTCACATCATCAGAGGAATCGAGTGTCGGTGCATATGCAGTAATAATGGTGGCAAACCCATAAGAGGTTGCCAAGCGCAGGGATAATAGTCTTTCATTTCCTCCTGCTGGAATTTCAATCATTCCCAGTAGCGAATTCTTCACTGCAAAGCCCACACCGTGTTGCCTTTTTTCTGCCTGACCTCTACCCTTCCAGAAAAAGGTGTAGTTGTTTTCCCTGAGTGACCCTTCCTCAGCGAGGCGAGT
>OY992881.1:13450252-13562752 GCA_963921405.1 Cepaea hortensis
ACTTCTCAGCGCAAAGAAAGCAAACAGTACAAACTAAGAATAAAACTGGAAGAAAAAATTCGAATTTACAAGCTTCTGTAAAGCGTGATGCACCTCTCCCATCCTCTTCAACAGCATCAACATGGCATAATGTGTCAGAAGAGGAAACAAAACCGAAGTTTGAGTTTCGTCCTCGAAGATCTCACGTCAACTCTAAAATTTATCAACTTCAAACACCTAAATATTTTCTCAAAGTGTTTTTTGATGATGCCATAGTGTATTGTTTAATTAAAAATGTAAACGAATATGCAGAAAATATGTTTATGCAGAACACGCCTAAAAGAAAACACTCTAGTCTGTTATCCTGGACACCACTTACGAAGCACGAATGGCTGAAGTTTACGTCTGTCATTATTGCTATGGGAATTGATCCAAGACCATGTATCAAAGACTACTGGTGTACAAGTGCACATTTATATACTCCTTGGTATGCCACTATGTTTCCCATGAATCTATTTGAATCTATTTATCACACCATGTTTCACGTATGTGAACCAGAGGCAGCAGGTGCAAAAAAATCGATCCTCTTGTTGACATGATTCTGAAGAAATTCCAGAAAGCATTTTAACCATTTGAAAATGTGTCCATTGATGAAATGATTATTAGGTGGAAGGGCAGATTTCAGCACAGACAATACAATGCAACAAAGCCTTACAAGTACCACATCAAAACATTTGGCCTTTGTGATTCTGCGACTGGCTGTGTGGTGAATTTAAAAATTTACTATGGAAGAAACACCGAATACAGTCCGGATTTAGATCTCACAACTGCTCATGCAATGAAAGTGTTTGCCACACTACTGAATGCTCTCGGAGCTGGCCATCACATCTTTGCTGACAGATTCTAAAGTTCTAAAGCTCTGATTGATTATCTGCATTCCAACAATTTCAATTATACAGGGAAACTGAATGTCAACCGAGTAGGCTTCCCTCCTGAGTTGAAGCATTTGATACTTCAGCATTAAGAGATGAAGTTGTTTCTTGAAGAATATTGTGTGTGGCATGGAAAGATAAAAAAGCTAAAAAACCATGCATTGTTGTCGCTACCAAGTCTGTAGTTGTAACTGTTGAGAGCGGATTGCGATAACCGCCCACCAAGCCGAAGATGATCCATGAATATAAAATTTCGATGTATTTGTATCTGGCATGGCATATATTTGTATCTGTATATTAGTATTATCTGTATGCATTATCTTTGTTTTGCTATGTTAAGATATAAGTTGTGATTTTCACTATTCCTTTTCTGTTGAGGTTATTAGTTTTTCTGTACTATTCTGTGATGAGGTTAATAATACTGTATCATCACCATATCGAATCTCTGGTATTTCATATTCCCCGATATTTAGGGCATCATATTGCTCGTTGTTTATATCATCTCTGACATTTCTCTTTACATTTTCGACGTGCAGGTTAAACAAATAAGGGGAGAGCAAACAACCCTTGTTGACTACTTGCTTGATGTCAAACCAATCTATGTCTCACTTTTTGGTATAGGTAGAGATGAGTTGTACTACATGTGATGGAATGCCCATTTTCCTCATGTTTACACAACGTTTCTGATGCCTTTGAATATTCTACAAAACATGAAAATATGTTTACATTAAATTATCTACACGTCTCTATTATTAAACGCATGTTGATTATGCGATCTCTTGTTCTTCATCCCTGTCTAAATCCAGCTTGAACCTCGGCAAGAGGAGGTTTCACAGCACTAAAATGTTTGTCGAAGTCAAACGAAATTAAACTGAGCACAACATTTGGAATATATAACTTCCACGTTTAATCAATACTACAATATGGATCAGAAACATGCGTAACGACTAAAATTATAAATAATAAAGTACAACCATTCACTAACTGGTGCCTGCGCACAATAGTGGGACTACAATGGCCTGACAGAATCAACAATGTAGAGCTGGTTGCAGAACTAAACAAATGCCACGGTATCAAGAGGAGAGGAAAAGATACTGGCGCTGGATACGACACACACTGATCAAACATGGAGAGAGTGTAATAAGGCACATTCTTGTCTGGGAGAGAGTGTAATAAGGCACATTCTTGTCTGGAACCCACAAGGCGAGCAAATTAGTGGAAGACCTAAAACAAATGGAAAAGATAGTTAAAAACAGAGATGAACATCATCGGGAGCACATGGAGGAAGCAGAAGAAGATAACGAAAGATAGTATGGCTTGGTGTGAGTTGGTCAAGGCATTATTCTCCAATATAGGATAAAATAGCAAAATACGAAGACAAAATTTTGTGTCGTATATTCAAATCAAGCTAACTTTATTATGTATTGCCATCAATATTACTTTCTCTCAACTACCCTCACTTCATAATGTTTTGGACTTGCGACAGCCCCGAGATTGCAATCTAATGGGGGAATACAGCCTGGGGATGGCGGGAGGAACTGGAATCTCTGAAACATGTTGGAGAGAAACAGAAACAGTTCCATCTTTGCTAAGCTCTCCCCCAGACAGACACGCCGTCCAGTACTGAATGGAATCAATTGTTCGGGGTTCATTAAAGTGCCATTGTTGTCAATGAAACGTTCGGGCCTGAAGCTTAAAGCGTCCTCTCCCCAAGTGTCCTTTTCGTGAAGCACAGAGTCCAGGTTTGGCATGATCCAGGTCCCTTTAGGTATGGTATAGCCTCTTAAGGATGCCTCTTCAGAACACATGTGGGTCACAGACAGGGGAACAATGCTGGCCAGACGTTGGGTTTCCATGATGACAGCGTTGAGATATGTCAGTCCCTTCTTGTCCTGTATGGTCGGGGTTCGATCCGTGCCCACCTTATCTTTGATCTCTCGATACACATTTTCTTGTACTTCCGGATTATGTAACATGTATAGCACACACCAGTACATCGTTGTGCTTGTGGTCTCGGTTCCAGCCGCAAACAGATCAAACATGATCTTAATTAAATTCTCATCATCCATTGTTGTTGGTATCCCTGCTTGAATTATCTTGTTTCTTTCTATTGTGTATGCATCAATAAAGTTACAGACATCGGTGTAGTCATCTATTGCACTCTTTTTTCCCTTCATAATTGAAGCTAGAGCATTAATGATTCCACAACTACTCGCAATTACCTTCTTTACTTTGAAGAAATCTCCTGGAACGTACTTAAGCCAGCTTATGAAATGGACCAACCCAATAAATTGTTGGTCACGTACCCAACAATCCAATTTATACATTAAATCCTGGAATTTCCTATCACTATATAGAAACCGATTGCCCATTAAGATGGAGCAGATAATATTGGACGAGCTGATGTATATAAACATCCAGATATCTGTAGGCTTCTCTTTTAGATCTGACAGAGACTTCATGAAACAAGAAACCTCTTCTTGTATCTTCTCCGCCAGATTATTCTTTCCCATGCCTAATGCTCGGAGAATGGACAGACATATAGCTCTTTGCTCTTTCCACAGTTTTCCACTTGCAAATCCAACTCCCTTTTCAGGTAATCCAGTAGCCTTTGGGAGAGAAAGCTTAAGTAATAAACATAACCTTTGTTGCATACTATAAAGCATATTAATAAAAGTCGCTTAAAAGTCGACAGGGTCAACTTCATTGCACCGGGTTTTATCCCATATGGCTCGGTCTCTTTCCGCAGCGCGGAAAGCGTCACACAAAGCACGATCTCCGTAGCTCTGGCACGACCGACAGGAGTCTCCGAAAAATTTAATTCGTAAACCGAAGGACGCGGCCCGGAATCGAACCCACAACCTTTGGAGCCCGAGTTAAACGGCTTGACCACTTCGACACAGAGACTCCCAAAAACATATTAAAAGCATATTAATATGCCATTTAAACTATTCGTGCTTTACAAAGAAGTTATATGGCCAGCCAGCTGAAAATATCTAAATAGTTAAAAGAAATAACGGCTCCACCCGTCTCATTTTATATTGATGATATCTAAAGCTTAATTCACTGATCATAATATTGAGACTTAAGGAGTTGTGAAGAAACATCATGGAGTCCAGGGTTCAAGATGTTTACAATACTTCGTACACTTCGCTTGATTTGTGTGTGTGTGTGTGTGTGTGTGTGTGTGTGTGTTTTAAATAGCAATATTTATTACATGTATATATGTAATTCCGGTCCCTCTGGCCGAGGGGTTACAACACTTTCTCCGTAATCCCGTTTATCACGCAGAGTCTCGTAGCGGGCGAGAGCTGGAGGCGGTTCGACCCCCGCTGGTGACTTGCGGGATAACTGAGCCGGCCGCTCAGAAAGCAATGGCAAACTACTGAGCGTAATCTTGCCAAGAAATCAACAAACAGCTGAAAGATGCTGCTGTTGACAGCGATGTCCTGTAAAGGATATGCGAATTTTAAAAAAAATAAAAAAATATATGTAATATTAGTGTGGCCTAATGTAGCTTAGTAGCACATTTGTTTTGTGCGTATCTGATGAATGTTTTTTTTTTTCCATCGCAACTATCTGTGTATTTTCTGATTGCTTTCTTGCAGCCTTGTTCTTCAACAATTCGCGTTTTACCTAGGAAGCGGGTTAGGTGCAAGAATTTAAAATTACAATATATATCTCAACTACAAACATATCGTCTGTGGTTGGATTGCTTGATGTCATTATCATTATTATGATCAACTCATCTTCCGTGAGATTCTTCCAGAAGTGTGATATCTTTACATGGCATATTCAGTTCTAGAAAGCCAATAAAGTGCTATCTGAACTAGACAGCCAGCTTAAGGTCACCATACAGTGGATACCATCTCACTGTTGAGTGCCTGGAAAATACAGAGATGATCAACTAGCTAAGGAAAGAGCAACAGAAATGCAACCTAATGAACCTAATATACCTGTCACACACCACAAGAAGAAAAGAATCATCAAATCAATCAGAAAGCCGCCCCAACACCATCGCAATATGATTACCATTTTATGGTTAGACCAGAGCAAATCTTTAGTCTGCGCTTCAGAACGGGAGACAATCCGTCCGTCCGTCCGTCCAATTTGTAAAAAAAACCAAACTTTCCACCTTGTTTCAACCAGCCCGTGCGGCATCGGTTATAATAGCAGTGGTTCATGGTGCGTATATTATTACTTTATTTATGTGCCAGTAATATCTGACTTATATTGTGCGCAGACAATGTCTGTTTATTACTTTATTTATGTGCCAGTAAAATCTGACTTATATTGTGCGCAGACAATGTCTGTGACGTTGGGTGGGAGGTCTGGTTGTCCGGCAAGTCCGTTTTTTTTTTTTTTTTGGTTGGCCGGGTGTCCAAGTGCTGTCCCTGGTTCGTTTGTCCAAGCCGTTGTTAACCCATTCCTGTTGATTATCTCATATGCAGGCCCAACATACCGGTGCTGATATTTGTCCTAGTCTCTCTCGTTCCCGCCCGTGATAGTGCTATTGCCACCAAGAGGGATCGCTCATCTCGTCTCCCTCCTTCCGGGTCCTCCAGGGAGGAGCCAAACCACACACATCCCGTTCAGACCACGCCGCAGTCCACTGTCCCTTTCAGGGCACCCAGGACATCCACTACAATGGAAAAAAGTGGATGTCCGAAAAAAAGGAATTTAGATACATAAAACATGAACAATAAAGGTACAAACTGACAATCATCGGGTGCAGACATTCATGGTGGTCTGCTGATTTCCTGCCTAGTTGTGACAATCATCGGGTGCAGACATTCATGGTGGTCTGCTGATTTCCTGCCTAGTTGTGACATTCATCGGGTGCAGACATTCATGGTTGTCTGCTGATTTCCTGCCTAGTTGTGACATTCATCGGGTGCAGACATTCATGGTGGTCTGCTGATTTCCTGCCTAGTTGTGACATTCATCGGGTGCAGACATTCATGGTGATCTGCTGATTTCCTGCCTAGTTGTGACATTCATCGGGTGCAGACATTCATGGTGATCTGCTGATTTTCTGCCTAGTTGTGACATTCATCGGGTGCAGACATTCATGGTGGTCTGCTGATTTCCTGCCTAGTTGTGACATTCATCGGGTGCAGACATTCATGGTGATCTGCTGATTTCCTGCCTAGTTGTGACATTCATCGGGTGCAGACATTCATGGTGGTCTGCTGATTTCCTGCCTAGTTGTGACATTCATCGGGTGCAGACATTCATGGTGATCTGCTGATTTCCTGCCTAGTTGTGACATTCATCGGGTGCAGACATTCATGGTGGTCTGCGGATTTCCTGCCTAGTTGTGACATTCATCGGGTGCAGACATTCATGGTGATCTGCGGATTTCCTGCCTAGTTGTGACATTCATCGGGTGCAGACATTCATGGTGATCTGCTGATTTCCTGCCTAGTTGTGACATTCATCGGGTGCAGACATTCATGGTGGTCTGCTGATTTCCTGCCTAGTTGTGACATTCATCGGGTGCAGACATTCATGGTGATCTGCTGATTTCCTGCCTAGTTGTGACATTCATCGGGTGCAGACATTCATGGTGGTCTGCTGATTTCCTGCCTAGTTGTGACATTCATCGGGTGCAGACATTCATGGTGGTCTGCTGATTTCCTGCCTAGTTGTGACATTCATCGGGTGCAGACATTCATGTTGGTCTGCTGATTTCCTGCCTAGTTGTGACATTCATCGGGTGCAGACATTCATGGGGATCTGCTGATTTCCTGCCTAGTTGTGACATTCATCGGGTGCAGACATTCATGGTGGTCTGCTGATTTCCTGCCTAGTTGTGACATTCATCGGGTGCAGACATTCATGGTGATCTGCTGATTTCCTGCCTAGTTGTGACATTCATCGGGAGCAGACATTCATGGTGATCTGCTGATTTCCTGCCTAGTTGTGACGTTCATCGGGTGCAGACATTCATGGTGGTCTGCTGATTTCCTGCCTAGTTGTGACAATCATCGGGTGCAGACATTCATGGTGGTCTGCTGATTTCCTGCCTAGTTGTGACATTCATCGGGTGCAGACATTCATGGTGATCTACTGATTTCCTGCCTAGTTGTGACATTCATCGGGTGCAGACATTCATGGTGATCTGCTGATTTCCTACCTAGTTGTGACATTCATCGGGTGCAGACATTCATGGTGGTCTGCTGATTTCCTGCCTAGTTGTGACATTCATCGGGTGCAGACATTCATGGTGGTCTGCTGATTTCCTACCTAGTTGTGACATTCATCGGGTGCAGACATTCATGGTGGTCTGCTGATTTCCTGCCTAGTTGTGACATTCATCGGGTGCAGACATTCATGGTGGTCTGCTGATTTCCTGCCTAGTTGTTACATTCATCGGGTGCAGACATTCATGGTGGTCTGCTGATTTCCTGCCTAGTTGTGACATTCATCGGGTGCAGACATTCATGGTGGTCTGCTGATTTCCTGCCTAGTTGTGACATTCATCGGGTGCAGACATTCATGGTGATCTGCTGATTTCCTGCCTAGTTGTGACATTCATCGGGTGCAGACATTCATGGTGGTCTGCTGATTTCCTGCCTAGTTGTGACAATCATCGGGTGCAGACATTCATGGTGGTCTGCTGATTTCCTGCCTAGTTGTGACATTCATCGGGTGCAGACATTCATGGTGATCTGCTGATTTCCTGCCTAGTTGTGACATTCATCGGGTGCAGACATTCATGGTGATCTGCTGATTTCCTACCTAGTTGTGACATTCATCGGGTGCAGACATTCATGGTGGTCTGCTGATTTCCTGCCTAGTTGTGACATTCATCGGGTGCAGACATTCATGGTGGTCTGCTGATTTCCTACCTAGTTGTGACATTCATCGGGTGCAGACATTCATGGTGGTCTGCTGATTTCCTGCCTAGTTGTGACATTCATCGGGTGCAGACATTCATGGTGGTCTGCTGATTTCCTGCCTAGTTGTGACATTCATCGGGTGCAGACATTCATGGTGGTCTGCTGATTTCCTGCCTAGTTGTGACATTCATCGGGTGCAGACATTCATGGTGATCTGCTGATTTCCTGCCTAGTTGTGACATTCATCGGGTGCAGACATTCATGGTGATCTGCTGATTTCCTGCCTAGTTGTGACATTCATCGGGTGCAGACATTCATGGTGGTCTGCTGATTTCCTGCCTAGTTGTGACAATCATCGGGTGCAGACATTCATGGTGGTCTGCTGATTTCCTGCCTAGTTGTGACATTCATCGGGTGCAGACATTCATGGTGATCTGCTGATTTCCTGCCTAGTTGTGACATTCATCGGGTGCAGACATTCATGGTGATCTGCTGATTTCCTACCTAGTTGTGACATTCATCGGGTGCAGACATTCATGGTGGTCTGCTGATTTCCTGCCTAGTTGTGACATTCATCGGGTGCAGACATTCATGGTGGTCTGCTGATTTCCTACCTAGTTGTGACATTCATCGGGTGCAGACATTCATGGTGGTCTGCTGATTTCCTACCTAGTTGTGACATTCATCGGGTGCAGACATTCATGGTGGTCTGCTGATTTCCTGCCTAGTTGTGACATTCATCGGGTGCAGACATTCATGGTGGTCTGCTGATTTCCTGCCTAGTTGTGACATTCATCGGGTGCAGACATTCCTGGTGGTCTGCTGATTTCCTGCCTAGTTGTGACATTCATCGGGTGCAGACATTCATGGTGGTCTGCTGATTTCCTACCTAGTTGTGACATTCATCGGGTGCAGCCATTCATGGTGGTCTGCTGATTTCCTGCCTAGTTGTGACATTCATCGGGTGCAGACATTCATGGTGGTCTGCTGATTTCCTGCCTAGTTGTGACATTCATCGGGTGCAGATATTCCTGGTGGTCTGCTGATTTCCTGCCTAGTTGTGACATTCATCGGGTGCAGACATTCATGGTGGTCTGCTCATTTCCTACCTAGTTGTGACATTCATCGGGTGCAGACATTCATGGTGGTCTGCTGATTTCCTGCCTAGTTGTGACATTCATCGGGTGCAGACATTCATGGTGGTCTGCTGATTTCCTACCTAGTGTTTCGCTGCTTTCCTGATTCTCATCGTTTTTGTTTTTGTTTATGGGCATCTATTGTCTGTGGTATTCTATTTTATCCGCGACTTTATTCCTTTATTTATCCGCCTGGGTTGATTATTTATTTGTTTATATATTTAACTCGTTTGTGGTAATTATTTATCATATCTATTATGTGGCATATTTATTTATTTATTTTATTTGTTGGGATTTATTTGGGTTGAGGTTATGTGTATAGCTGTTTAGTTTATTTGTCTAAAGAGTTTAATTTGGTTATAAATATATTTGTATGTTCTTCCTTTATGGAGTGTTTGGTATCTTTTTCTATTCCCATCCTAGTGTATGACCCGTTGCATCAATCTCTTCTCCGTTGCCTAAGGGTCTTTCCTTGGTTATTCGTCATCACTGTTAGTTGTTTCAACGGATTGAAGGTTACTGTCCTCTTCATTCGATGGTTGTCGTTTATATATCTTTCCCTGTTCTTGCTATAAATTGATTGACCAGTTTTTGCTGCCTAGTTGTGACATTCATCGGGTGCAGACATTCATGGTGGTCTGCTGATTTCCTGCCTAGTTGTGACATTCATCGGGTGCAGACATTCATGGTGATCTGCTGATTTCCTGCCTAGTTGTGACATTCATCGGGTGCAGACATTCATGGTGGTCTGCTGATTTCCTGCCTAGTTGTGACATTCATCGGGTGCAGACATTCATGGTGGTCTGCTGATTTCCTGCCTAGTTGTGACATTCATCGGGTGCAGACATTCATGTTGGTCTTCTGATTTCCTGCCTAGTTGTGACATTCATCGGGTGCAGACATTCATGGTGATCTGCTGATTTCCTGCCTAGTTGTGACATTCATCGGGTGCAGACATTCATGGTGGTCTGCTGATTTCCTGCCTAGTTGTGACATTCATCGGGTGCAGACATTCATGGTGATCTGCTGATTTCCTGCCTAGTTGTGACATTCATCGGGTGCAGACATTCATGGTGATCTGCTGATTTCCTGCCTAGTTGTGACGTTCATCGGGTGCAGACATTCATGGTGGTCTGCTGATTTCCTGCCTAGTTGTGACAATCATCGGGTGCAGACATTCATGGTGGTCTGCTGATTTCCTGCCTAGTTGTGACATTCATCGGGTGCAGACATTCATGGTGATCTACTGATTTCCTGCCTAGTTGTGACATTCATCGGGTGCAGACATTCATGGTGATCTGCTGATTTCCTACCTAGTTGTGACATTCATCGGGTGCAGACATTCATGGTGGTCTGCTGATTTCCTACCTAGTTGTGACATTCATCGGGTGCAGACATTCATGGTGGTCTGCTGATTTCCTGCCTAGTTGTGACATTCATCGGGTGCAGACATTCATGGTGGTCTGCTGATTTCCTGCCTAGTTGTTACATTCATCGGGTGCAGACATTCATGGTGGTCTGCTGATTTCCTGCCTAGTTGTGACATTCATCGGGTGCAGACATTCATGGTGGTCTGCTGATTTCCTGCCTAGTTGTGACATTCATCGGGTGCAGACATTCATGGTGATCTGCTGATTTCCTGCCTAGTTGTGACATTCATCGGGTGCAGACATTCATGGTGGTCTGCTGATTTCCTGCCTAGTTGTGACAATCATCGGGTGCAGACATTCATGGTGGTCTGCTGATTTCCTGCCTAGTTGTGACATTCATCGGGTGCAGACATTCATGGTGATCTGCTGATTTCCTGCCTAGTTGTGACATTCATCGGGTGCAGACATTCATGGTGGTCTGCTGATTTCCTGCCTAGTTGTGACAATCATCGGGTGCAGACATTCATGGTGGTCTGCTGATTTCCTGCCTAGTTGTGACATTCATCGGGTGCAGATATTCCTGGTGGTCTGCTGATTTCCTGCCTAGTTGTGACATTCATCGGGTGCAGACATTCATGGTGGTCTGCTCATTTCCTACCTAGTTGTGACATTCATCGGGTGCAGACATTCATGGTGGTCTGCTGATTTCCTGCCTAGTTGTGACATTCATCGGGTGCAGACATTCATGGTGGTCTGCTGATTTCCTACCTAGTGTTTCGCTGCTTTCCTGATTCTCATCGTTTTTGTTTTTGTTTATGGGCATCTATTGTCTGTGGTATTCTATTTTATCCGCGACTTTATTCCTTTATTTATCCGCCTGGGTTGATTATTTATTTGTTTATATATTTAACTCGTTTGTGGTAATTATTTATCATATCTATTATGTGGCATATTTATTTATTTATTTTATTTGTTTTGATTTATTTGGGTTGAGGTTATGTGTATAGCTGTTTAGTTTATTTGTCTAAAGAGTTTAATTTGGTTATAAATATATTTGTATGTTCTTCCTTTATGGAGTGTTTGGTATCTTTTTCTATTCCCATCCTAGTGTATGACCCGTTGCATCAATCTCTTCTCCGTTGCCTAAGGGTCTTTCCTTGGTTATTCGTCATCACTGTTAGTTGTTTCAACGGATTGAAGGTTACTGTCCTCTTCATTCGATGGTTGTCGTTTATATATCTTTCCCTGTTCTTGCTATAAATTGATTGACCAGTTTTTGCAAGTCCTTGTCTCCGTCTGTCCGCAGGCACTCTTTCATTGTCATCATGGTATCCCTGGCTTGAAAGTAGTCTATCAGTTTCTGACGTTCCTGGTCATATGTCTTGCACGATAGGAGATAGTGTTCTATCGTGCTATCTTCCGTACATTCTACGCATCTTGGGTTGTTTGTTCTGTCTTTCCAGTTTCCGAGTCTCAACCTCCATAGTTTTCTATATGCTGGGATTTTCGTATTGTTTTTAACTTGACTTTTCATGCTGGGCTCTTTAAGGATCTGATATGCATGTCTTCCTCTGTTGCTGTCTTTCCATTGTCGTTTCCACATCTCTATTATATGATGTTTGATGATACTCTTTGCTTCTGTAACTCCTAGTCCAGTGTTTACTAAGTTTCGGCTGGTAGTCCCGCGTTTGGCAGCTTGATTGTCAAGGTCTCACATCCGAGGTTGCGACGCGTTGTCTGTACCAACGCCAGACAACATAACAACACGCAACCCTGAGTGATGTTAAACACTGCAGAGGGAATGCGGCGTCTTCGACGACGCCCGTATAAGCAACCAAGCACAGCAATTGAGCGACGCTTAAACGACCGCTGATCAGCAGTACACCCCGTGAACCTGGCAGGGGTCACACCAGCTGACGTGAGCGCCGTGTAGCGTGTAGAACGCCAAGGCTGGCAGACGGGCTTAGGGGTTTGAATGGACAGGTCGCATGAGTCTGCGAGTGGTGTTTGAATCTGCATTGAGAGCTAGCCTGTACGACAGTGGGAGACTGGTTCGAACGCTTGAATAGTTTGACTTGTAAGTGAGAGGTTTATTAATTGCATGTATCGTTATGTATTGTATTGATATTGTTCATGCCGTAATGATTGCTATGGATTGTCATTGCGCGATGTTTGTGCGATAATAAATCCATCCATCCATCATGTGCCATGCCGGTAAGCGTGGGCGGTCATGTTCTGCCATCTCACTCGATCAACAGAGTCGTGGATCAGTTCCGTGTTTCTGTCTCGACCATGCCACAAGGCCAAGCCATCCAGATACTTGTTTCTAGGTCTTCCCCTTGGTCTGTTCCCCTCGATCTTACAGTTGTCACCAAGTTCTCCAAATCATTTCTTCTCATAACATGCCCAAAAAATTGTGACTGTCTACGTCTAATGTCTCTGATCAGTTTACGATCTTCATTTGTTTCTTGAAGGACTTGTTCATTGGTCTTTCTGGCTGTCCATGGTATTCTTTGCATTTTCCTCAGAAACCACATTTCTACAGCCATCAGATGTTTTTCATCCTGGCTGCTCATTGTCCAAGCTTCACATCCATATAAAAGTACAGGTTCTATGTAGCATCTCAACACTCTTTTTCTCGTTTCAATTGACATCTTTTTATTGGTCAGTATGTTTTTCATCTTGCTAAAGGCTACTTTTGCCATGGCGATTCTTGTTCTAATCTCTTCAAGGCATCTCCCATCAGATGTTATTACTGTTCCGAGGTAATTGTACCTATTCACTTGTTGAAGAATATTCCCATTTACTTGTATATTACACTGTGGTATTTCGTTCTTCTTAGTGACGACCATAATCTGTGTCTTTTTACAATTTAATTCTAACCCTTGTTGTTCACTGTGTGTAACAACCGCATCTACTAAATTTTGCAGGTCCTGTTCATTGTCTGCAATCAAGACTGTATCATCTGCATATCTAATGTTATTGATGCATCGTCCCCCAATGTTGATTCCTTCCATATTTTCAATATTTCTGAAAATATTTTCACTGTACAGGGAAAACAGATCTGGAGACATTACACATCCCTGTCTCACACCTCTCTTAATAGGCTGATATTGGCTTACTTGATTATCAACTCTTATGGCAGCTTGTTGTTTCCAATATATGTTTTTTACAAGTCTAAGGTCTTTCCCATCAATTTGTAGATCTTCAAGCATCCTTATCATGTTGACATGTCTCACTTTATCAAAAGCCTTTGTGTAGTCAATGAAGCAAAGGTGTAGATCTTTGTTTACTTCTATAGAACGTTCGATTACGGTTCTCAGTATATACACAGCATTTACTGTACCCTTGCCTACTACAAACCCACATTGTTCTTCTCCTATTTCAGGTTGTATTTTCCTCCTAACTCTTTGCATGATAATTCTTAGCAAAATCTTCGTGATGTGACTCATTATACTAATTGTTCGATGTTGATCACATTCCAAGGCTCCTGATTTCTTTGGGATTGCAATAAATACAGAATTACATAACTCATGAGGTATATTTCCAGTATCATATATTGTATTAAGCAGACTGGTAACTTTATCTATTCCATATTCTTCTAAAGCATTAATCATTTCTGTTGTGACGCTGTATGGACCGGGGGTTTTGCCAGATTTCATATGATTAAGAGCATTCTGAACCTCCATCTTCAAAATTGCTGGCCCTTCATTGTTATTTTGAACAATATATTGTTCGTCTCTGCTATCGTCATAAAGGTTTTTCACGTAATCTGACCATACATGTAAAATCTTATCTTTTTCTATTATGACTCTTCCATCTTTTGTCTTTAGGCAGCCTGCTGATGTACGTGTTCTTTGATTAGTAATCTCCTGAATTCTTTTGTGCATTAGTTTCGCATTTTTACTGTTGTGTTGTTTTTCAATTTCTCTGCAATTTTTCTCAAGCCATGTTTCTTTAGCCTCCTTACATAAGGTTTTGACTTTTCTGTGAATTTCTTCATATTTGGCAGGATTATTTTTGTTCTGTCTTCTTGTTTCCATTAGTTGTAAAATTTCTTCAGTCATCCATGTCTTACGGCCAACTTTCTTTACTTTTGGAATAGTTTTTTCTGCTGCACAACTGATTGAATTCTTCAGCATTTCCCATTGATCATCTACATCTTGAAATAGGATCTCTAGATCAGACAATAAATCAAATTTGTTCTTTACTTCTATGTTAAAATTATCTTGTATTTCTTTGTCAGTTTTCAATTTGCACAAGTCATATTTAGGGTTTCCTGCTGTATACTTGACTTTCTTTAACTTTACCCTCAATGTGCCAGTAATTAATCTGTGATCACTGTAACAGTCTGCATTTGGAACTGTTTTTACAACTGTTAATGCATTTCGAAACCTTTTGCTTATCAGGATGTAATCTATCTGGTTTTTAATCCTGCTGTCTGGACTCCTCCATGTCCATAATCTTCTAGGATGTTGTTTAAACCAGGTGTTTCCTACAACCAATTCTTGTTCTTTTGCCCATTCTACAAGTCTGTAACCTCTTTCATTTCTCTCTCCCAAACCATGGTTGCCTACACTGTATCCATCGCTTTGCTTTCCTATTTTTGCGTTGAAATCACCCATTATGATATTTATTTCTGATTTTTTACAGTTCTTCAAAGCAGACTCCATGTCATTATAAAATTCCTCTATACTTTCTTCACTGCTTTCACTTGTTGGGGCATATACTTGAATTACATTTATTTTAAAAGGTCTTCCGTTTAATTTTACTAATAGAACTCTGTCTGACACAGCATGATATCCTTTGACAGAATTTGATGTTTGCTTATCTAATATAATGGCTACACCTCTTTGCTGTTCTTCTCCCCCCGAGTAAATAATCTTACAATCCTCTCCTGTCCTTATCCCTGCTCCTCTCCATCTCGTTTCCGATATTCCTAATATGTTAATCTTCTCTCTCTCCATTTCTTTTTTGATGTCCTCCAACTTTCCATCTGCATTCATTATATGCGATAATAAATGCAGCGCGTAAATAAAGCTTGTGAATAATAGTTTCGGATATTCACTTCGTGTGATTTGCTAGTTTGATATTGCTTCACACTTGCCAGAAAACGAGCTACTTCCATCGCCACTTCCAGTCCTTTCATAATGCCGACCAATTCTGCAGTGTATACCGCTGTGTTGTCAATTAATTCCGCTTCGCAACCGCATTTATACAAACATCAAGATTGGCGAATCGACCATGTGCATATGTGGATTAGCGACGTAGACATGATGTCTGAAAGTGGAGAATTCTGGACACATCTTTATTGTGGTGATCAGTTGTTACGTCTGTTTTTATCCTACATGGTGCTGGATTTGGAAAGAAAGGTATCTATGCACACTTCGTAAATATTTCATTCTTTTTTTTTGTGTGTCTTTAATTATATAAATATTATTGTTAGATCTATGGTAGACTATTTTATACATGTACTTCCTGGTCTACCCCCTTCATACTGTTCATAGCATTGTATTCTCTAGTTTTTTCTTTGGTATCACTGTGTCAGTTCAGCAGCTACACGGCGAGTCACTATAATACCAGCTCGCCAATGCCTTCATTTATCAGCTGCGAACAAGTCAATATATCAGAAGCGCATATGTCCTTGTGTTAGAAGCATATATTTCCTTTATTAGATTAAAACAAGAATCGCCATGGCGATTTGCAAGATGAAAACCATACTGACCAATCAAAAAAGATATCAACTGCTACGAGAAAAAGAGTGTTGAGGTGCATTTAGAGCCTGTACTTTTGTATGGTTGTAAAACGTTAACAATGAGTAGTCTAGCTGAAAAAAAATAATCTGATTGGAATGTGGTTTCTGAGGAGGATGCAAAGAATACCATGGACAAAAAAAAACAAAACAACAACAACAACAACGACTGTCAGGATCTTATAATTGGCTCGTTAGCTAACACGTGTGAGACAGTACAAGTATAACGTGATTCGACGTAAGACACAGCAACACAAGTTCTATGGATTTATTGCCACATTAAATACAGAACGATAATTACAACAATCTACAATATATAACTCACGACGCTCACAACCACAATACAGCTCATAGGTCTGACGCTCAAGATATCAGTCGTTCGGCTTTCAATCACGGAGATTCACACAAACGCCTTGCTCTCATCGCACATGTCCGTCCGGTCTCCGGTCCCAGCTCGGTCTGAGCTTAGCACGCCAACTGCCCACTGCCTCTAGTGGTGTCACGTGTCCTGCGTGCGTCTGTCGTCAGCCTGACCGCTGGTCGCGTGTCAGGTAACAATCTTGTCCGCCGACAATTCTTGTCCGCCGGGTGTCGTCACGATGTTGCTGCATAGCTATACCATGTTAGGCTCTGACATTCTCCCCGGGTACCTCAATGAAAGATGTCATCTTTCATTCATGATGTCTGTATATACTGGGGTAGTGTTAACTTCATGTCAGAGACTACTCTTTCCCAGTGTTATGCATGAAAATACATATATGGCATGGAAATATATACAAAAAATGTAAGTTGCATTGAAATGACAAATGAAGTACAACTTTTAACACAACTCAGGTTTCATCCCCCTGATGGCTGGTTACCTCCATTGCAATAATACCCAGTCAGATCAGTAGTACCAGCTTCACGCATCTACCTCGCAGCAATTTTGAAAAAAAACGTAATAATATGGTTGTTTTGCAACAGCCATCTAGCCAGACTGAAATACGACTTTATATGAGTCGTATTAAACACTCAAACTCTGACCTCATTTGGCCAGGAGCTCTTATGTTGGTTTGCAATGTTGGCAGCTCTCTGCCATGCTTGGTGGACGCCTACCCGGTGTGTTAACCATTTCAGCAACAAAATGTCTATTTATACAATACACATTAATGAATATGTTTCAAATTATGGCCCTTGGTGTAATTCGTAAATGCAAGGGAAGTAATTTTGACAATCAAGAAATTCAATAAATTACAATACTTATTTAATTTCTTAGCGTCATTGCTTGACGTTTCTTCATATTAACGAGAAAAAGTCGGTAATATGAATACATTAATCAAGGTATGATTCTAAGATTACACTAATCAAAATAAATAAGTACCCAATTGGTGTATTATATTTTATACATTCAAAAGGATTTTACAATCGTCATAAGTTTTTGAATATTTGTATATCGTCTGCTAATTTTGCTATACTTTTTAAATTACACAGGAAGTACACACGAAACGCAAAATTTAGTTGCTGTTACACGGTTTGAACACAAATGCTCCCGTTTTATTTTGTAACGGATAGTTAAATGTTCTCAAAGTTCGTGTTTGATGTTCTAGTATCACAACTATCGGATTATGATGGAATGTTCTTATTTCCGCTGTGTTCACAACTTCTGGATAAAGATTGAATGTTCTTATTTCCGATGTTCAACTGTCGAACATTTTGGATTAAATTCGATGCAGAGGTGGTGTAGAAGTCACTGTTCAGTCCACATTTGCACACGTCGTTAAAATATCACGGTGAAGAAAATCACTCACAGCTGTCACTGTTAAATGGTAAAGTTCGCTTCTGGTAAGTGGTTAAGCGTCTGTGACACTGTTCTTGGTGTATATTTACAATTAATAATGTTCTCTTTCTAACACACACTACACAATTATACTACACTCATTACATGGCTTGATTAAAATAAGTATATTATACATGTCGGTTTTTTAACCGTATCACAATTACAATTATAGACCTTACACAGTAGGTGAATAGAAACAACATTCACTCATTGGTGGCTGTGTTGTTCTGAGTGTATTAGTACACTCTGCACTCAGACATTGCTTACTGGGTCGGTTGGACAACGGGACAAAAGATCGGCAATTGTATTGATTCTGCCTGAAATATGACGAACCTCGAAACTGTAATTTTGAAGCTTCAAGGACCAGCGAGCAATCATATTGTTGGATGGTACTCCGGCATTTATATACCGTAATGGACTGTTGTCAGTTTCGATGATAAAGTGACGTCCTAGAAGGTATCTGGATAGTTTCGTCACACTTTCTACTAAGGCAAGTGCTTCTAATTGCGGAATGGACCATGTCCGCTCTCGAGGCCTTAGTTTTCTTGATATAAAATAAATAGGATGCAGGATGTTGTTGTATTCCTGCAACAGGACTGCCACAATCGCAACGGAGCTAGCATCTGTTCTCAATCTGAAAGGTAAATGGATGTTGGGCAATTTAAGGATGAGGTTATTCGAATTCTTATCAGAAAAGTATGTCAAAACTTTATGAAATGCATTTCGTAGGCATTCATCGTGTACAACTTTTTCAGGCTTATCCTTGGTTAGTAAGTTAGAAAAAACCTCGGTCAGTTCTGAAAAATCAGGAATGAATTGCCTATAATAATTGATCAGTCCCAACAAACTCCGGACTTGTTTCTTATTAGTCGGGAGTGACAGTTTTAGAATTTTGGAGACAATTTTGTTGTCTGTCATGACAAAGCCATTGGATATTATGTACCCCAAAAATGATATCTCTTGGTAAGCCATGCTCACCTTTGAAGGCATCACTGTCAGTCCGTGCTGTCTGATACGTTCTAGTGTCTGTTCTAGTGTCTTTATATGTTCCGTCATTGTCTCTGTATGGACACAGATGTCGTCAATATAGCAAATGATATTAGGAATGTCAGATAGGAGGAGTCGTGTCATGCGTACGAATGTGGCTGGGGCATTGACTAGCCCAAATGGAAGTTTGTACCATTCGTACAGTCCCCAAGGTGTGGCAAAAGCTGTTAGATGTCTGCTGTCTTCATGTACAGCTATCTGCCAGTAACCTTTAGACATGTCAAGCGTCGTAAAGAACTTAGCGTCAGTCAGTTCTGTCAGAAGATCGTCAGTGTTTGCCATTGGTTCAAGATCTAAAACAGTTATTTTGTTCAGTTTTCTGTAGTCGATGCAAAGTCGTATTGTCTTGTCCTTTTTGCGTACAATGACCATGGGTGAAGAGAAGTCTGATAAGGATCGTCTGATGATGTTGTTTTTTTCTAAGTTGGTGATCTCTTGATGTAACTGTTCTTTGTAATGTAATGGTATTGTGTATGGTCTGCATCTTATTGGTGTGTTTGATGTGAGTGTGATGTGATGCTGTACTAATTCTGTTTGTCCTGGGTTGTCTGAAAAGATGGTGTTGTACTGTTGTATCAACTGTTTGCAACTGTTTGTCTCTGCTTGACTTAAGTTTGGATTGATCTTGATCTCCTTCAAGCAGTTTGTCGTGTCTAATGTAGGTGTTGGAATCTCGTCGCTAGAATCGTCATCTTCGTGATCTATTATCACGGTGCAAGCTGTCGTATCGTCTTGTTCGTTGTCTCTGTTGTGGTATGGTCTTAGCATATTTATGTGAAATATTTTGTGTTTGTCTTTTATTAGGATTTCGTAGTCTACAGATGAGATTTGTCTTGTCACTTTAAAAGGTCCCTGCCAAGAATCAGTCAGTAGCTGTCTGTCACTAGGTAGTAGTAGTAGAACGTCCTGTCCAGGTGTCAATGTTATAGTCCTGTTACCTTTGTCTGCGTACTGTCTGTAAGTAGCACCAGATAGTTTAAGTGCATTTTTAGCAATTTCACATGATTTAATAATCCTTTCACGCAATGATGTTACATACACAAATGATGATATGGGTTTCAGTATTGGAGTAGAATCAGTTAACATTTGGTGATAAATTGTTAATGGGCCTCGTGGTTTGGCACCATAGATTAGTTCAAAAGGAGAGAAACCGGTACTTGAATGTGGTACCTCGCGATAAGCAAAAAGGACAGCTGGTAAGTATACATCCCAGTTGTTGGGGTGATCTTGAGTTACTTTGGCAAGCATGTGCTTCAGATCCCCATTAAGCTTTTCTATAATCCCACTAGAGTGAGGATGATAGGGGCTATTGAAAACTTGCTTCACTCCTAACATTTTAGTGAAAGCTTGGGTGGATGCGGCAATAAACTGAGTGCCTCTATCAGACTGGATAGTATCTGGAAATCCAATTCGGGAGAAAATATGGAAGAACACTTCCATGATGTCGTTGGCAGTAATGTTCTTTAGAGGAATCGCTTCTGGCCAGCGACTACATTGATCAATAAAAGTTAGAATATATTTATTCCCTCTAGTTGTTGTATGACTAAGAGGGCCCACAATGTCAACTGATAATTTTTCAAAGGGTCGACTGGCTAAGTCAGTGACTTGTAACTTTGCCTGTGGGTGTTTACCTTTTTTTACTAGTTTCTGGCATGTATCACAACTTCTGCAATATGTTCTTATGTCATTGCAAAATTTTGGCCAATGAAACTGTGTCAAAAGTCTTGACCTGGTTTTAACATATGCCATATGACCTGCAAAAGGTATATCGTGAGCAAGATGTAAAGCTTGCTTGCGATAAGTAGTTGGCAAAACAGTTTGCTTCGTTGTAATATCACCTCTGGTGTAATACCTGGTGAGTATATCATTGTGTAAAGCAAAATGCCATTTCGCATTTTTGGTTACTCTTGCCTTTTTTCCGATCAGGTCAAAGTACTTTGACAGTGAAGGATCAGCTTTTTGAGCTGTTATGAATGTTTCCTTCATAGAGTCACTAGGTGGTAATTCTGTGCTAAGCATTTGTATAGCCTCAGTTTGGTTACTTTCATCTTGCACTCTAGCAGTAGCTCTTGTTACTGCGTTCACACACTCAATGACATCAGATGATGATGGAATGATATCGTCAATGATGTGATGAGAACTTAGTGCTGCATTAGCTAACATACATTCAATAGGTGATATGACATTTTCTGTGGTGACATTTGGTGGTGATGTGTTATCATCAATACATAGTGATGTTATGTCATGATTATGAGGTTTGTCATTCACCTCAGGTAAATTTCCTATGATTATATCGCACACTGGGTTTGTAAGTGCCGCGACCTTTACTTTTCCGGTGAGGAATGGTGTTTCAATGTATGCCCATGCTAATGGATATTTTTCAATATTGCCTGAAAATGTTCTACATGTGATGTGTCTGCCTGTATAGTCTGTAGGCGTTATGAATGTTGTTTTCAGGCCAATAAGTGTACTTCCGGTGTCGCGAAGTACTGTAGCAAACTTGCCATTAACATACCCGTGATGGATGTCTAATCTGCCTTTTGAGTCTATTACCAAGTTAGCTTCCTCATTGGCAATAGGGATGGCGTGCCCGCATGTTAAGATACCATCTTCATAGAAGGTGTTACAGACAGTGCATTTATTAGCACTAAATACATCACAAGCCTGTGCTGCATTCACAGGATGTTTCTCTGGATTTTCGTCTTCTGACGCTGAGCTATCGAACAAGGCGGCATTGGCTTTGTTGGTCATATGCCTGCCTCTACAATCCATGCGATGGTGCCCGAAAGCCTTGCAGAGAAAACATTTACGTAAACTTTTGAACGATTTACGCTCTCTGTCTTGTCTGTTTACCATATTTTGCAAGTATGTTTGGTACCCTGGGTTTTTATCGCACATCTCGTTCAAATGGTGAGAAAATTTACAATGAATGCAATGTCTAAATTTCTCAGAGGTAGGCCTGTTTGGTTTTTGCCTACTATAGTTTTTCTCATAGTTGGCTGCTGCTACCCAGTTACTGTCAGTAGCTTCAGTGGCAAAGCATTGTTTGTTGGCCGTGTAATAGGCCGACCCACGTCTTTCAATTTCTTCCACACTTGTGCATTCATTCTCCTGTAAGAACTTAGAAAACGATGATGGGATAGAAGAAATGATTTTATCTCGAATGATGAGATCTTCTAATCTATCATAACTTTTATTAATTTTGGCTGCTGAAGTCCATTTGCTGAAAACATCTCGGACTAAACAGAGGTAGTCAGAGAACGTTTGAGTTGATTTTGGACTCAATTTACTGAATTGTTCTCTGTAACCTGCCTCGTCTAACATGAAATGTGCCATTATCTTAGATTTAATATAATGGTACTCTTTCCTTAGGTCTTTGGGGATGGTTTCAATGACTTTAAGAGGTTCCCCAGATAGACTCCTCATATAAAGAATATTCCATTCAGAAAGTGGAACTTGGTAATGTTCCATTAAAGTCTCAAAATTTTGGGTAAAGGCTGCTATGCAGTCACCCGAGGTATAGTTACGTACGATACCTTGATACTTCTTATACTGGTTTTCTTTTTCCAGTCTTTCAGATTTCTTTGATTCTTTATTCATCGCAGTCTCAGTGTCAAGTTGTTTCATTTTCAACTGTAACTCTAGTTCTTCTTTCTTACTCTGAGCTGCTATCTCAGCTTGTTTTAGAGCTGTTTCTGCCTCTATTTGCTTGGCAGCTTTTTCAATCTCTGCCTGTTTCAAAGCTGTTTCAATCTCTGCCTGTTTTAAGGCTCTCTCCGCTGCTCTTTCTTCGCGTTCATTATTTTTCTCCTGTACCAGCAGGTATTCAGAGTATTTGTCCTCGCTCCATTTTGTTAATTCATCACCTGTTAGATGTAATTTAATACGCATATCGATGAAATCAAATAATGACGACATGATGGGGAAAATACGTCAATGAAAATCAACCACACAAAATATGTTATAAATGGTTAGTAATAAACAATTTACAATTTATTTTACTATACGATGCGTGCCTACTATTGCATATGTAAAGTTAAAGTATAGAAAAATATACTCAAGTGCCCTGGATACGGTGAAGAATGGTTGGACACTCGGGCTAGAAAACTGTAGGGTCGTTACTTCGGAACCACTAATGACCTCTACGGCAAGGTTATGGATGGTACGAAAAAAAAACCTGCTTTGTTTTTGGAAGAAAATAAGTTAGCGTCTATTTGTTAGTGTGTGCCTGCAAGTCACTAAGTGTTGACTAGGTTTGGATGGCGTCGAGTGTAATTGTATGTCGTAAATTTGTCGTCAACAGTGTTTCTTTCAACAGAAGTTACACTCTTTCCAAAACTCTTTGCGTTCCACAAACTCAATGCACAAAGACAATCTATCTGTATTTGCACACTCAATAACATTGATGACCCATCACTTACATCAAGATGACATTCAGTAAGGACATAGACATCAAGTTTACAAGGTCAAAATGGCGACAAAATAACAATGTCGACAAGGTCAAACGGTGACAAGTTTCACAAATCACAAATGTTTTACACGTTTACAGGATCAAACAATATGTACTGCACATTTACTAATGGTTTTACACATATTTAAACAATGTAATAATGGATCATACTGAGACTTTCACGATCACATTTACATAGCTATAACCTTGACAAATTTTACAAGTTCAAGAATTATAGTTTTAAATACCAAAGACGAGCAACACACGTCTACATATATTAGGTTCTTAAACAAGGACGAGCCCCCACGTCCACACATGTCAGGATCTTATAATTGGCTCGTTAGCTAACACGTGTGAGACAGTACAAGTATAACGTGATTCGACGTAAGACACAGCAACACAAGTTCTATGGATTTATTGCCACATTAAATACAGAACGATAATTACAACAATCTACAATATATAACTCACGACGCTCACAACCACAATACAGCTCATAGGTCTGACGCTCAAGATATCAGTCGTTCGGCTTTCAATCACGGAGATTCACACAAACGCCTTGCTCTCATCGCACATGTCCGTCCGGTCTCCGGTCCCAGCTCGGTCTGAGCTTAGCACGCCAACTGCCCACTGCCTCTAGTGGTGTCACGTGTCCTGCGTGCGTCTGTCGTCAGCCTGACCGCTGGTCGCGTGTCAGGTAACAATCTTGTCCGCCGACAATTCTTGTCCGCCGGGTGTCGTCACGATGTTGCTGCATAGCTATACCATGTTAGGCTCTGACAACGACCAAGTCCTACAAGAAACAAATGAAAATCGTAAACTGATTAGAGAAATTAGACGTAGACAGTCAACATTTTTGGGCATGTTATGAGAAGAAATACAATTGACTACTTGGTGACAAAGGCAAGATCGAGGGGAAGAGAACAAGGGGAAGGCAGAAAAGTAAGTACCTGGATGGCTTTACCATGTGCCTTGTCGAGATAGGAAAACTGAGCAGATCAGCGACTCTGGTGATCGAGTGAAATGGCAGTTCATGACCGCCAACGCTTACCGGCATGGTACATGATGGATGGATGGATATATTTCCTTATGTTAGAAATACATATGTCCATTTGTTAGAAGCATATGTGTCCATGTGTAAAATAATATTATGTCTATATGTTAGAAGTATATATGTGCATATGTTAGAAGCATGTATGTCCATTTATTAGAAAGATATGTGTTCATATGTTAGAAATAGATATGTCCATATATTAGAAGCATATATGTTTGTTATATACATATTGTCATTATGTTAAAATATATATTTCCATATGTTAGAAACATATGTGTCCATGTTTTAGAGGTATATATGTGTCAATATGTTAAAAATATATATGTCCATATTTTAGAAATATATATGTCAATATGTTAGAAATATATATATCCATATGTTAGAAACGTATGAGTCTATATGTTAGAAATATATATGTCCATATGAGAGAAATATATATTCCCATATGAAAATCCCAACTGCACCTCCACGTGGTAGAGGATGGAAACACACTACGGTGTGGCAAACACAGCTCTGGGGACCGAGTATCCACCGGAATAAGTGGAGCACTCTGCAGCTGAGCAGAGCAGGGCACTCACTTGTCCTGACAGTCGTAAATGGCTGTCAAAGGCAGAGTTAAAAGACCACCATGTGAATGTGGAAGGCAAGGGGAAACCACCACATTATCTTCCCAAGATTTCATGGCAACTGTGAAAAATAGGTGCAATGCAATAGCTAAAATACAGAGTATAAATGATCAATGGGAAATGTTAAGGGACTCCATTCATCAAACTAGCAAAGAAATATTACCGGAGAGAAGCCAAAAAGCTAAGAAAAAATGGATGAATGAAGAAATCGTAATGCTGATGGACAAAAGGAAACAGAATAAAAATGACAAACAAGAGTATGCTAAGATAAATAAAGAAATAAGAGATAAATGTGTGAAGGCAAAAGAAAGTTGGTTACACGAGCAATGCAAACAAATTGAATTAAATTCCATTAAAGATCAAAAAAGTATGCACAGACAAATCAGTGAGCTCACAGGAAGAAAAATATGAATAAATACAGGGTGTTTGAAATCAAAAACAGGGAAGATATTATTGGAGGAAGGTGCTATAATGAAGAAGTGGAATAAGTAAAAGAAAGAAACTTAGAAGGTCCACCTATTCTAAAAGAAGAAGTCGCTGACGCTATGAAACATATGAAGAAAGGAAAAACAGCTGGGCCAGATGAAATCACAGTTGAATAATTAGAAGTATTGGGAGAATTTGGGGTAGATATATTAACCAAAATGCTAAATGATATTTACAACAGTGGATATTTATCGAGCGATATGGTAAAATCGGTATTTATAGCAATACCAAAGAGACCAGGAGCAATTGAATGTGAAGATTTTCATACAATTAACCTCATAAACCATGTCACTAAGCTTCTACTCAGAATTATAATGAGAAGAACAAGAAAGAAAATAAAAATGGAAATTAGTGAAGAACAGTACGGTTTTATGGAAGGAAAGGGTACAAACAATGCAATATATATATTACTAACACTAATAGAAAGGTCAATAGAGAAACAGAGGGATATATATTTACGCTTCATAGATTATACTAAGGCATTTGATAAAGTAAAACGTGATGAACTGATTAAAATGTTGGAAGATATCAACATAGATGGGAAAGATTTAAGAATAATAAAGAATATATACTGGAACCAAGTAGCAGCAATTAAAATGGGAAATAAAGAGGGTAGTTACGAACAGATAAAGCTAGGAGTACGACAGGGGTGTGTCTTGTCACCCGATCTCTTCTTCCTATATAGCGAAGTAATAATGAGAGAGATCAAAGAGAAGCCAGGAATACTAATCGGAGGATATAATATAAACAATATACGCTATGCAGATGACACAGTATTGGTGGCGGATGATGCAACAGACCTACAACAATTATTGGACATTGTAGTATCAGAGAGTGCACAGAAAGGACTCTCCTTGAATATCAAGAAAACAGTAACAATGGTGATGTCAAAGAAAATGGTGTCACCAAAATGTGACATAGAAATAGAAGGGGAAATTCTCAACCAAGTGGATAATTTTAAATACCTAGGGACACTTATAACATCAGATGGAAGATGTACAACAGAGATTAAGAGCAGAATAGGGCAGGCAAAAGCCGCATTTCAGAAAATGAAGAGTATCTTACGCAATAAGTCGCTATCAATGAATGTAAGAAAGAGATTGCTAAAATGCTATATAGAACCAGTTTTCCTGTATGGCAGCGAATCTTGGAATGTAAATGAAAAAATTAGGAAGAACTTAGAAGCAACAGAGATGTAGTTTTTAAGACGAATGTTGCGAATTCCTTGGACTGCCAGAGTAACTAACAACAATTGCCTGAAAGAGACTGAAACTAGAGCACTATATACAACAATAAGAAAGAGACAAACAGCTTTCTTTGGTCATGTGATGAGAAGAGAGGCATTGGAGAACATCGTGACAACTGGAAAGATCGAGGGGAAGAGAGGCAGAGGCAGACCAAGAGAAATGATGCTGGACGGATTGAGACTGTGGCATGGAGGAATATCATCAGCAGAGTTGATCCAGAACACCAAAGACCGAGATCTGTGGAGAGCCATGAACGCCTACGCCAGCCGGCACGGCACTTGATGATGATGATATGTTTTTAATATATGTGTTCATATATTAGAAGCATATATGTTTAATTTTAGTGCTATATATGTCCATCGTTAGAAGCATGCACGTCCATACGTTAGAAGTATGTATGTCCATATGAAAGAAGCATATAGTGCGACCAGTCAGATGCAATAAATGAAGATATTTTCCCACAAATTAATGTGCATATTAGCGTTATTTTCTTTTGGTCATGTTTTTTTTTTCTTAATGCCCTTTGCGATCGCGATGCTAATTTTAATATATGACTGCCATTGATCATCTTCCTTTAAAGTTTAACGTAGACAGATACATTTATTAAATTCTTGTTGGTTATTATATGCTAGTCAAATATTACGAGATAACATTAATATGCATGCATGTGGGTGAAGAGCACTAGTATACTTGCATTTCAGTTCACGCGAGACATTTCTGGATGCATTGATCGCATACATTGTTGAATAATTTACCAGTAAATAAAATCAAATCTAAGCTAGTGTTGACTTATGATAAGCGATACAACATATGGATATTTACACACCCAATCAATGAAAAAAGTTGGCCTGTTGGAGAAAACGTCCGCTTTCTTGACCAGGGCTTGGTTGATGACGTCGTAGCCGTTGAGTACAACCACCAGAGTTCCCGCCATGTACAGGCTGTCAGACACAAGTATTAGAACGTCACTGATTTTGTTGTTGACAGTTACATTAGATCATTTTATTGAAACATGGGTGGCAGTTGTGTTTATGTTATCATTGTGTTTGTGTGCGGGTCAACGTACACTCGGTAGGTATTACCAGTCATCAGATCTCGGTTACAGTCTAATGCTAATCACGATCTGGTGGTATACCTCTCTATGGGAAGTCCTTATAGTGGACTGTCAGGAAGCTTCACTTAGCTACAAGTGTGTGTGATGTTGTTAGCAGTGACAACAGTGTCGATTATGATTATTAGCCCTCAGCCTCGCAGAAGTTGCTTGACACAAGGATGACGTAATGTCAATGGGCATGACGCAACTCTCGGCACCAGCAAATGACGATGTATTCAAAAAAAAAAAAAAGGATCTCACTCTATGGGGAGCTTAATACTTTCTTTCAAGGCCCCAGGTTTTCTGTACGACTCACTTGGAACTTTCGCAGCCTCTGTCTTGCTAGCACAAGTCAAGGTCCACACAGAGATCCGTTCTCGCCTCCTGCTCTCAGCCGTGCATCGGTTATCTCACACAGCTTATGACAGTCACCCCATACACACCTCCCACACAATAACTCTCATCTATCGTTGTTACGTCCTCAGATCATCAGGGTCATTACCCATATAGGCAAAAATCACCTTCAAATTAATAAGCTTGTGGGGTAAAACCGTGGGAAGCTGCTATTTGAGGTTGACTCTGTGACAGGACATTTAATCTGAGCCAGGGATGAACCCTAATATAACATGTCCTTGAGGTTGAACGGGGTGGGGATAATGGTAGAATTGAAAGAAGATCATGAATACTCTGCGACCAGGGTGAGAGGTTCTGTCATTCAGCTTTGACATCTGTGTTGTTACAAACATGGACATGTAGAATAGTCTGCTATCGTCGTGTTTTTGAACAGGAGAACTTGACAACATCATCATCATTATGTGTCATGCCAATAAGGTGGGCGGCCATGTTTGCGATCTCATGATCACAAGAGTCGTGAATCAACTCTGTGTTCTTATTCCGACAATGCCATGTAGAAAAGCCATCAATGAATTTATTCTCTGCCTTCCCCGTGTTCTTTTCTTGCCAGTTGTCACCAAGTTTTTCAATTTATTTCTTCTCATAACATGTCCAAAATATTGTGACTGTCTACGTCTAATTTCTCTAGTCAGTTTATGGTTTACATTTGTTTCTTTTAGGAGTTAGTCATTGCTTTATCTGTCCATGTTATTTTTTGCATCTTCCTCAGAAACCACATTTCCACAGCTATCAGATGTTTTTCAGCTTGTCTGCTCATTGTCCACACTGCACATCTATACAAAAGTGCAGGCTCCATGTAGCACCTCAACACTATTTTCCCGTTGCAAATGACATCTGTTTATTGGTCTGTATGTTTTCCATCTTGAAAAAGACTATATTAGCCGTGGCGATTCTTGTTCTAATCTCTTCGAGGCATCTCCCATCAGGTGTCATGACTATTCCGAGTTAATTTTACCGATTCACATGTGTATGAATACAGTGAAATTGTGATTAACCGTTACTCGTTTAACCGTCAGCTTCTGTTATCCGTCATCGTCTAAAAAGTAAAAATAAAAAACAGAAGATGTACAACAGAAAGGACGCTATTTTCATTGTCGCCACTACCTAGGCTGACCATACATTGTCTAAACTAAGGAATGGGTTGAATAATCTCTTGCCTGAACAAACTGATGAACCTGAAGGAACGGAGACTGTTAGAGTTGAAGAAATTGTGCAGTTGTGCAACAATGTAGGAGGACAACACAGTGAAAATATTACGCGAGAAGTAGTAGCAGTCTGGTTGGAATGTGACAATATGGATTGAGGATTTGAAATTTTGAACAATGATGAAATTGTTTCTTGCAAGTTGCATGACTGCCATTGAAGAAGAAGAAATTGATGACGATACACGATCAGTTCTTTAAAAAAAAAAACATACAACTAGCCACTCAGAAGCAGAAAGAATGATATCATAATGTACCGACTGGTTTGAAATGCAAGAGGAAGAAAATGCAACACACATCCTACTTCTGCGAAAGATATGGAACAGCGTCGCACAGAAATATTGAGCCTCAATACAACAGAAGGGAATGACAGATTATTTTAAAGTATCAATGGTTTATAGTATTACAATGTATTTGTGTATATTAATATTCTTATATTGAAGTTTATATTGATCGTTTTGTACAATTAAATTGTCAAGGTCTCACATCCGAGGTTGCGACGCGTTGTCTGTACCAACGCCAGACAACATAACAACACGCAACCCTGAGTTATGTTAAACACTGCAGAGAGAACGCGACGTCTTCGACGACGCCCGGATAAGCAGCCAAGCACAGCAATTGAGCGAAGCGTAAAAGACCGCTGGTCAGCAGTACAACCCGTGAACATTGCAGGGGTCACACTAGCTGACATGAGCGCCGACTGGCGTGTAGCGTGTAGAACGCCAGAACTGGCAGACGGGTTTAGGTGTTTGGAACGGACAGGTCTCATGGGTATGCGAGGAGTGTTTGAATCTGCATTGAGAGCTAGCCTGTACGACAGTGGGAGATTGATTCGAACGCTTGAATAGTTTGACTTGTAAGTGAGATGTTTATTGCTTGATGTATTATTATGTATTGTAGTGATAGTGTTCATGCCGTAATGATTGCTATGGATTGTCATTGCGCGATGTTTGTGCGATAATAAATGCAGCGCGTAAATAAAGCGTGTGAATAATACTTTCGGTTATTCACTTCGTGTGATTTGATAGTTTGATATTGCTTCACACTTGCCAGAAAACGAGCCACTATTCTTGCTCTACGCAAGACTCTGACAAGTGCGAACGTGGTGGCTTTCGTCCGGGTTTTGAACCAAATGCGAACTTGTAAATTTTTTTGTCCGAGTTTGAAGCGAATGTGAACATGCCGATAGAAGTGCGCAAGTCATAGATTAAGGTAAAGTAACGATTAAATAGAGTTGATTTAATTAAATTATAAGTGTGAAGATATTATTTGAAGCCAACCGAGGCGTCTTCAGACTTATCACTAAATTCAACAAATTTTGTACCTAAAATCCAAAATGGCGGCCGTGCCCTTGAATGTCATTGAGTAGGGTTAGTGTGAGCGTGAAAGTTGTTGATTGTGGTAACGACTAACAATAATACTTGAAAGCATACAAACCTTTACAGACTTCAGTGACATTACACACACCATACATTTACAAACGTTCTAATTTCGTTTAGTTTAAAAAGTACAGGTTTTTTGTCAACTTTACCTGAGTCTGGTGAACTTCAAAAATTTTGTGTGCATCAACCCGAAAGACGTTCCAGTGTGATTTCGAGCACCACTGAACAGCACATTACCCAAGGATTACTTGAGTATAAATTTTTTCCATTCCTCTTTATACTTTCGTTAGTCTGGCTTTAGACATTAACTGTGCTATAAATATTTGTAACTTACTAACATCATAAGTAATTTTGTTTATATTTATTCCATCATACCTATTGTTCATCATGTCTTCTTTAAACGATTTCATTGAAATGGTTTTAAAAATGAATATGTCTGGTGAGGGATTGAGAACATGGAGTGAAAGCAAATATGCAGAATATCTTGTGAAACAAGAGCAGATGATTGAGCGTAATGAAAGAGCTGCCGAAAGGGCGTTAAAAATGAAAGAGGCAGAATCAGAAGCTGCTCTAAAGAAATCAGAAGCTGCTTTAAAGCTCCAACAAGCACAATCAGAAGCTGCTTTAAAGCTTCAACAAGCACAATCAGAAGCTGCTCTAAAACAGTCAGAAGCGGCTGTGAGGCAAGCTGAGATCTTGGCCCAAAGTAAGAAAGAAGAGCAAGAAACACAACTGATAATTAAACAGCTAAAAGCTGAATGTTCTAAAGATAAAGTGAATAAAGAAACAGACAAAGATCAATCTCATAAGAAGTACCAAGGTCTGATCAGAAGTTACAACACAGGTGATTGCATAGCAGCATTTACCCAAAACTTTGAATTTGTTATGGATCATTACAAAATTCCAAAACCTGAATGGGGGATAGTATATGTAAGAAGTCTTTCTGTGGAACCTCTTAAAGTCATAGAGTCAATCCCAAATGACCTGAAAGAAGATTATCTTTACATTAAATCTAAAATTATGTCACATTTTCTGCTGGATGAATCAGGTTATAGAGAACAGTTTAGGAAGTTGTCTCCTAAGCCAACACACACGTTCTCTGATTACATCTCAGAAATTCAAAATATTTTTTCTAAATGGCTGTCAGCAGCCAAAGTAAATGGAATTTATGACAAATTAGTTGATCTTATGTTAAGATAAGATTATCGCATCTCTCCCACCCCCCTTTTCTAAATTTTTGTTAGAATGTCAGTGTGAAAGTGTTCAACAGATTGAAAGTCGTGGCTCTGGTTATTTTGCAGCCAATAAGCATTGTTTCTCTAGTAGTCTGACCAGCACAGACTTTGTAGCAACAGCTACATATGGCAAATATCAGGTAGGGTCAAATACCAAACAATGACCTTATAAACAAGCTGCAGAGAAATTGTATCAGTGCAAATATTGCGATTATAAACACAATGAGAATGATATGTGCGACCAACACCCTGGGTACACTACGTACTTGCATAATTACATTTCTAAGCAAGATAAAGAAAGGAAGAACTACAGAAAAGTTACCAACTGTTACCTTTGTAAAGCTTATGGTCACTGGCGTAAAGATTGTAAAGGCAAGTCAATGATCAAAAAGGCTAATGCAGCCATGTTTGACAGTTCTTCGTCAGAAGATGAAAGTGTACAAGATCACCCAGTGAACTCAGCACATTCAATTGAGGTGTTCCATCAGGAAAAATGTACCATTTGTGATCAATTTCATGAGGATGGCGTGTTAACATGCGGCCATTCTATACCTTTTACCAGTGAGGAGGCCAATTCTGTAGTAAATTCCAAAGGTAAACTAAACATCCACAAGGGGTATGTTAATGGTAGAGCTGCCACAGTTTTACGTGATAGCGGGAGTACACTCATTGGTGTAAAGAGAGATTATATTTCACCATCACAATATAGTGGTAAATATGTCACATGCAGGACATTCTCAGGGAACATAGAGAAATATCCACTTGCATGGGCATATATAACTACACCATTCTTTACAGGAAAGGTTAAATGCGTGGCATTAACCAATCCTTGCTGCGATATTATCACTGGAAACCTTCCTGAAGTGAATGACATACCACATGACAGCAGTACATCAACTGTCAGTTGTAATATTGATACTACCATTTCACCTTCATCACCAATCACCATTCATGATGTATTACCACCTGTAAATGAATGTACAAATACCAACCTGGCTACGCCAGAACATACATGTAATTGTGTGAATGTAACATCAATATGTGATGAGAATGATCGTTGTAATGTAGTAAATGCAGTAACTAGATCTACTGCACAGATGCAAGATCGAATCGATCAGATAGAGGCTGTACAACGAGTAAGTCCAGTTGTAACATCCCCTGAGACAACTATGGAGACGTTTATAACATCTCAAAAAGCCGATCGATCTCTGCAAAAGTATTTTAAACTTGTAGGCCAAAAGCCAAGAGTAGCAAAGAATGCTCAATGGTACTTTGCTCTGAAGAACGGAATTCTAACAGGGTACTACACCAAAGGTTCCAGCACTATAGAACAAACAGTGCTACCGTTAGAAAACCGCAAACAAGCATTGAAACTAGCTCATGACATACCCTTTGCAGGACACATGGCGTATGCTAAAACTAGAGCAAGGTTACTTACTCAATTTTATTGGCCAAAGTTTTGCAGCGATACCAAACAGTATTGCAGATCGTGTGACATCTGTCAAAAGCTTGTCAAAAAGGGTAAACACCCACAAGCTGAATTGCAAGTTACTGATTTGGCTAGTAGACCGTTTGAAAAGATCTCGGTCGATATAGTTGGTCCCCTGAACCATGTAACATCTAAAGGTAATAGGTACATTGTAACACTCATTGATCTATGTACTCGTTGGACAGAAGCGATTCCAATGAAGAACATAACTTCCAAAGACATCATGGAAGTGTTCTTTCATATTTTTGCGAGGGTAGCTTTCCCTGATACCATCCTTTCAGATCGGGGTAGCCAGTTTATTTCCTCAGCTACACAAGCCTTTACCAAAATGTTGGGTGTTAAACAATGCTTCAACAGTCCATACCACCCACATTCGACCGGTATAGTGGAAAAGATTAATGGCGATATGAAACATATGCTCTCTAAGGTAACCCAAGAACATCCTGAAGATTGGGATACTTATCTGCCTGCAATTTTGTTTGCATATAGGGAAGTGTCCCATTCCAGCACTGGGTTCTCACCATTCGAAATGTTATATGGTGCACAACCACGCGGCCCATTATCTTTGTATGAATCTATGTTGACTGAAAGTACAACTTTGTCTATACCCATTTCACCATATGAACATGTAACATCATTGCGTGATAGAATTATGAAATCATGTATGTTAGCTAAAGAAGCTCTCCAAAAATCAGGAGCTATTTACCGACAATATGCTAACAGAGGAAATAGAACTATTACACTGACGCCAGGACAGGACGTTCTTCTACTTTTGCCAAGTGATAGACATCTCCTAACTGACTCATGGCAAGGACCGTTCAAAGTGCTACGACAAATTTCGACGGTAGATTACGAGATTGCAGTTAGGGACAAACAAAAAATTTTCCATATTAACATGCTCAAACCATATCACCACAGGCAAGACGAACAAGTAGAGACTGCAGCAAGCACCTTCATAGTGGACCAGACGGACGACAACGACACTGACGAGATACCGACACCAGTTCTTGACACAACGACCAACTTACATTACATTAAGGTAAATCCTAAACTGACGCAGACACAGACTGACAGTTGTAGACAACTGATACAAGAATACAGGACGATCTTTTCTGACAGCCCAGGACAGACAGATTTAGTGCAACACCAAATCATCTTAACATCTGACGTTCCTATTAAGTGTAGACCATATTCCATCCCAATACACTATAAAGAAAAACTTCATCAAGAAATCATTGATTTAGAAGCAAATCATATCATTCGACGGTCACAATCTCATTTCTGTTCACCATTAGTTTTAGTACGTAAAAAGGACAACACTATTAGACTCTGTGTGGACTATCGTAAACTCAACAGCATTACACAGTTGGATTTAGAACCGATGAGCAACTGTGAAGACATCTTGACTGAACTATCTGACTCACGTTATTTTACTAAACTTGACATGACAAAAGGCTACTGGCAGATAGCTGTACATCCTGATAGTATACATCTGACTGCATTTGCCACACCGTGGGGTTTATACGAATGGTGTAAACTACCTTTCGGATTAGTCAATGCACCAGCTACCTTCGTCAGAATGACAAGAATTCTTTTGACAGACATTGCTAACATCATTTGGTACATGGACGACATTTGCATACACACAAAGGACATGACAGAGCACATAACAGCACTACAGCAGACATTTGACAGGATTAGACATCATGGACTGACTGTAAAACCTTCCAAAGTTGATATAGCCTTTCAGGAAATTTCATTTTTGGGCTATAAGATCTTAAATGGCTTTATATCAACTGACGATAACATCATGTCCAGAATTTTGAAATTGTCGCTTCCGACAACTAAGAAACAGTTGCGAAGTGTGTTAGGTCTTTTAAATTATTATAGACAGTTTATTCCCCATTTTGCTGAATTGACCAAATGTTTCACTGATCTACTAACAAATAAACATCCCAACGTGATTGTAAACAGTGAATGTTTAAGGCCAGCATTTAATACGATTCTGTCATATTTTTCTAAATCACCTATTCTGAAATTGCCAAATTTGAATATTACTTTTAGATTAAGATGTGATGCGAGCTCCGTAGCCATTGGAGGTGTGCTTCTCCAAGAACACGACCAGATATTGTACCCAGTATACTACGTCTCTCGAAAACTGAACACCAGCGAACGAAATTACAGTACACCGGAACTCGAGGCTCTTGCCATGGTATTTTCGGTACGTAAACTTTCTAGATTTTTGTTAGGCAAACATTTCATTATTAAAACAGATAATAGTCCGCTGACAATTGTTACCAGAGGAACGCCAAATAACAACAAGGTGGCAAGATGGTCCCTTCTTCTGCAGGACTATAGCTATGAGATTAACCATATAAAGGGTTCACAAAACTGTCTTGCAGATCTCTTGTCGAGATGTCCATACAACGAACCTAATACCCAGTCAACACCAGAGCACAGTGCAGAGGGTGTATAAAACTGCAACGTAGATAGTGCTCAGTACCACAGCCAATTGTGACAATGTGTCAGTAACGCTGTGTACAACAATGTGATAGGGTAGATTGCATCTCCCAATGTATATAACATATGTACATAGTTGTATTCTTATTATTATCATGCAAATGAATGCGTGTATAATTGTGAGATATGAGAAAGAATGGAATCAGTATTATGTAAACTAATGTGTTGTATAACTGTGAGATATGAGAAAGAATGTAATTATTATTGTAAATACATAGATATTGTAACAACGAGACACTACAGAGAAGTGTCACTGGACAACACTACAAGATCCAGGAATTTACCAAGCCACTACAACGTGAGGTAATCCTGAAGGTATCCAGACCGAGTTATCCAAGACGTTTTAACAAGGTACGAAAGATGACTGCGACAGTACAATCCGAGCAGAAGGCGGAAGAGACGATCCAACAGCTGATAGTAACAACTACTACTCCGTTTATAGAAGATCCATCCAGAACGGACCAACGTTGTATGAATGACACCACAACACATGTAATAGTACAGCTGTATACTTCCCGATTTTTTGCATATTAATATTAAAAGTTATCAGACTACGCTAAAAATTCTATAAATGTATGACAATTGTATTAAATTGTAAGTTAAAATATTTCCATATACGGAATTGTATATGTCGATTTTTATAAGATGTAATCTCAGCATCGTAACTTGATTGCTTCTTTACAAACGTGACTTTTTGTGCACATTTGTCAATAAGGATCAAATTATGACACTAAGAAATAAATTTACAGTGGTAATTTATGTCTTGTAAACGACGATAAATTATTGTTCCTAAATTTTTTGTATAATAACCAGGGGACATTACTCTAAATTGTTGGTGATATGTAAATATGTATTGTAACCATTAACATGTGTGCTTGATAAATAACATGTCAATGTAACGTCGTTTAGATATGGACAGTATATTGTCAAAACTGTTAACCTTCATTAGAAACTCTAAACAGAGGTCTGATGATGGAGCTATCTCAGAGGGAGATGCTCACGGCTTGACCTGATTATTTTTGTATTTTTGTTCTTGGTTGTGAGGTAGGGGCCAGTTTAGCCGATACCTACCGGACTAGCTGTGTCACAGCGAGGTAATGCCCATGAATATAGATTGTACTTGACTGTTGTACTTCATAGTGCAACATAATTGGTGTATACATATTGTTTACTATTCACCTGTATATATTTATTATAATTGTTAAGGTATAATGTTCGACTTTGACATGTTAGAATAACACCTAGAGATATATTGTACATGAAAGGAAATCCTTTAATGAAAAAGGGGCGTGGAGAGTGTCAAGGTCTCACATCCGAGGTTGCGACGCGTTGTCTGTACCAACGCCAGACAACATAACAACACGCAACCCTGAGTGATGTTAAACACTGCAGAGAGAACGCGACGTCTTCGACGACGCCCGGATAAGCAGCCAAGCACAGCAATTGAGCGAAGCGTAAACGACCGCTGGTCAGCAGTACAACCCGTGAACCTTGCAGGGGTCACACGAGCTGACGTGAGCGCCGACTGGCGTGTAGCGTGTAGAATGCCAGAACTGGCAGACGGGTTTAGGTGTTTGGAACGGACAGGTCGCATGGGTATGCGAGGAGTGTTTGAATCTGCATTGAGAGCTAGCCTGTACGACAGTGGGAGATTGATTCGAACGCTTGAATAGTTTGACATGTAAGTGAGATGTTTATTGCTTGCATGTATTATTATGTATTGTAGTGATAGTGTTCATGCCGTAATGATTGCTATGGATTGTCATTGCGCGATGTTTGTGCGATAATAAATGCAGCGCGTAAATAAAGCGTGTGAATAATACTTTCGGATATTCACTTCGTGTGATTTGATAGTTTGATATTGCTTCACACTTGCCAGAAAACGAGCCACTATTCTTGCTCTACGCAAGACTCTGACATAAATACAATATGCATGTATTGTTCACTTTTAAAGGAGTTTATTTTTAATTTTGTACAAAACCCACTGTGAAATAACGTTACTGCGTATTAAAAACAGTATGTTATCCGACTATTCGTTTTCCCGTCACAACCCTGGTCCGGGCGGTGACGGTTAACCGAAGTTTTACTGTATATCCATTTACTTGTATGTTGCATTGCGGTGTTTCCGTCTTCCTATGTGACGACCATAAGATGTATCTTCTCACAATTTAATTCTAACCCTAGTTGTGCACTGTGTGCAACAAACAGCATCTACTAAACGTTGCATATCCTGCTCATTATATGCAATGAGTATTGTATCATCGGGATATCTAATATTACTGATGTTACGTTCATTACTGGTGATTTAAAAAACATATCCTCTACATATCTGAAAATGTGATTTGAAGAATCATGCTGAACTAGATATCTGTAAAGAAGTTAGTTTGCCGTTGCCTTCCTTCCTGGCAGTGACCATACTGTTCGATTACGCCAACCATTGTCTCTTTAAAGAGATCATCTGCCTACCGTCGTGAAACTTGAGACCTTAACCAAACAATATATGTCGGCTGCCCTCAAAACAGACATCTTACAATCAAAATATGATGACGTTTGCAATATGAACCAAGAGTCCACATAAACGTCCGTTGATGAAGTGGTCTTGACTCAAAAATGGCAAATAGGCTCAACGGCTCTTGTCTCTGGTATATGTGAAACTCTACCCTAGCTTTTCCCTATATTCTGATCTAAAGTGACCCCCTGATATCTCACGTTGGTGTGAAAATGTATTCGTCACAATTCGTATTGCTTGTTGACGTTTGTTCCACAGTGTTTGTTCTATACCTTGTATATGATCAATGTTCTATAACACTGTGTAGAATTCAAAAGATGATCGAGTGGGAATGGATACCTACACATAGACACAGTTGTCTTAAGGAGTGAATTACTTTTCCCCTTGTGTCTGTGGTAAATTTCCATGATCACCTAGCCTTATAAGAAGGTTGAGTGAGAAAACCTCATCCCATCCGGGATGCCCTAGATAACTTAGCAAATATTCTCATTTATTAATTCCACATCCCACAAATATGTTGCACGATTTATGTTCTGGCATATTTCGCTTCATCTCGTCAGGTGCATGCTGCAGAGCTATATATCATATGACGTGATTACATGATTAATACTTATGTTGAAACAATTAAAACTGAGGACATGTTCACGTAAGTCAAGAACTGTGTCGACATCGTCGATAGTTTTAATTGTTTCACATTAAGTATTAGTCATATATAATTCCATATTGTGTGGACTTATCTTGAGATGCCTTACATTGTATTTGTGTACCTAAAGATGACCCCATAATGTACATACCTTAATATGTCCCTCATGATGTACAGACTTACCTGAAGATGTCCCCACATTGCTAGCGCCAGTCCCGGAACAGAACACAAAAGTCTTCCTTCATTGAGAGCATGTTTCCAACAATAGGCAGGGGTCGAGTTGGGAAAGGCGGTAGTCGTGGGTCAGGCTTGTGAAACAAGGCGTAGACGAGCAGGCAAATGACACCGGCTATTACTAACGTTGTTATGTCCATCTTCAATTGTTCACTTTCTGAATGCCCAGATTGTGAACAGCTGTAACATGCAATAATGCACATTATCTGGGATAACGTATGTATTAGTTATTAACTGTGTGGAAGTTACTGTAGAAACTAAATGCTCAACTAAAAAAAAAAAAAAATTTGTTGCGTATCCCTTACGGGACGTTGCAGTCAACACCAGCATTTTCAGCTGCTGTTGATGTACTAGGCAAGTGTTACGTTCAGTAGTTTGCCATTGCTTTCTGAACGACCGGCCCCTATACCTTTGAACCAGCACCGCCGTGTTTCAAACCCGGGTATACGGGCTCACAAACCGCGTTCGCAAGCCCTTAGCCACAGAGACCGGCTCAACTAAACCAATCGTAATTTGATGTACAAATACAACTAACGATGACACAAAGAAGCAGTGGGTTAAAAGTTGCAAAATTGCGTTTTATCTACCACAACCGCGTTAAACAGATGTGACCAGAGTCTGGTAGTGTGGACAGTATGACTCATCTGCAGGATTTATTACATAGGAGACATTGGTTGCTCCTCTCTTCGTTAACTAGACTAGCGTCTGCCCTGTATACAGGGTGCGATCAACGGTCTTTGTCAACATCAACACGGACTCTGGTTAATTAGTGGGCTTACATTCTTTAAAATGCAACGGAAACCTAACATGACAGACATAACACATGCCCAGGGTGTCTGCAATATCTTGTGTCCATCTTGTTGCTTGTCGACCTCTGTCTATTTTTCCTGGAATCGTACCTCCCATCACTGGTCTATCTGAGACCCCGTGACGTGTATTGTGGTGAATGTATTAGTAGTAGTAGTAGTAGTAGTAGTAGTAGTAGTAGCAGCAGCAGTAGTGGTAGTAGTAGTAGTAGTAGTAGTAGTAGTAGTAGTGGTAATAGTAGTAGTAGTAGTAGTAGTAGTAGTAGTAGTAGTAGTTGTAGTAGTAGTAGTAGTAGTAGTAGTAGTAGTAGTAGTAGTAGTAGTAGTAGTAGTGGTAGTAGTAGTAGTATTAGTTGTTGTAGTAGTAGTGGTAATAGTAGTAGTAGTAGTAGTAGCAGCAGCAGCAGCAGCAGTAGTAGTAGTAGTAGTAGTAGTAGTAGTAGTAGTAGTAGTAGTAGTAGTAGTAGTAGTAGTAGTAGTAGTAGTAGTAGTGGTAGTAGTAGTAGTAGTAGTTGTTGTAGTAGTCGTAGTAGTAGTAGTTCAAGTAGCAGTAGTAGAAGTAGTAGTAGTAGTAGTAGTAGTAGTAGTGGTGGTGGTGGTGGTAGTAGTAGCAGTAGTAGTAGTAGTAGTAGTAGTAGTAGTAGTAGTGGTGGTGGTGGTGGCGGTGGTGGTGGTGGTGGTAGTGGTAGTAGTAGTAGTAGTAGCAGCAGTAGTAGTAGTAGTAGTAGTAGTAGTAGTAGTAGTAGTAGTAGTAGTAGTAGTAGTAGTAGTAGTAGTAGTAGTTCAAGTAGCAGTAGTAGTAGTAGTAGTAGTAGTAGTAGTAGTAGTAGTAGTAGTAGTAGTAGTAGTAGTAGTAGTAGTAGTAGTAGTAGTAGTAGTAGTAGTAGTAGTAGTAGTAGTAGTAGTAGTAGTAGTAGTAGTGATAGTTGTTGTTGTTGTTGTTGTTGACAATGGTAGTAGCAGTATATTAGCGAAAACGTAGTAAAACAGAAAACTAAGAAAAGGAAGAAAGAGAAAAGAACTATGAGGTTGATGAGAAGGCGAAAAGGGAAAATAAAGGAGAAGAGTCGGAAGACGAGGAAAGAAGGAAGGTGAAGATGTGAAAGAAGCGGAGGAGAAAGAGGTGGAGAGGATGTGGATGAGGAAAAGGAGGAAGATTGGTTGAATGAGGGGGAGGAAGAGTACGAAGAGGAAGAAGACAAAGAATAAAATACTATAGCCAATATTGTTCATTAAAAGATGAGGAGGGAGAGTAAAAGCAGGATAAGAAGGAAAGGAGGAGGAGGAAGAGGAAGAGGAGAAGGAAGAGGAGGATGTTGAGAGGTGGAGGAAGAGAAAAAGAACAAGAAAGTGGGGGAAGAGGAGGAAGAGGAGGTAGAAGAAGAAGAAGAAGAAGAAGAAGAAGAAGAAGAAGAAGAAGAAGAAGAAGAAGAAGAAGAAGAAGAAGAAGAAGAAGAAGAAGAAGAAGAAGAAGAAGAAGAAGAAGAAGAAGAAGAAGAAAAAGAAGAAGAAGAAGAGAGAAGAAGAAGAAGAAGAAGAAGAAGAAGAAGAAGAAGAAGAAGAAGAAGAAGAAGAAGAAGAAGAAGAACAACAACAACAACAACAACAACAACAACAACAACAGCGACAACAACAACAACAAGGTCACAATCATAGTATTCTAGTTACTTCTTATTAAATATTTGACTTACCAAGACAACAAAGTTGTACAGCCAGGTCCAAAGAGGCCAGATATAGAGATCTAAGGAAGCTCACGGTTACTGAGAACAGACCCCGAAACTTTCAGAAAATACAAACTGAATGCAGGTCCTAGTTTTATCTAGCCCTTATAAAGTAACTCAAAATGAAATATATTTACATGTTTTTTATATCTATGCCTATGTTAAGGCAATAGGTATCTATTATCATTATACCCCATCAGAGACGTTATGTGCGACAAAGCGTTACGTTGACAAAGAAATGAAATAAAATCCATCTAACAATGCTGTACAAATATGAATAAAATTTGGTGGAACTGCGGTAAAGATGCGAAAATGTAAAATGCTGTAGTACAGGTGTTACACACTTTTTGTGCGTAGGGTCACATTGACAAATGTAAAGCTATTGGGGGACCGCATATATATTATGAACACTTTGTTTACAGCAGCCTATTAATTATGAATTATTCATAACGTAATTATTATTACGTATATACACTTATACATTATATTTTACAATATGAACAAAAAATGTTACTAATTTGTTAACACGAGTTTAAATGTTTTTGTTATAATATTTGTTGGTTAAATTATCTATCAGTGGCTTTAATTTAGACACAAACCGATTACATTGTCACTTTTTGTTGTTGTTGTTGCGTATCCCTTACGGGACGTTGCAGTCAACACCAGCATTTTCAGCTGCTGTTGATGTACTAGGCAAGTGTTACGTTCAATAGTTTGCCATTGCTTTCTGAACGACGGCACCTATACCTTTTTCGAAAAAACCCAGCACCGCCGTGATTTGAACCCGGGTATACGGGCTCACAAACCGCGTTCGCAAGCCCTTAGCCACAGAGACCGGTACATTGTCACTATAATTGTTGATTTCTAAAGAGATGTACGTAACTGCTTGCAATTGTTGACAATATTCTTGAAATCTGGAGCAATTTATTTTTTTCGCATATCCTATGACAGGACATCGCTGTCAACACCAGTATTTTACTGCGTTTGTTGATTTCTTAGCAAGATTACGCTCAGTAGTCTGAGAGCAAATTTACTTGTTGAAATTAGCATGACAACATGTCCGACAATAAAGACCTATTCTTAGATTTGTTGATCTTTAAGCAAGGAAATGCTTGTTCGCAAATGTATGTTGATCCAAACAATGATACAAGTTTAGCTGCAAAGTCTTTCAAGATGGGAAATGATTCTTCTGATAAAGATCCATAGAAATCCAGCAAACCATCTGACTTGAATTTCTCTTTCAGGTCATGATCTGATTGTAAGTCAAGCTGTTCCAACACTATGTCCTCTCTGGATGTATCAGCATCTGCAATAAAAGGGGAGCTGAGAATATTAAACTGTGGCTCTAAGTTCTTGAAATCTGGGAATCTCCTCCAAATTCTTCAATCAATGCATCTAATTGGGCTTTGCACTTTTCAGTCATTTCACCATAAATGGTTTCTTGTTTCAGCAAAGGGAAGTGACAAAACCTTTTTCACTTGCTTGCCTGGAGAAAAGTGAGAGTTTTGTCTGAAATGATTTTATATGTACATACAATTCATGTGCAAACACACTATTGTCCTTAAGTTTGACATTCAGTTCATTTAACATTTCCATAATTTCAATGGCAAACATAAAGTCTAACTTCCACTCTTTATTGACAATGTTAGTATTAAAGTCACATTCAATGCCCTTCATCTCTAGGAACATCACTATTTCTTCTCTGGGGTTCCACACTCGCCTCAACACCTTGCTGAGACTCAGCCATCGAACAATGGCGTGGTACAGGACATCGGAATGTTCAGTTTTCAAATCGTCAAGTAATGCCCTGTCTGTGATTAAGTCCTCTTGATCTGATGAAGCTGATGACACTGACAACTGGGTCAATAACATGCTTGATATTCAAAACAGCTTTACACAGACTTTCTTGATGAATCACACAGTGAAGTAGTAATAATGTGTGGTCAGGATATTCTGCGTTAATCGCATTACTTATCAACTTTACCAGCCCTACATTGTTTCCAGTCAAAGCACGAGCTCCGCCAGTTGTAATACTTGCCATCCTACTTGCCATACTACAGTGTAGTATATAAAAACGGAATACCTGTGGTTTTCATAAATCAACAATAAGCCCTCAACTGTTCTTGAATAATACTGTGTAATGAGACAGCTGGTGGTAACATCAGGGCTATGTACCAACACCTGCCAGGTCTTAGTCAGATATGACTGAGCCACCGTATGACAGTAGACGGTACTACCTGCTTTCTGTTAGCGCCGAACGTTGGGCGGCGCTTACCAAACCCGATGTCCCACAATGTGTCAACGGCTTCGGGCACAGGAGCACAATTGGGAGGGTACAAGCCTTACCCTGGTGCGAGGAAATGCAAGCTAAAGACAAAATGTCATGGCAGGGCTGACCAAGCCCTAATCTTTGTGCTATAAAGAGGTATAACTCCATCACTGGTCTCAATCAGTCTCGGAATCAATGCACGATTTAGGAGTTACGGGCTATAAGTCCGTGTCAATTGGCGTAGACGTGGGACGCCACTGGTTGCCTCTGACGGTGGGAGACACCTACAGCGACCTCCCATCTCAAGCTAGGCATCCCCCGACCAATTAGGTGCTGACCCGCCACAGCTTGCCTGTTTCAATGGGTGTTTGGGGCTAGGACAAAATCGGAATCGCAGGCTGTAAAATCAGTGCACCAGGCACTATTTAAGAAAAAAATATAAATATATACAAAAACCTCAAGCTATGGCTTGCAACATGAAACATGAAAATCATGTGTTCCGGATTCTCCACTGACCTGACGACTATTGATCATGTGAGGAAAACGGTTGTGATTGATGCCGATCTCAGTCGCCTGAACATTGATATTTCTCACCTGCAGGAGTCTCGCTTGGCAACCACTTGTCGTTTTGCCAACATTATCACTGCATCCATCCATCATGTGCCATGCCGGTAAGTGTGGGCGGTCATGTTTTGCCATCTCACTCGATCACCAGAGTCATGGATCAGCTCCGTGTTTCTGTCTCGACCATGCCACGAGGCCAAGCCATCCAGATTTTTGCTTCTAGGTATTCCCCTTGGTCTGTTCCCTTCGATTCCATGCTGGTAACATCTACTGACTGTTGCTGTCTTCCATGTTGGTAACATCTACTGACTGTTGCTGTCTTCCATGCTGGTAACATCTACTGACTGTTGCTGTCTTCCATGCTGGTCTCATCTACTGACTGTTGCTGTCTGATTGAGCGAGAAATGATGGGATAATGTGTCAGTGCATGCATTCGTACGTGTATGTGTGAGAGTAAGTGAGGGAGTGTGTGCGTGCGTGCATGCGTTCATGCGTATGTGTGAGAGAGTGTGATTGAGAGAGTGAGTGTGTGTGTGTGAAGGATTGTGTGTGAGAGAGTGAGACAGTGGGAGAGTTGATGTGTCAGTGTGTGTATGTGAGCGCGCGCATGCGTGTGAGTGTGTGTATATGAAAGATTACAGAGAGAGAGAGAGAGAGAGAGAGAGAGAGAGAGAGAGAGAGAGAGAGAGCTGAACAGATGCATGTCATGTAACACGCATGTTATGTAGCACGCGAATACATATGTTTGTGTATTCTCATCTGTCATATTATCAGTTAAATACCATTTGATTTTATCATGCATAATAAATAATCATGTTCATTACTGTAGTTTTAATGAGAGTGTCAGTGAGTGTGAATGAGAGACAGAATGAGTGAGCGTGAGAGTGAATGAGTGAGCGGGAGAGTGAATGAGTGAGCGGGAGAGTGAATGAGTGAGCGGGAGAGTGAATGAGTGAGCGTGAGAGTGAATGAGTGAGCGGGAGAGTGAATGCGTGAGAGTGAATGAGTGAGCGGGAGAGTGAATGTGTGAGCGTGAGAGTGAATGTGTGTGTGTGTGTGTGTGTGTGTGTGAGAGAGAGAGAGAGAGAGAGATAGAGAGAGAGAGAGAGAGAGAGAGAGAGAGAGAGCATCACTATTTTTACGTCACATACATTTTATGTACACATTTTTCTCCATGTTTAACATTTTTATGAGACTGCTCATGACAAGTGTCAGTGTATGTGTGTGAGTAAAGTGTGGGAGTTTGTTCATACTAGTTTCAATACTAACGTGAGACATTTTGTATGTGTCTAGATGTGAGGAAGTGTGAGTGTGTGTGGAAGATGTGTGTGAGTGTGGGGATATGTGTGGGCGAGGGATGTGTGGGTGGGGGTATGCGTTTAGATGGGTTGGGGTGTGTGGGTTTTGGTGGGTAGTGATATTTGTGGGTGTTGGTGGGATGTGTGGATGGATGTGTTGTGGTGAAAGTAGGGGTGTGGGAATGGGTGTGGGGGATGTGTGTATGGGTGGAGGATATGTGTATGGGACAGATGCGGGTGATGTGTGTTTATGTGGGTGGAGATGTGGGGATGGTTTGAGGAAGAATGTGTGGGAGGCGGGGTTGTGTGGGTAGGAGATTGTGTTGGGTGGATTGGGGATGCAAGGGCGGGTGGGGAGAAGTGTATGGTGTGTGGGTTTGAGATATGTGTGCGGTATGTTGGTGGGGGTGTTTGAATGATGTGTGGGTGGAGGGTATGTTTGTGGTGGTATGGATGAGGATATGTGTGTGGGTGGAGGATAGTGTGTGGTGTAGGGAATGTGTGTGATGGATGCGGGGAATGTGCGTATGGGTGGGGTAAATGTGTGGGCGAGTAGGGGATGTGTGGTGGTTGGGGGAAGTATGTGGGGGTGTGTGGGTGGGAGATGTGTGCGTGGATGGGGAATGTGTGAGTGGCTTAGGGATGTGTAGGTGGGTGAGGGAGTTGTATGCGTCGGGGTGGGATGTGTGAGTTGGTGGAGGGTGTGTGTGGATAGGGGTATTGTGATCGAGAGATGTTTGGTTGGAGCTTGGTGGGTGGGGGTGTGTGGATGCGTAGTGGAGGATGTATGCGTGAGTGAGTGTGTGTTGGTGGACGGGTAGGGAATGCATGTGTGGGTGGGGAGACGTGTGTGGTGTGTTGGTTGGAGATATTGTGTGGGTGAGGTATGTGTGTGTGGGTGGGGGAATTTTGTGGTGTGTGAGTGGGGGTATGTGGGGTGGATGGGTAAGGGTATCTGTGTGGGTGTGGGTGGGAATATTGCGTGGTATCTGGGTGAGGGATATGTGTGTGGTGTGTAAGTGGGGATGTGTTGGTGAGGGATATGTGTGTGTGTGGTGCGTGGGTTGGGAATAGTGCGTGGTAGGGGATGTATGTGATGTGCGGGTGGGGGATTGTGTGGTTGGGGATTGTGTTAAGGCATGTGTGGGTGGGTGGAAGTTGTGTGTGTGGGTGGTGGGGTGTGTGTGAGTGGATTGAGGGTGTATGGGTGGTTAGGGAGATGTGTTTGTGTGTGGGGGGGGGACATGTCAGTTGGTGTGGATGTGTGTGTATGGTTTGGGGATGTGTGAGTGGATGTGCGATGTGTGGGTTGGTGGGGGATTGTGTGCGTGGGTGGGGAATATGTGGTCGATGGAGATGTAGCTGGGGGATGGGTGGTTTGAGGTGTGGGTGGGGAGAGGATGTGTGGGTTAGCATGTGTATGTGGATGGGCGTGGGATGTGTGGGTTGGTGGGGGAATGTTTGTGGGTGGCGAGTGTGTTTTGGTTGGGGGATCAGATGAGTGCAGTGTGTGTGGGTGGGGGATGTGCGGGAGGGGGATGGGTCGGTTGGTGGGGTATGTATGTGTCCCTTGGTGTGCGTGTGTGTGGGTAGGTGGAGGTGTGTGTGTGGGTGGGGTGATGTATGGATAGGTGGGAGATGGGCCTCATAACATGGTAATTAGCCTTGTTTATGTTTACAACATTCATTTCACAATGTTTATTTTTCTTCCTATGTAAATGTATAATGCTCTTGATGAACGAAAGACGAGTGATTGGAAGGGCCGAATGTAAGACGGGCCTGCGCGCCCAATTTGTGACCCTAATAAAGTTGATTTGATTTGATTTGATCTTACCATTTGCCACCAAGTTCTCCAATTCATTTCTTCTCAAAACATGCCCAAAAGATTTTGAGTGTTTACGTCTAATGTCTCTAATCAGTTTGCGATCTTCATTTCTTTCTTGAAGGACTTGTTCTTTGGTCTTTCTGGCTGTCCATGGTATTCTTTGCATTTTCCTCAGAAACCACATTTCTACAGCCATCAGATGTTTTTCAGCTTGACTGCTCATTGTCCAAGCTTCACATCCATGTAAAAGAGCAGGTTCTATGTAGCACATCAACACTATTTTTTCTCGTTTCAATTGACATCTTTTTATTGGTCAGTATGTTTTTCATCTTGCTAATGGCTACTTTTGCCATGGCGATTCTTGTTCTAATCTCTTCAAAGCAGCTCCCATCAGATGTTATTACTGTTCCGAGATAATATTACCTATTCACTTGTTGAAGAATATTCCCATTTCCTTTTATATTACATTGTGGTATTTCGTTCTTCTTAGTGACGACCATAATCTGTGTCTTTTTACAATTTATTTCTAACCCTAGCTGTTCACTGTGTGCAACAACCGCATCTACTAAATGTTGCAGGTCCTGTTCATTGTCTGCAATCAAGACTGTATCATCAGCATATCTAATGTTATTGAGCATCGTCCCCCAATGTTGATTCCTTCCATATCTTCAATATTTCTGAAAATACTTTCATTGTACAGGGAAATCAGATCTGGAGACGTTATACATCCCTGTCTCACACCTCTCTTAATAGGCTTATATTGGCCTACTTCATTATCAACTCTTATGGCAGCTTGTTTCCAATATATGTTTTTTACAAGTCTAAGGTCTTTTCCATCAATTTGTAGATCTTCAAGCATCTTTATCATGTCGATATGTCTCACTTTATCGAAAGCTTTTGTGTAGTCAATAAAGCAAAGGTGTAGATCTTTGTTTACTTCTATAGAACGTTCGATTACGGTTCTCAGTATATACACAGCATTTACTGTACCCTTGCCTTCTACAAACCCACATTGTTCTTCTCCTATTTCAGGTTGTATTTTCCTCCTAACTCTTTGCATGATAATTCTTAGCAAAATCTTCGTGTTGTTACTCATTATACTAATTGTTCGATGTTGATCACATTCCAAGGCTCCTGATTTCTTTGGGATTGCAATAAATACAGAATTACATAATTAACGAGGTATATTTCCAGTATCATATATTGTATTAAGCAGTCTGGTAACTTTATCTATTCCATATTCTTCTAAAGCATTAATCATTTCTGTTGTGACGCTGTCTGAACAGGGGGTCTTGCCAGATTTAATATGGTTAACAGCATTCTGAACCTTCATCTTCAAAATTGCTGGTCTATCACTGCATATGCCGGCTTCCTGGCCTAGAGGTTAGCGACTTTTCTCCGTAATTTCGTATACTCTCGTAAGTAACGTGACGACGGTGAGAATCAGCAGTGGTTCCAATCGTGTCTTTAACTTACGAGGTATGTGAGCCGGCCGCTCAGAAAGCAATGGCAAACTACTGAGCGTAATCTTGCCAAGAAATCAACAATCAGCTTAAAGATGCTGATGCCCAGGAATGCTACCTGGCCAAAAAAGCACGCTAAAGCCGGATGTGTTGGCCTACGGGTTTCGGCCCGAGGGCGCATAACTTAGACACACGGCAATCACATCTGACAAAACACTCCGGATGAACGCAAAGAAGAAGAAGATGCTGATGTTGACAGCGATGTCCTGTAAAGGATATGCAAACATATTTATCACTGCATATGCATCGACAATCACTTCCTCTGATGATGTGAAGGATGTATTCTATGAGGAAATAGACTCTGTGGCTAAGGCAGTATCAACAGCTGACAACACGTGAAAACTAGGTGATATTAATGCTCGTGTACACAAGGACTCGAGTTCATGGCCAGTGTGCGTTGGAAAAAGACAACATCAGTCACATAAATGACACTGGGCAAAGGCTGCTGGAGCAGTGCACCAGAAAGAACCAATGTATTACAAATTACTTTTTTAAAACAAAAGAGCTGCATAAGGTCACATGGAAGCACCCAAGATCTGGCCATTTGCATCAGCTGGACTTCATCATCACACGGAGACAACATCTGAACCATATATCATTAACTCGAAGTTACCACGGTGCTGACTGTGATACAGATCATTCTTTTGTTGTTGTAAGGGTTAGACTCAGACCAAAGAGAATCTGCACGGTTAAACACAAATCTAGCACCAGGATTAATATTATTAACACACAAGATCCTGATAAGTGCTTTCATTTCCAACAGAAACATGAAGACGCTTTCACTGATACGTAATAAATGTGTTGGTTTTTTCGCATATCCTTTACAGGACATCGCTGTCAACATCAACATCTTTCAGCTGACTGTTGATCTCTTGGCAAGATTACGCTCAGTATCAATTTATCAATTACCAATTCTGGCGCAACGTCACGTTACTTACGAGAGTATACGAGATTACGGAGAAAGTCGTGTAACCTCTAGACCAGAGAGACCAGCAATAAATGTGTACAGCAAGTGAAATGTTTAAACGTAAGGAAACTTTTATAAATAGCGTTCGGGGTGTACGGCACAGTGGATCATAAGAGGCAGGGTTGGTTTACGGCAAACAGCCAGACACTGCAGCCTTTGACTAATAGAAAGAAGCTACCTCTCTTAAGAAATAAGGAGAGAACAATGCGAAACACTCTCGGTGAGCTGCAGCAAGCTAGGAAAGATGTGCAAAAGGCTGCCAGGCAGTGTGTAAATGGCTATTGGATCACGTTATGAGAGTACATTCAAAATGCAAGTGATAAGGGAAACATCAGAAGTATGTATGAAGGGATAAAGAAAGCCTGTGGTCCATTGATCGAAAGAAGTGCACCACAGAAAACCTTGACTGCAGAAATTATCACTGATAAGAAACAGCAGATGGATAGATGGGTAGAGCACTATTTAGAGCTTTACTCAAGCTAGACCAAACTAGTGGATGATGCCCAAAACGCCATAGAGGCACTGCCAACTCTTGACCACCTGGACACACTTTCCACCATACCAGAAGTTAAGTGTGCTATAAATGTACTTGCATCTGGCAAGGCTCCAGGTAAGGATTGGATTCCAGTAGAAGTTATCAGAAGAGGGCAAGACACACTCACTCTACACATCCACCAGCTAATAGAGCTATGCTGGCGAGAAGGACAAGTTCCCACATAATTTCAAAGACTCAAGCATCATAACATTGTACATGAACAAAAGGGATCGGAGCGACTGTAACAATTATAGAGGTATCTAACTTCAGTGTATTGTTGTAAAAATATGTGCCATAATTCTTCTGCGCCGACTTCAAGTCCTGGGAGATCAAGTCTACCCGAATCTAGTGCGGCTTTCGACTGAACCGGTCTACCATTGATATGATATTCTCATTGCGACAAATGCAAGAAAAATGCCGTGAACAGAATCAGCCACTATTTATTGCCTTCATCGACCTCACAAAGGCATTTGATTTGGTCAGTCGTTAGGGTCTGTTCAAGAAACTAAAGAAGATTGGTTGCCCACCATCTCTTCTGTCCATTGTGGAATCGCTCCACACAGGCTTCAAGGGTATAATCAAGTTTGATGGGGCAACTTCAGAAACGTCTGAAATCAAGAGTGGAGTTAAGCAAGGTTGTGTACTACCAATCCTTTTTTACGATGCCGAACTGGAGACAGAAGACCATTTTCACGTTTAGGATCAGTGGTAAATAGCTAATTATCTCTAGATCAGGAAATCAACATCAGGGTTGGTAAGGCAACAACAACAATGAACACGTTAACAAAAAGGGTCTGGGAGAATAGAAAACTTACTGCCAAAACATAAGTAATTGTATTTAGTACTCTTCTTTATGGCAGTGAAGCCTGGTCAACATACATATACTCACACCAAGAGAAACGTTTAAACAGCTTTCATATGCAGTGTCTGCGGAGAATAATTGGTATTGAATGGCAAGACAAAATCACAAATACTGAAGTATTGGAAAGATCAGGTTGTATGACGCTTTGTTCCATGTTAATTCTTCGTAAACTTAGATGGATAGGACACGTTAAGAGGGTGGATGATGGTAGAATATCAAAGGACATCTTTTTTTGGTGAATTACAGATGGGTAATAGATCTCAGGGTCGGCCTCTACTACGATACAAAGATGTGTGTAAGCAGGACATGAATGATACAAATATTGATAATGCACACGGGGAGCTAGTCGTTGCCGAAATTGTTGCCTGGAGGGAGAATATTAGAAATGGAATAAACTCACAGAGCGCGTGAGGCGTAAGATGGTGAACATGGCCATGTGTTCATATGCATCTATTGCGGACAATCATCTACAGCGCGAATCGGCCTGATCAGTCACATTCGCTACCGCCATGGGTTGTAGTTATTGTGCCTTTTTGAAGCACAATGTAACAAACTCTCGTCTTCAAGACAGCAGGGAACCAGTGATGTAACAACACAGTAAACATGAATAAAATTTGGTGGAACTGCGGTAAAGCTGTGCAAATGTAAACACTATAATATGACACAAGGTAGTGCGGCTTTACATAACATACCTGCGATACATAATGGACGTTTCGGCGATTAGCCTTCATCAGCAAACAAACACATTCACAAAACACAACTTGTAGTCACGGTGAATTATACAGAAACGCATGACTAGTTGGTTCAAAGTAAAAGTATTCTTCATACAGGGATGAGATGTATCAACACTTTTATTCATCGTCAGCATGAAGGATAAGGGACCTGTATCTATCAAGCGCCGAGTTGATATTTATAACATCAGTCTCGCGCCATACACAATTATCACATTAACAATTAGAACGTTGTGCAGTATCTGGTCAAACATTTATTTTCCGCATATCCTATTTAACAAGAGACGGGTATTGCAGTTTATATTTCTAATTCACTTAACGCCCACCGAAGGCTAGACTTTGAAACCAGTGAGATTGAGTGTGTATGGCTTGAGGTTAAACTTCAAAATCGCATACTAAGTAGTTGGCTATCTTTATCGAAACCCCAGTGCAGGAAACATCTGGTATGAAAAATTCACCACTATGATGATGGATGCAGTCTTTAGTAATGCGAGAGAAATCATACTGTTAAGAGACTTCAACATAGACACTCATCATCATCATCAAGTGCCGTGCCGGCTGGTGTAGGCGTTCATGACTCTCCATAGACCTCGGTCTTTGGTTTTCTGGATCAACTCTGCTGCTGATATTCCTCCATGCCACCGTCTCAATACATCCAGCATCATTTCTCTTGGTCTGCCTCTGCCTCTCTTCCCCTCGATCTTTCCAGCTGTTACGATGTTCTCCAATGCCTCTCTTCTCATCACGTGACCGAAGAAAGATGTTTGTCTCTGTCTTATTGTTGTATATAATGTTCTAGTTTCATTAGCCTGTTTCAGGCAGTCGTCGTTAGTTACTCTGGCAGTCCAAGGAATTCGCAACATTCGTCTCAGGAACCACATCTCTGTTGCTTCTAATTTCTTCTTAATTTGTTCATGTACATTACAAATTATACATAGACACTAACAAACCAAAAACAACACTGGAAAGCATAATAGAGTCATATAACTAAAAAAAAAAAAAGTCATATAACTTTATAATATATAATAAAAATATAAAAAAATCATATAACTAACAAAAAAAAGAAGAGTCATATAACTTCCAACAGTTAGTCAAACAAGCCACTAGAATAACAAAATCATCTGCAACACTTATACATCACATTTATACTACATGTGCTGACAACATCACAGAAAGTACTGTACCTATTAATGGAATGAGCGATCACTACCCAGTATGTTGCACGTGGTCGAAAAGAGGTACCAAACCTCCGAAACAAACACATAAGTATAAACTATAGGAATTATAAAAATTTCAATCTAGATGTCTTTCTACAAGATTTGTTCAGTTAATCTCTAGACTATATTTACCAGCTTCCTGACCCAGATGATGCACTGGACCACTGGGTGAAGACCTTTCTAAGTGTATTCGATAAGCATGTCCCATTTAAGGAAGTTCGAGTTCAACATTACACTAAACCCCCATGGATCACCCAGGAGGTAGTTGGATCTATGAGAGACCGGGACAGGTTACATAACAATAGAGATCTAACCACGTACCGTAGTCTGAGAAACAAAGTTCAATATGTTATTCGAAAGGAGAATTAAAACTATTTCAAGAACTTAATAATAGATAAAACCAACACTAAATTTATATTGAAAGCAATTAATACCTTGACAAATAAACGCGCGCTAGTCATCACAATCATAACCATCAAATCAGGTTACATGTGATCAATTCAGTGGATTCTTTCAATCTGACATAAACCAATTGAAGGCTGCAATACCAGATTCTCCTCATGCCATATCTTTATTGTCATCATTTTGTGAGAACAAATGCTAAAGAGACATTCCCTCTAACATGCCGCTAATGACGACTACTAAAGTATTTACTCAACTCAGTAATCTAAAAAACAATAACTTATCAGGACTAGATGGAATTAGCAATCGGATCCTTTGCTATGCTGCACCGGCGATCTGTGAGTCACTAACTGTTATATATAATCAATGTCTCATCAAAGGTCACTTCCTATCAGCCTTTAAAACCGCCAACGTGTATCCTCATGTGAAAGCTGGTTCATTAGACAATTGTCTCATGAGTAACTATAGGCCAATTTCCATATTATCCTCACTATCCAAACCACTAGAAAAGCACATTCACAAAACAACACTAGAACACTTAGCTGGCCACAAACTAATAGTTGACAGTCAGTCAGGGTTTCGACCAAAATATTCCTGTCATACGGCCCTAACAAACATGATAGAAAACTGGCATCAAAATATTAGCAATAATACTCTATGTGGAGCGGTGTTTATAGACTTTAGAAAAGCATTCGATATGATAGATCATACAATTATAATCAAAAAACTACAAACAATGAAAGTAAGCTTTAATATAGTGACATTAATAAAATAACTATTATTATACAGAAAACAAGTAATATCGCACACTAACTCTTTATCTCAAGCTACTACCATTAATATTGGAGTACCGCAGGGGTCTATACTTGGCCCTCTGTTATTTGTCATTTATATAAATGATATTCCCTTATATCTTTCGTCGTCCTGCGACGACTGCACAGTATATACAAACGCTATTGAATCTAATATGCTAGAATCATCTTTGCAATAGGAAATAAATTATGTAGTTAACTTGAGTCATGGAAACCGAATGCAGATTAGCATTTCTAAAACAAAATATATGTTACTTACAACCAGGCAAAGACTTCACACTCTAAACTCGCAGAGAGCTCTTCAGCTGCACATTGGCAGCACGGATATAGAAAGTGTAACCGAGCACAAGGCACTGGGTCTCATCGTTGATCAAAATCTAACCTTTAACTCCCATGTTCATGCTCTCGTTAAACAAATAGCCAAAAAAGTATACCAAGTTGCCAACATTAAAAATTTCCTTGACTAAAACACAAGAAATATATTGTGTAATTCTCACATACAAACACATATTGATTATTGCTACACAATCTGGGATAGATGCTTTAAATCTTTAACAGAATGTCTTTATTCACTCCAGAAAAGGGCAGTGCGTTTAATTAATGTTGAAAAGTTTACTGACAATTCTAACCTATATAAACGTCTTCAGATACTGCCACTCCACGAGCGATTACTTCTTAATAAGGCTAAACTAATTCACAAACTCCTATTTCAACCTGCTCCAAGCTACCTTTGGTCATTGTTTAAATATAACGCAAGACATAGCAAACGACTAAATATACTTCATGTCCCTAAACCTGTGATTGACGTATATAAAACAAGCTTAGCATACTCTACCGCTCAATTGTGAAACAATCTTCCACAAGAAATCAAGGACACCACCAATCATTATACATACGTTCGCAACCTGTATGAACACTACCTCAGTACAGACTACATACCCCCATAAAGAAAATAAACAACAACAACAACAACAACAAAACAATAATAATGGTAAGTTATCTCAAACGACAACTAGTCAATAAACATTCCCATATGTACGTCACGTTACACCTTCCTTGGGTATTTATAATGCCCATGTTAAACATTGCTTCAGTGAGTCATGTATTATTGATTATTTTTCATGCGTTTTAATGTTTATTGTTCTTTTGTTGTCAAAGATTATCTTCATAAGTGATATTGAATGAAAGAATGTATGAGAGGAAATAGAGAAGAAGGGCAGAATTACAGACGGGCCTGCGTGCCCAATTCTTAACACTTTGAAAATAAACATTGTTCGTTCATTCGTCCTTGGATATACGGGATTACGGAGAAAGATGTAAATTCCTTGGCCAGGGAGTCCGGCTAAACATTTAAGTATCTCACCGTAAATGTCACGACTGGAATTGCTTCTCTTTGGTGAGGCGTGTGGTGTGATGCAGGTTTGCATCCGTCAGTCTGGAGCGCAGTCGAGTCTTTGCTTTGGTAAGAATTAAAAAGAACTGCTCGTAGCAGTAAGTTGTTCCGTGCACAGATGCATATTTTAATACATGTCACCTTAAGTGGGACATTAATCATTGCTTATGTGGTGTTTTTAGATCTGAAGCTATGAAAGTTTATAGTATCTAGGTTTCAGCTATCCATCGCTTTGCAGTTGAATGATTTTATGTCATAGGTTATCGGGAACATCATTCGGTTCCAAATTGGACGGTGTAGCAAAGATGTTCTATTCCGTTTGTTTACTTTTACTTTTTGAAATCTTTAATTAAATACTTAAAACAGTTTCACGCATTCACCAGAATGTCGAAATGTCGTAGAAGGCTTTCATCTTCAAGAGTTTGGAAATACAACGTGTTATGAATTGCACTTTCCATAGCCTTCATTTAACTTCTAATGAATTTACTTTTGAAAGCAAAGAGCTGAGAAACTGGTAATGTCTACCGTGAACGCTAGATTCCACAGCCAACTCTCTGTCACATAGTTCTCTGACAGGTTTTCACTTCATCTCCACAAACTGCTAAACTTAACACTTCAGTTCGTAAAACATCGTGAGCACGCACCATCGAATCAGCCATTTAATTTAGTGATAAACAAGATCGCCGTCCTCGAGTCATCTCATTGGGTAACGCCCCAACTCTCTAAACCCTCTGCTTTTGACCGCATGTATGCATTGGAGCCAGGATGTATATTGTAGACAGGATTTTGTTGTGCCACGACCACTGTGCACACAGACGACCCTACTTAATGATGTAGAAGCATACAGTTAAATAATGTGCATCAAAACTGAGGCGATTCATTTCTTTCTTGACGAATGCAATTATCTCTTCTTGCAAGATAATCATAGCTTGAAGAAAAAAAGCTCCTAGATTTATATAATTTTGAGACCCACACGCGGTTGCCTTGGTAGGTCAGAACAAATGATTTCATGGGCATTATACGGTCGCGGGCCGGATGTTCACCGCCCTGAAACATATTGGTAAGAAGAAAATCCGCACCAGAATATATAACAATATAACGTATGTATAAATGGATAATCATAGAACTATGTTATGCATCTGGGCAGTGTGTTCTTTAATGATGGAAGACTTGATAAATATATAAAAACGAAAGGAAAGGATACAGAACCAAATATGCGTATTATTCTTGGATGTACATGTGATACAGCATGCAAGGCGATGCGCTACCTTCTTGATTTTTCCACCATGGGGGACAGAATGCACATTTGCCGAACACGTGCCTACCTCAGAGTCAACGCAAACACACAACATCCACTGCATAGGGACAACAAGGAGATAAAGGGCAGCAGGTTATAAAGAGGAAAGTCGTGGATAGGTCAAGTCGAAGTCATTATTCAACAGATGTGTTCACTTGAGACTTAGAACCTGACGAGGAATGGGTACAAGTGCCAACAGAGTTCTGTACGTCTTTTTCAGTTTGCATCCAACTAGACAGAATATGCAGACAAGAAAACCCGGCTGTTGTGGAGGCGGAAGTACAGGCTTTGATATTCGAGAATTCTTTAGAGGGTGATGCTGTCATTTACACAGATGAGTCGGTCGTTCGTCAAGTGAGAGGTTCACGGGCCTTTACGGCCCAGGGCGGAGGGAGACCTCTGAAAGGAGATTCTTGTGCTTTTGCGTTGACCACAAATAGCGTGACTATGGAAGTAATGGAAGTAAGTAAAGCAATAACATGGCTCGAAACACAGATATTCGATCGGGCGTGTTTCCTTAGTGACTCAATGAGTATGCTCAGGAAGTAAGTTAGAGATGGGGGGGGGGGGGAGGGGGATCCGGAGAGAGTGAAGGAAATGAGCAGTCCGAAAAGCATGTAAGTTAGGCTACTGTGGAAGACGGCCGAGCCCTGAACCAGGCTGGCATTCTGAATGCCCTACGAGGAGAAAGTCGTTTGTGAGAACCAAGTGATGACTGCGAATCTACGACCTTGGTCAGGCTGCGAGAACAGCGAGGTAAAAGAGGAGTGGCCAAACAAGAACACTACGCAGGAAACCAAAGAAGATTAACAAACCAACACAAACTGGTGTCGTTAGCTGCTACACGCTTCAGTATTTACTGAGGAGGGTATCCAAGCACATATGGACTGAATGGTTCGATGTGTAATGAGGATGATCTGTCGACTAACTAACTAGCTAACTCTCCTTGTGTGATCTATGGGATGAGAGTGGAGCATTTACGGAGGTGGTCGTGTGCACTGAATGTAACTCTGTATCATAATCAAGACCATGACTATGTGATCACTTTATTGTAGGCAGATGTGTCATATATCTAATTGTTCACATCAAGGTAGACAGACGTGTCTTATATCTAATTGTTCACATCAAGGTAGCCAGATGTGTCATATATCTAATTGTTCACATCATGGTAAGCAGACGTGTCTTATATCTAATTGTTCACATCAAGGTAGGCAGACGTGTCTTATATCTAATTGTTCACATCAAGATAGGCAGATGTGTCTTATATCTAAATGTTCACATCAAGGTAGCCAGATGTGTCATATATCTAATTGTTCACATCAAGGTAGACAGACGTGTCTTATATCTAATTGTTAACATCAAGGTAGCCAGATGTGTCATATATCTAATTGTTCACATGGTAGGCAGACGTGTCTTATATGTAATTGTTCACATCAAGGTAGCCAGATGTGTCATATATCTAATTGTTCACATCAAGGTAGGCAGACGTGTCTTATATCTAATTGTTAACATCAAGGTAGCCAGATGTGTCATATATCTAAATGTTCACATCATGGTAGGCAGACGTGTCTTATATGTAATTGTTCACATCAAGGTAGGCAGACGTGTCTTATATCTAATTGTTCGCATCAAGGGAAGCAGATGTGTCTTATATCTAATTGTTCACATCAAGATAAGCAGATATGTCTTATATCTAATTGTTCACATCAAGGTAGGCAGACGTGTATTGTATCTAAGTGTTCGCATCAAGGAAAGAAGATGATTCTTACACAGCGTGCATTTTTAATGACTGTGGGGTATTTGAACATATTGCCGTTCCAAGCTGTGTATTTACCTTTTATGTTGCATGAACTCTACAGAGATGGAATACAAAACTTGGAACAACAATATGTTAAAGCATCCAACAGTCATTAAAAATAACCCTATATCTAATTATTATTATCTGAGAGATTGAAGGCCAAGACCAAAATTAGGAGGGTACTAATCAGAGAGTTGCTTTTTGCGGATGATGCTGCGATTACGACCCACTCTGAGGAAGAATTACAACATCTACTATCAGCATTCTCCAATGCTTGTTCTGAATTTGGTTTAACAATTAACAAAAAGAAGACACAGATTATGTCACAAGGTGCACACGGTATATCATCAATCTTTATTGACGACGCCGAACTGGAGATAGTAGACCATTTTACATATCTAGGATCAGAGTTAAATAGCAAATTGTCCCTCGATCAGGAAATCAACATCAGGATTGGCAAGGCAGCAACAACAATGAACATGTTAGCAAAAAGAGTCTGGGAGAACAGGAAGCTTACTGCCAAAACAAAATTCCTCGTCTACCAAGCCTGCGTCCTTAGTACTCTTCTTTATGGTAGTGAAACATGGACAACTTACTCACACCAAGAGAAACGTTTAAACAGCTTTCGTATGCGGTGTCTGCGAAAAATTCTTGGTATTAAGTTGCAAGACAAAATCACAAATACTGAAGTATTGAAAAGATCAGGTTGTGTGACGGTGTATTCCATGCTCAGTCTTCGTAGACTTAGATGGAAGGACATCTTAGGAGGATGGATGCTGGTAGAATACCAAAGGACATCATTTTTGGTGAATTACAGACGGGTAGGAGATCTCAGGGTCGGCTTCTACTACGATACAAAGATGTGTAAGCGGGACATGATTGATACATGCATTGATAATGCACACTGGGAGCAAGTCGCCTCTGAACGTGTTGCATGGAGGGCAACTATCAGAAATGGAATAAAGAGAAAATGATTGCAGATACAGCACACACTGAGCGTGAGAGACGTAAGATGGTGCACAATTGTGAAAATGACCATGTTTTCACATGCATCTACTGTGGGCAAACATTTGCAGCAAGAATTGGCCTTACCAGCCACATTCGCCACCACCATGGGTCGTAGTTATTAAGCCTTTTTGAAGCACAATTTACCAAACTATCGTCTGTCAAGACGGAAAGGTGCCAATGATGATATCTAATTATACACATCAAGATAGGTAGACGTGTTGTATGCCTAATTGTTCACATCAAGATAGGTAGACGTGTCTTATATCTAATAGTTTACAACAAGATAGGCAGACGTGTCTTATATCGAGTCTCTGTGGCGAAGTGGTTAAGCCGTTTATCTCGTGCTCCGAAGGTCGTGGGTTCGATTCCGGGCCGTGACCTTCGGTTTACGAGTTAAATGTATCGGAGACTCCTGTGGGTCGTCGCTAAAAGCTACGGAGTTCGTGCTTTGTGCGACGCTTTCCGTGCTGCGGAAAGAGACCGAGCCATATGGGATAAAACCCGGTGCAATGAAGTCGACCCTGTCGACTTTTAAGCGACTTTATATATCTAATAGTTCCCAACAAGATAGGCAAATATGTCTTGTATCTAATAGTTCCCAACTAGATAGGTACACGTCTTATATATATATATATATATATATATATATATATATATATATATATATATATATATATATATATATATATATATAACTGTTCACATCAAGACAGGTAAACGTGTCTTATATCTAACATTTCACATTAAGATAGGCAGACGTGTCTCATATCTAATATTTCACACCAAGAAAGGCAGACGTCTTGTATATATTATTGTTCATACCAAGGTAAACAGACATGTCTTAAGTCTAATAGTTCACACAAGATAGGCAGACGTGTCGTATACCTAATTGTTCCCATCAAGATAGGCAGGCGTGTTGTATATCTAATTTTCCACATGGAGGTAGCCAGGTGTGTCTTATATCTATTTATTCACATCAAGGTAGCCAGATGTGTCTAATATCTAATTGTTCACATCAAGGTAGCCAGACGTGTCTTATATCTAATTGTTTACATCAAGGTAGCCAGATGTGTCTTATATCTATTTATTCACATCAAGGTAGCCAGGCGTGTTTTATATCTAATTGTTCACATCAAGGTAGCCAGATGTGTCTTATATCTAATTGTTCACATCAAGGTAAACAAACGTGTCTTTTATCTATTTATTCACATCAATGTAGCCAGACGTGTCTTATATCTAATTGTTTACATCAAGGTAGCCAGATGTGTCTAATATCTAATTGTCCACATCAAGGTAAACAGACGTTTCTTGTAGTTAGTTGTTATTATCAATGTAGTCAGAGGTGGATCAATGCAACAGCAAAGTCTCTTTTCTTGGTAATAATTTGCCATTTACTGTCAAATAAATTAATTGGTCCTCATTGTTTATTACTATCTATCTTGACTACTCATTGTTCACTGAAGATAATTGTGGTAGATTGTAATGACAGCAGTAAAATTGTTTCCAAGCACTAATAATTACACATCTAAGTATTCTGTCACTGATCTAAGGATATAGGCTAGTTAAGATGGAATTCCATCTGAAACATGGACATGGTAAACTGGCTCAGACTAATTAGAACATGTTATCAATGACGATTCAAATATTAACAGAAACCAATTGTTTGTTGACAGTAAAATTACTTTCTCTCAACCACCCTCACCTCGTAATGTTTTGGACTTACGATGGCCCCTATCATGTAATCTAATGGGGGAATGCAGCCTGGAGATGGCGGGAGGAACTGGAATCTCTGAAACATGTTGGAGAGAAACAGAAACAGCGCCATCTTTGCTAAGCTCTCCCCCAGACAGACACGCCGTCCAGTACCGAATGGTATAAATTGTTCGGTGTTCATTAAAGTGCCGTTGTTGTCAATGAATCGCTCGGGCCTGAAGCTCAAAGCGTCCTCTCCCCAAGTGGCCTTCTCGTGAAGCACAGAGTCCAGGTTTGGCATGATCCAGGTCCCTTTAGGTATGGTATAGCCTCTTAAAGTAACCTCTTCAGAACACAAGTGGGGCATAGCCAGGGGAACAATGCTGGCCAAGCGTTGCGTTTCCATGATGACAGCGTTGAGATATGTCAGTTGATTCTTGTCCTGTATGGTCGGGGATCGATCCGTGCCCACCTTAAGTTTGATCTCGCTATACACCTTTTCTTGTACTTCCGGATTATGTAACAAGTACAGAATACACCAATACATCGTTGTCCTTGAAGTCTCGGTTCCAGCCGTAAACAGATCAAACACAATCTTAATTAAATTCTCATCATCCAATGTTGTTGGTATCCCAGCTTGAATTCTTTTGTTTCTTTCTATTATGTATGCATCAATGAAGTTAAGGACGTCGTTGGGGTCATCTATTGCTCTCCTGTTTTCCTGCACAAATGTAGCTATAGCATTAATGATTCCGCGAGTAGTTGCAGCTACCTTCTTTGCTTTGAAGAAATCTCCTGGGACATACTTAAGCCAGCTGATAAAATTGAACACCCCAATATTTTTTTGGTCGGCTACCCAACAGTCCAGCTTATACATTAGATCCTGGAATTTACTATCACTGTACTCAAAACGATTGCCCATTAAGATAGTACAAATAATGTTGGACGAGCTGATGTATATAAACATTCCGATATCTGTAGGCTTCCCTTTTAGATCTGCCAGATATTTTATGAAACAAGAAACCTCTTCTTGAATCTTCTCCGCCTGAAGATTCTTTCCCATACCAAACGCTCGGAGGATGGACAGACAGACAGCTCTTTGCTCTTTCCACAGTTCACCATTGGAAAGTATAACTCCCTTGCCATGTAATCCAGTAGCCTGTGGGAGAGAAAGTTTCAGTAATAAACATTAACTGTGTTGCATGTTATAAGGCATATTAATATGCTATTTAAAATAGCCGTGCTTTATAAATAGTTGTTACAGGTCCAGCCGACTGATGGTATCTAAATAGATGAGAAGTAACGGCTGCAGCCGTTTCATGTTGTACTCAAAGTAACTAAAAGTGAATTAACTTACCATAATTGTGAGACGCCAACAGCTGTGAAGAAGCGTCATTGCGTCTGGGGGTTCAGGATGCCTAGAATATTATTGCACACTTCACTTGATTCTATGTTGTTTTAGATGTAAATCTGTATTACATGTATATATGTGTGGCGGGACAGCCCCGGCAGCATCATAATTACACAAGTTAAAAAGGAATTAAAGAGCCCACATTATTTTTCTATCATTCTCTAAAAGCATAAACGTCCACCAGAAAATGATAGAAATGCAATAAACTTGAAAACAAGAGGAAAATACATTTTGACCACGCACGCCCCATCATTTCTGTAATGCTAGGTCTGAGAAAGCTTTGATGTCCAGATCAAAGTTAAAACCCAGACACCACGGCACCAGTCGGGGCGGGCGCTATCAAAGGTTGAAAACTCATTGTTTTCAGTTCAAGGGACGAGAAAGACAAAGTGTGAAATCTAGGCTGGGGCCGACGGCGTTGATACATCGCGGAGCCAGTCAGTTGAGATTGACGTGTTAGTTTACAAGCCTGCGGTTGGAATAGACACCTAACACCTTAGTTCAACAGAACCCCGTGTGATCCAAAAACGGCAATTTAATGCAGGCCTAACACCTATCTAAAAGTCCAGACTTTGTGGAGCCGGGACGTCTGTAATTGCCACCACAAAGGAGCAATTAGGACCAGATGCTTAACACCTCTCCCCAATACTACGGGGCAAAGTAGAAACACATGGCTGACACATTCATGCCAGCAACCGGGAAGGCTGGTGTTACCCGCCTATTGGAATGTAATGACGCAACTGCATTGCCGCCAAAGCCGGTTTCATTGTTTCAGGCGTGGGGGGCATCGGTCAATTTGATTGACAGATGAAACTACCCTTCACAGGAAAGGAGGAGGGGTGAAAAGAATTTGGCACTTAATCCATCTAGGTAAATCATCTTACATGGAAAAATAGGCGGAGTTAATGAAAAGGGGAATATTAATTAGCCAACCTGGAAACTAGCCAGGAATTGAATAGAATAAAACTACGAGCAGTGGCCAGCAAGACTTCAGACGCATTCACAATAGTGTACCAGGGAAGCCGGAATTTTAATTTCTGGTGAGAGATTACCCTCTCGTTTTGTTACTTCGGTACGAAGTCGTATGACAGGATTTCCTAGCTATAACCCAGGTAAGACCATTACTCTGATTAGTTGTCTGCTAGTCTGAAGGCTTGTGTAGTTTCGTGTTCTGCATATTCTCCCAAACTTTACACTGGTGGATTTTCTTTGTACTTAATGTTCCAGTTCTAGCTTTACGATTTCACTGAGAACTATTTTCTTCTTTCATTCACCACTTGGTTGTCTGATTTGTTGTATGTGATAATTTGGAGAAATCCATTATCCAAGCTACATGAGCGTGTGGCTTATGCATGTACAGGAGATACATTTAGATTCATCCTGTATGATGTTAAACATTGGGGAGACTGACTACTTAGGAGAAATTCCTGAGAGCTCCCAGTCTCTTGATAGCGTCCAAATTAACGTTGATTATTTGGACCAACACTTTGAGTGCCTACCAAGATTGTGGTGAAACCACTTGGTTTGAGGAATGGCACCAGTTCACCTTGTCTGCATGATGTCTGCATGAGGACAGACATGACTTAGGACATTCAATATCCCAGACAGATTCAGGGAAGGCATTTAATGTTCGACAGGACTGTGCGACCAGCCCTTCCGACAAGACAGTATGAATGAATCAGAAAGGGAAAGAGTAAGTGAGGTGAACTTATATGGGAAACACTCCATTACACAAATGTATATGAATATGTATGTTTTGAGCTATAGATGTTCTAAATAGTTTTATTAATATATACATATATATTTATTTATTTAGAACTGATATATGTTTATGTAACATGCCATCATCTATCATCATACCATCATATATTATGACTTGAATGTATGTTTATATGAATGTATAGACATATGTGTTTGAGATGTGTAGACGTAGATACTACCCATCTCCGTTCGTTTCATTCCAGATCTCGTAGGAGCAATGGACAGTCAACAACCCATATCAGGAAGTGACTTAGCCTTGTGAGGGACCAATTTGGACTCCTTCAATCTGACAGTGAACTGCGTCTCACTGGGGGAAGCAGGACCTATGTGCTTCTGAGCTTTTCAGCCAGATGAGTTACGTATACCATAATATAATCATCATCATCATATGATCATCAATAGCAATAATAAACACAGTTGTTGTATTTTAAAACTCAATTTGTCCGTATAATTCTAAATGTTTATAAATGTTTGTGTAGCTTAATCAAGTACACACATTATTGTATCATTTAGTGGGGGTTCGCACATATTATCCAGAAGTGGGAATCTATGTCCGGGAGGTATCTTGCCTATGCAGTCATAAGTAACCAGATTACGTTGCATGTCTTAACTCCTCCTTTCTCACTTCTGGTGATACCAAGTACAGCCAAAACTATATATATATATATATATTCTATCTTCAACGAGCCACTTCTTGGCTGTTTTCTTGAGTATCAGGGACAGTGTCTTAAATCAGCATAAAAGACATTAGTTCCACGTTTTCTCTCTGGGATCTGGGTGGTAACTAGTCCCTTCTGACAGAGTTAGGGGATCTTAAACTGCATCCAGAACTAAACACCAGTAGAAGAAAATGATTTTGGCTGAGTGGTTGCCCATCTGGGATCTAACGCCAGCCAGTTGGTGACATATTGGGACGGCTCGTCCGCTATAGAATCCGGGAGTAAACCCTAAAGCCTAGTGGTCTGCTCGCCCGCTATAGAATACGGGAGTAAACCCTAGAAAACTTGGTTCGCTCGCAAGGAACGAACCTATTTCAAATCTGTTAGTCTGGTATTATTCTGGTCTTGCCCATGGATAGAACCTAGGTAATTCTCACTTACATTCTTAGCAGCATTAGTTAGTTATAATTTATTTCTAATGTAATAGCTTGCTTGATTGTAGGCAAGATTTTGACACATCAGGACTTCTCATCCATGATAGAATCAGAGAATAAATTCTAGACTATTGATTTTCATAAACCATTCTTTCATTCTTCACCCATTACATTTGCTAAGTATTAACTTAGGAATTTGTTTCTAGGGAAGTCTGTAGAATTTAAATAACTTGTTAAAAAGTTAATAATGGATAATATCATATGAGTTAATTTACATCATTCACCACTGTAGAATTAATAATCACATTAATTAGTGATATTAATTAGTTTATTGATGATTTACTTGATGATTTTTTGATTACATGCTTTATCATTTGATTTAATCATGAATAATTTGATAATGCTTAGTTAATTCAGTGTATGACGGACTGCTTTGCATCAACTTTCTCACTCTAATTCACTACTATCATTCTCATAGCAGTGTCTGTTCCTCTTGTCACTATCCTGCTCTAGCATAAATCTAACTAGCTCTGTGTAGGGTAATAATATAATTACTTGCCTGAGTTAAGCTGAGAAGAGATCATGGATGCACGCACAGATTTCTTAGAGTCCGCTAGAGGATGGGGCATAAGGCTCGGCTTAGTAGGAGATAAGCTAGAACTATTTATTAGAGAAGAAATGGATTGGTGGGACAAAGAAGATGAGCAGATGATGAAAAGAGTTGCAGAATTAGAAGCAGATATGCGTCACAAAGCTGAAGAAGATGAGATGAAGAAGAAGCAAATTGAAATACTGAACGTGGAGGAATCTACCAGCTCGATTGAGGAAAAGCCAATCACTCAAGCCGAAACTCTGATAGAAAGCGGGGAAGCTGACCGTCACAAAGAAGAGGCATGCATTCCTTCGCAAATCCCCATGGCTCAGAAAAACAAAAACTTGCGCACAGAAAGGCAGATGCTTCCCTCGCCTATTCCTAAAAATATTAAAAATAAACGGAATAGGAATAAATGTACCAAGCGTTCGGTAAACAGTCACAAACGTGATAAATGTTTACACCGCAATGAAAGCGGATTAGCTGGCTTGGCAACCCAGCAATCTCAGGAGCTTCCTAAGACTTCCCAAAGGAGAAAAATCCAGGAGGAGGAGGACCTGAGGAAAACTATTAAAGAGATCGAAGGCGAGACCTTACCCGACTCTTTTATTCCCTTCAGTTCAGAGAAACTAGGAGTGGAAATGAATTCAACTGAGACCGGAATGGATGTAAAACAGGATTCCATTGTTTCTCACGGTGTGGCCACACAAGATGAAATAATTATCAGTTTGAATTACTTATCTCAGGTGGGATATGGCATTGAAAATGACATCCCACAACATTCACTTCTATTGGATTTGGAACAAGAAAACCAGACCAGGGAGAGAATACCTCAATTGGACTTGGCACAAGAGAGCCCAGCCATGGAGGACAAACAAGACACGGAGGAGAATTCTTACGATGTCAGTATCTTGGAGTCTTTCGAAAAGGAAACTCAAGATACACAAAGCATTCATGTAGGTTATACCACGGACTCTGATTCAGGGACGATAAACATGTCTGCTAACAACAAAGAAGAAAATACTTCTTTGGACAGGATGAAGGTAATGCCTATCATCAACACAGCTGAAGCTAACAGGGGATCACAAATGATGGACTCTGCAGCGGAACAAAACCGGAGCGGTTGGTATACTCAACACTCAGGACCTTGTTTACCTTTCACTTCAACCAATGTTGGATGGGGAGAACAGCTGTTTATGTATACTTCTACAAGGAGTGATACAAATTCACAGTTCTTGGGGAACAACATGATTTCTCAAAGCTGGACAACTTCTACTAGCCTTATACTTTCAAACACAGATTCAAAATGGAACTCTGTTGAAGAGGAACGCACCTGGATAAATAATTATCGAAGGAAGAAAACTCTTAAATCAAGAGGTAGTAAACTGACATCCTACCAAGAAAGAGGCAAGTACGAGTTGAATGCACATCATAAAATTATGATGTTTAGCAAATTTCCTGCCAAAAGGAGGAGATTAAAGGATTTTATTATGATCTTTGGCCGACGGAGGAAAAGAAAATGGAGCAACAGTACTGCGACCAATTCTTTTAAGAAAACACTGATGGCACTTCCTCTGCTTATAGGACAAGGGCCAGAAATTGAGTGGAAAATAACAGTCTCTCTGCGGCGCCGGAGAATCTTGTTATACATTTTGCAATTTCCCGGCTGGGAAAAAGTAAAACCTCCAGAGGACAGGACATTACCGATCAATAGCCTGGAAATCCGACACAACACCAGGAGCAAAGATTTGCAAGATTTATCCTGGGAGAATGGACATGGGATATTTCTTTTGACTCATAGAACATCCCACTGCCACAAAGAATATTGGGAATCCAGACTTGGAGGCAGTTGGAGAACGGAGAGAACTTAGATACATTCTTGAATGCTGCCGAGGCTCTGTTATAGGCTTCATTAATGAACCTACTTAAATTGGAGAGCTATGTGGCGGGACAGCCCCGGCAGCATCATAATTACACAAGTTAAAAAGGAATTAAAGAGCCCACATTATTTTTCTATCATTCTCTAAAAGCATAAACGTCCACCAGAAAATGATAGAAATGCAATAAACTTGAAAACAAGAGGAAAATACATTTTGACCACGCACGCCCCATCATTTCTGTAATGCTAGGTCTGAGAAAGCTTTGATGTCCAGATCAAAGTTAAAACCCAGACACCACGGCACCAGTCGGGGCGGGCGCTATCAAAGGTTGAAAACTCATTGTTTTCAGTTCAAGGGACGAGAAAGACAAAGTGTGAAATCTAGGCTGGGGCCGACGGCGTTGATACATCGCGGAGCCAGTCAGTTGAGATTGACGTGTTAGTTTACAAGCCTGCGGTTGGAATAGACACCTAACACCTTAGTTCAACAGAACCCCGTGTGATCCAAAAACGGCAATTTAATGCAGGCCTAACACCTATCTAAAAGTCCAGACTTTGTGGAGCCGGGACGTCTGTAATTGCCACCACAAAGGAGCAATTAGGACCAGATGCTTAACACCTCTCCCCAATACTACGGGGCAAAGTAGAAACACATGGCTGACACATTCATGCCAGCAACCGGGAAGGCTGGTGTTACCCGCCTATTGGAATGTAATGACGCAACTGCATTGCCGCCAAAGCCGGTTTCATTGTTTCAGGCGTGGGGGGCATCGGTCAATTTGATTGACAGATGAAACTACCCTTCACAGGAAAGGAGGAGGGGTGAAAAGAATTTGGCACTTAATCCATCTAGGTAAATCATCTTACATGGAAAAATAGGCGGAGTTAATGAAAAGGGGAATATTAATTAGCCAACCTGGAAACTAGCCAGGAATTGAATAGAATAAAACTACGAGCAGTGGCCAGCAAGACTTCAGACGCATTCACAATAGTGTACCAGGGAAGCCGGAATTTTAATTTCTGGTGAGAGATTACCCTCTCGTTTTGTTACTTCGGTACGAAGTCGTATGACAGGATTTCCTAGCTATAACCCAGGTAAGACCATTACTCTGATTAGTTGTCTGCTAGTCTGAAGGCTTGTGTAGTTTCGTGTTCTGCATATTCTCCCAAACTTTACACTGGTGGATTTTCTTTGTACTTAATGTTCCAGTTCTAGCTTTACGATTTCACTGAGAACTATTTTCTTCTTTCATTCACCACTTGGTTGTCTGATTTGTTGTATGTGATAATTTGGAGAAATCCATTATCCAAGCTACATGAGCGTGTGGCTTATGCATGTACAGGAGATACATTTAGATTCATCCTGTATGATGTTAAACATTGGGGAGACTGACTACTTAGGAGAAATTCCTGAGAGCTCCCAGTCTCTTGATAGCGTCCAAATTAACGTTGATTATTTGGACCAACACTTTGAGTGCCTACCAAGATTGTGGTGAAACCACTTGGTTTGAGGAATGGCACCAGTTCACCTTGTCTGCATGATGTCTGCATGAGGACAGACATGACTTAGGACATTCAATATCCCAGACAGATTCAGGGAAGGCATTTAATGTTCGACAGGACTGTGCGACCAGCCCTTCCGACAAGACAGTATGAATGAATCAGAAAGGGAAAGAGTAAGTGAGGTGAACTTATATGGGAAACACTCCATTACACAAATGTATATGAATATGTATGTTTTGAGCTATAGATGTTCTAAATAGTTTTATTAATATATACATATATATTTATTTATTTAGAACTGATATATGTTTATGTAACATGCCATCATCTATCATCATACCATCATATATTATGACTTGAATGTATGTTTATATGAATGTATAGACATATGTGTTTGAGATGTGTAGACGTAGATACTACCCATCTCCGTTCGTTTCATTCCAGATCTCGTAGGAGCAATGGACAGTCAACAACCCATATCAGGAAGTGACTTAGCCTTGTGAGGGACCAATTTGGACTCCTTCAATCTGACAGTGAACTGCGTCTCACTGGGGGAAGCAGGACCTATGTGCTTCTGAGCTTTTCAGCCAGATGAGTTACGTATACCATAATATAATCATCATCATCATATGATCATCAATAGCAATAATAAACACAGTTGTTGTATTTTAAAACTCAATTTGTCCGTATAATTCTAAATGTTTATAAATGTTTGTGTAGCTTAATCAAGTACACACATTATTGTATCATTTAGTGGGGGTTCGCACATATTATCCAGAAGTGGGAATCTATGTCCGGGAGGTATCTTGCCTATGCAGTCATAAGTAACCAGATTACGTTGCATGTCTTAACTCCTCCTTTCTCACTTCTGGTGATACCAAGTACAGCCAAAACTATATATATATATATATATTCTATCTTCAACGAGCCACTTCTTGGCTGTTTTCTTGAGTATCAGGGACAGTGTCTTAAATCAGCATAAAAGACATTAGTTCCACGTTTTCTCTCTGGGATCTGGGTGGTAACTAGTCCCTTCTGACAGAGTTAGGGGATCTTAAACTGCATCCAGAACTAAACACCAGTAGAAGAAAATGATTTTGGCTGAGTGGTTGCCCATCTGGGATCTAACGCCAGCCAGTTGGTGACATATTGGGACGGCTCGTCCGCTATAGAATCCGGGAGTAAACCCTAAAGCCTAGTGGTCTGCTCGCCCGCTATAGAATACGGGAGTAAACCCTAGAAAACTTGGTTCGCTCGCAAGGAACGAACCTATTTCAAATCTGTTAGTCTGGTATTATTCTGGTCTTGCCCATGGATAGAACCTAGGTAATTCTCACTTACATTCTTAGCAGCATTAGTTAGTTATAATTTATTTCTAATGTAATAGCTTGCTTGATTGTAGGCAAGATTTTGACACATCAGGACTTCTCATCCATGATAGAATCAGAGAATAAATTCTAGACTATTGATTTTCATAAACCATTCTTTCATTCTTCACCCATTACATTTGCTAAGTATTAACTTAGGAATTTGTTTCTAGGGAAGTCTGTAGAATTTAAATAACTTGTTAAAAAGTTAATAATGGATAATATCATATGAGTTAATTTACATCATTCACCACTGTAGAATTAATAATCACATTAATTAGTGATATTAATTAGTTTATTGATGATTTACTTGATGATTTTTTGATTACATGCTTTATCATTTGATTTAATCATGAATAATTTGATAATGCTTAGTTAATTCAGTGTATGACGGACTGCTTTGCATCAACTTTCTCACTCTAATTCACTACTATCATTCTCATAGCAGTGTCTGTTCCTCTTGTCACTATCCTGCTCTAGCATAAATCTAACTAGCTCTGTGTAGGGTAATAATATAATTACTTGCCTGAGTTAAGCTGAGAAGAGATCATGGATGCACGCACAGATTTCTTAGAGTCCGCTAGAGGATGGGGCATAAGGCTCGGCTTAGTAGGAGATAAGCTAGAACTATTTATTAGAGAAGAAATGGATTGGTGGGACAAAGAAGATGAGCAGATGATGAAAAGAGTTGCAGAATTAGAAGCAGATATGCGTCACAAAGCTGAAGAAGATGAGATGAAGAAGAAGCAAATTGAAATACTGAACGTGGAGGAATCTACCAGCTCGATTGAGGAAAAGCCAATCACTCAAGCCGAAACTCTGATAGAAAGCGGGGAAGCTGACCGTCACAAAGAAGAGGCATGCATTCCTTCGCAAATCCCCATGGCTCAGAAAAACAAAAACTTGCGCACAGAAAGGCAGATGCTTCCCTCGCCTATTCCTAAAAATATTAAAAATAAACGGAATAGGAATAAATGTACCAAGCGTTCGGTAAACAGTCACAAACGTGATAAATGTTTACACCGCAATGAAAGCGGATTAGCTGGCTTGGCAACCCAGCAATCTCAGGAGCTTCCTAAGACTTCCCAAAGGAGAAAAATCCAGGAGGAGGAGGACCTGAGGAAAACTATTAAAGAGATCGAAGGCGAGACCTTACCCGACTCTTTTATTCCCTTCAGTTCAGAGAAACTAGGAGTGGAAATGAATTCAACTGAGACCGGAATGGATGTAAAACAGGATTCCATTGTTTCTCACGGTGTGGCCACACAAGATGAAATAATTATCAGTTTGAATTACTTATCTCAGGTGGGATATGGCATTGAAAATGACATCCCACAACATTCACTTCTATTGGATTTGGAACAAGAAAACCAGACCAGGGAGAGAATACCTCAATTGGACTTGGCACAAGAGAGCCCAGCCATGGAGGACAAACAAGACACGGAGGAGAATTCTTACGATGTCAGTATCTTGGAGTCTTTCGAAAAGGAAACTCAAGATACACAAAGCATTCATGTAGGTTATACCACGGACTCTGATTCAGGGACGATAAACATGTCTGCTAACAACAAAGAAGAAAATACTTCTTTGGACAGGATGAAGGTAATGCCTATCATCAACACAGCTGAAGCTAACAGGGGATCACAAATGATGGACTCTGCAGCGGAACAAAACCGGAGCGGTTGGTATACTCAACACTCAGGACCTTGTTTACCTTTCACTTCAACCAATGTTGGATGGGGAGAACAGCTGTTTATGTATACTTCTACAAGGAGTGATACAAATTCACAGTTCTTGGGGAACAACATGATTTCTCAAAGCTGGACAACTTCTACTAGCCTTATACTTTCAAACACAGATTCAAAATGGAACTCTGTTGAAGAGGAACGCACCTGGATAAATAATTATCGAAGGAAGAAAACTCTTAAATCAAGAGGTAGTAAACTGACATCCTACCAAGAAAGAGGCAAGTACGAGTTGAATGCACATCATAAAATTATGATGTTTAGCAAATTTCCTGCCAAAAGGAGGAGATTAAAGGATTTTATTATGATCTTTGGCCGACGGAGGAAAAGAAAATGGAGCAACAGTACTGCGACCAATTCTTTTAAGAAAACACTGATGGCACTTCCTCTGCTTATAGGACAAGGGCCAGAAATTGAGTGGAAAATAACAGTCTCTCTGCGGCGCCGGAGAATCTTGTTATACATTTTGCAATTTCCCGGCTGGGAAAAAGTAAAACCTCCAGAGGACAGGACATTACCGATCAATAGCCTGGAAATCCGACACAACACCAGGAGCAAAGATTTGCAAGATTTATCCTGGGAGAATGGACATGGGATATTTCTTTTGACTCATAGAACATCCCACTGCCACAAAGAATATTGGGAATCCAGACTTGGAGGCAGTTGGAGAACGGAGAGAACTTAGATACATTCTTGAATGCTGCCGAGGCTCTGTTATAGGCTTCATTAATGAACCTACTTAAATTGGAGAGCTATGTGGCGGGACAGCCCCGGCAGCATCATAATTACACAAGTTAAAAAGGAATTAAAGAGCCCACATTATTTTTCTATCATTCTCTAAAAGCATAAACGTCCACCAGAAAATGATAGAAATGCAATAAACTTGAAAACAAGAGGAAAATACATTTTGACCACGCACGCCCCATCATTTCTGTAATGCTAGGTCTGAGAAAGCTTTGATGTCCAGATCAAAGTTAAAACCCAGACACCACGGCACCAGTCGGGGCGGGCGCTATCAAAGGTTGAAAACTCATTGTTTTCAGTTCAAGGGACGAGAAAGACAAAGTGTGAAATCTAGGCTGGGGCCGACGGCGTTGATACATCGCGGAGCCAGTCAGTTGAGATTGACGTGTTAGTTTACAAGCCTGCGGTTGGAATAGACACCTAACACCTTAGTTCAACAGAACCCCGTGTGATCCAAAAACGGCAATTTAATGCAGGCCTAACACCTATCTAAAAGTCCAGACTTTGTGGAGCCGGGACGTCTGTAATTGCCACCACAAAGGAGCAATTAGGACCAGATGCTTAACACCTCTCCCCAATACTACGGGGCAAAGTAGAAACACATGGCTGACACATTCATGCCAGCAACCGGGAAGGCTGGTGTTACCCGCCTATTGGAATGTAATGACGCAACTGCATTGCCGCCAAAGCCGGTTTCATTGTTTCAGGCGTGGGGGGCATCGGTCAATTTGATTGACAGATGAAACTACCCTTCACAGGAAAGGAGGAGGGGTGAAAAGAATTTGGCACTTAATCCATCTAGGTAAATCATCTTACATGGAAAAATAGGCGGAGTTAATGAAAAGGGGAATATTAATTAGCCAACCTGGAAACTAGCCAGGAATTGAATAGAATAAAACTACGAGCAGTGGCCAGCAAGACTTCAGACGCATTCACAATAGTGTACCAGGGAAGCCGGAATTTTAATTTCTGGTGAGAGATTACCCTCTCGTTTTGTTACTTCGGTACGAAGTCGTATGACAGGATTTCCTAGCTATAACCCAGGTAAGACCATTACTCTGATTAGTTGTCTGCTAGTCTGAAGGCTTGTGTAGTTTCGTGTTCTGCATATTCTCCCAAACTTTACACTGGTGGATTTTCTTTGTACTTAATGTTCCAGTTCTAGCTTTACGATTTCACTGAGAACTATTTTCTTCTTTCATTCACCACTTGGTTGTCTGATTTGTTGTATGTGATAATTTGGAGAAATCCATTATCCAAGCTACATGAGCGTGTGGCTTATGCATGTACAGGAGATACATTTAGATTCATCCTGTATGATGTTAAACATTGGGGAGACTGACTACTTAGGAGAAATTCCTGAGAGCTCCCAGTCTCTTGATAGCGTCCAAATTAACGTTGATTATTTGGACCAACACTTTGAGTGCCTACCAAGATTGTGGTGAAACCACTTGGTTTGAGGAATGGCACCAGTTCACCTTGTCTGCATGATGTCTGCATGAGGACAGACATGACTTAGGACATTCAATATCCCAGACAGATTCAGGGAAGGCATTTAATGTTCGACAGGACTGTGCGACCAGCCCTTCCGACAAGACAGTATGAATGAATCAGAAAGGGAAAGAGTAAGTGAGGTGAACTTATATGGGAAACACTCCATTACACAAATGTATATGAATATGTATGTTTTGAGCTATAGATGTTCTAAATAGTTTTATTAATATATACATATATATTTATTTATTTAGAACTGATATATGTTTATGTAACATGCCATCATCTATCATCATACCATCATATATTATGACTTGAATGTATGTTTATATGAATGTATAGACATATGTGTTTGAGATGTGTAGACGTAGATACTACCCATCTCCGTTCGTTTCATTCCAGATCTCGTAGGAGCAATGGACAGTCAACAACCCATATCAGGAAGTGACTTAGCCTTGTGAGGGACCAATTTGGACTCCTTCAATCTGACAGTGAACTGCGTCTCACTGGGGGAAGCAGGACCTATGTGCTTCTGAGCTTTTCAGCCAGATGAGTTACGTATACCATAATATAATCATCATCATCATATGATCATCAATAGCAATAATAAACACAGTTGTTGTATTTTAAAACTCAATTTGTCCGTATAATTCTAAATGTTTATAAATGTTTGTGTAGCTTAATCAAGTACACACATTATTGTATCATTTAGTGGGGGTTCGCACATATTATCCAGAAGTGGGAATCTATGTCCGGGAGGTATCTTGCCTATGCAGTCATAAGTAACCAGATTACGTTGCATGTCTTAACTCCTCCTTTCTCACTTCTGGTGATACCAAGTACAGCCAAAACTATATATATATATATATATTCTATCTTCAACGAGCCACTTCTTGGCTGTTTTCTTGAGTATCAGGGACAGTGTCTTAAATCAGCATAAAAGACATTAGTTCCACGTTTTCTCTCTGGGATCTGGGTGGTAACTAGTCCCTTCTGACAGAGTTAGGGGATCTTAAACTGCATCCAGAACTAAACACCAGTAGAAGAAAATGATTTTGGCTGAGTGGTTGCCCATCTGGGATCTAACGCCAGCCAGTTGGTGACAATATGTAATGTTAGTTTGGCGTAATGTAGGTACTTAGTATCACATATGTTGAGTAGAGTTGAGCTAAGAACCGACTACATCACGGCATTCAGGACATGTTCATACGCGCTTCCTCCCCTGGTTTAACAGGCAGCGAAGAGTCACACTACGAATTGTTCCTATCCATATCTGATTGGCAATATCAATCTTTTTACATACGGGTTCTCACTCTGTACACCGCCTCCTTCACCTGATCCCACAGGCGCTCGACTACCTGCCCCTTGCAATTAGGTAATCTACCTTCTAGAGGCGCATTCCCTGCCAGCCTATCAGCCGGTTCATTCCCTTGCACTCCCGACATGGCCAGGAAAAATATATCCATACAATTCTCACAGTCCGTGACCTATGAAGCGAGGGAAGCCATTCCACACGAAACATTCCATTCTCACCTTACTAATCATACTACTTGAGTCCATAATGAAAGCAATCTGTGTTACAGTGGTCTCCTCTAACGATCGGAAGGCTGCTGTTACTGCCTTTCATTCTCATGCTGGAAGTCCCAGTCTCATATGTCAGACTCTCCTTGTTCACGATCGTCCATTAGCCTTCGCAATGAAACCCCAACCTGTTTCTCACCACACATCAGTGTAGATTATTATGTCACCTTGACGTGTGTTGCTCGGGATAAGTTGTTGCACTTCAAACTCTGTGCGGCCTTCTGTCCATTCTCTGCGCTTAAGACCCAGTTTACCAGTCCGACATGTCTTCTGATACTTTAAACCACTCTTTTTTCACGATTGATGGTCTATAGATACATGGCGTATAGGTACTTCTGCCTGTCCCACCCAGAATCTGCCCCGTCTCAGTCTATGACCCTTGACCTTATGCTCGTCTTCATGCAAGGGTTGATCCCTGTCTGCAGCAACTCTCAGGTACCATTTGGTCTGAAGGACCCTATGCCTGTGCGCCATTGGGGGCAGTGCCAAGATATCACCATAATCATTTGAAATGCCGATAAGCGTGGGCGGTCAAGTTTCGCCACCTCACACTAACACTAGAATCGTGGATCAGCTCTGTGTTCTTGTCCTGACTATACCACGTAGCCAAGCCATCCAGGTGTTTATTTCTCTTGTTCTTTTTTCCCTTGTTCTCTTCCCCTCCATCTTGCTAGTTGTCAGGCTATTATTTTTTTCGCATATTCTTTACAGGACATCGCTGTCAACATCAGCATCTTTGAGCTGATTGTTGACTTGTTGGCAAGCTTACGCTCATTTTATGCCTCATGCATATAATTGATGCGGCCCTTGTGCATCCAAGGACCACCCACATGGCCGTATTCTTCTTCTTCGTTGCGTTCATCCGGAGTGTTTTTTTTCTTCAGATGTGATTGCGGTGTGTCTCGTTAGGCACCCTTGGGTCGAACCCTTAGGCCAACACATCCGACTTTTAGCGTGCATTTTTGACCAGGTTAGCATTCCTGGGATGGTCGTATTCTATATGCGCTCCAATCTTTCCAGCTGACTCTTTGATTCTGTCAGCAGTCCCATACCATACACAATGAATGCAATTATTAACTATTGAAAGAGCCTGTAAAGCATCCCATGCTCTACTCCCGTTGCTGTCATAGCCCTCAGTGCATTAAGTCTCTTTTCAGCCTTCACCACCAAAGCCTCCAAATGATCCTTAAATGACATACACGTGTCAAAAGTGATTCTCAAGTACTTCAATTTACTCTCTCTCTACTAAAAGGACATACATTTAATGTAATACAAGTGTCATCTGCCTTCACGATTCGGTTATAAAGTGAATAGCACACAATGGATGCCTAGTTTGGGTTTATAACGACCCTTGCGTCCCAGCACCATCCTGCCTCCTTGTTTACTGTAAGTCTACAGCCAAACGTCCTCTGTCTCTTCCCTGTCTGTAAACCAGCACATCATCTATAAATGTCAAGATTCTACCAATATCTGGTGTCTCAATAGGGGCGGCTTTGCTGGTGCAGACATTAAAGAGCACTGTGAGCATGGGAGATTCCTGTGGCCCGGTGTAGTAGTACAGGGATCAGAAGTCCATAAACCCACGTACAGTGCAATTCTACGTTCATAAAGGACTGCCTCGATCCATTTAACAATCCACCGATCATATCTTTTGTATCCCTGTCATAATAATCGTCTAGTTCAAGTGCTACAGCCAATGTCTCTCGTTTATCCCGGAAGCCCCCATTGACATCAAATGCAAAGGTTGCCGCATTGGCTCAGGTGTCCTTCCCAGACCGGTAACTGCCAAGCCCTCTGGGAAGCAGATTACTTTCAGAGTGGCGCAATAGCCTGCATGCCACACTAACTTCTCAAGCACTTTGCCAAAGGTGGTTTGCAAGGTTATGATGCTGTTTCCATATATACTCTGTGTGTGTGTGTGTGTGTGTGTGTGTGTGTGTGTGTGCGTGCGTGCGCGCCTCTGTGTGCGTGTGTGTGTGTGTGTATGTGTGTGTGTGATACATTATTTTTCCGCAACTGTATTTTGTGATTGCTTTCTAGTAACCCTGATCTTCAACAATTCGTGCTTTTCCCACGAGCCGGTGTCTAGAGCTTAAAATTACAATACACATCTCAACTAGAAACGTATCTGATGTAGTAGGAGTGATTGTGTTATTGCTATCATCATCACTATTTTAAACTCAGAGCCATAAACAAAAAGTAGCACGATTTTTGCCAGGCATATTTCCCCGAATCTCGTCAGGTGCATACCGCAGAGTTATTTAGCGCATGAAGTGATTAAATTAATAGTACTTAAGGTGAAACACCTGACAAGATAAATCGTGCAAGATATTGTTTATGGCTTATATGTTTACATTCACTAAGGGAATACGTTGCTTTGAATCATCAATATTATACTAAACTCATCTTCTGTGAGATTCTCCCAGCAATAGCATGTCTTTATATGGCAGATGCAGTTTCAGAAAGTGTATACAGTAATATCTTAACTAGGCGGTATGCGTAAGAACACCATGCAGAGGATACCATTTTAAGGGCAGGCCAGAACATACCAATACTCAGCTCCTCAGATTGGGACACATTCCATTAAACAACAACATGCATACAAGACTCCAGATTGGCGAATCTATCATGTGCACATGCAGATTGTCGCCGCAGACATGATGTTTGCAGGTGAAGGATTCTGGAAACACCTACGTTCTGGTGGTGGGCTGTTAGGCTACCTCTGGTTTTATCCGACATTTTGAATTTGGATGGAAAGGCATCTATACACGCTTCATAAACATTTCGTTCTATTGTTGTCTCTTTATTAGATGCATACTATTGTTAGATCTATGACAATCTATTTAAATGTTTTTCTTGGTCAAACATTTCGTATTGTTCACAGAGTTGTGGTCTTTAGTTCTGTCTTCAACTTCTCTTTATATATTACAATGCGAGGGAGCTTTGAGAGCTTTCGCTTTTAATTTACTTTAAAAGTTTTCTTTTCACTGTTTTACTTTCTAGACCATGTTCGTTTGTCAATTTGTCAATTCAGTTCCTATATGGCAATTCTCCATAACACCAGCTCGTTAATGCCTCTATAAGTCCTTTTCGTCACGTCCGTCTAGTCTCCATATATCAGAAGCATATTTTTCCATATGTTTAAAATATAGATAGGCCTATACATATGTTTGAAATATATATGTCCACATTTCAGAAGCGTATATACAAACAGAAAGATTTCGTTGTAAACTTGACAAAACCTTGGGATAACAGATTTTCCACATTCGAACAACACCTGTGACTATCTGTTTTAATTGTTTCAGCTAAAATATTGTTTATTTACTGACTTGATATGACATACAACTCTGCAGTATTCACCCGACGATATATATAACAGGCCATAAATCGTGCAATGTATTGTTTGTGGCTTCTGCGTTTAAATTCACTAAGGAAATTCATTGTTTTGAATTTCTCAAAGAAGCATATATGTCCACGTGGTATAAACATATATATCCATATGCTAAAAACATATACGCCACTATGTTAAAACTATATATGTCCTTATGTTAAAAGCACATTTGTCCATGTATTATAAACATATATGTTCATATGTGAGCAGCATATAGTAAGACAAGTCAGGTGCAGTAAATAACGATTAATAATACAAATTAAGTTGTGTATTCTTTATTGTTAGTATTATTTGTTATTGTCATGTTTTCCTGTCTAAATGCTCTCTTTGTGATCGCGAAGTTGATTCTAATATATGATTTAATTGATTATCTTCATTTACAGTTTGACGTAGATAGATAGATACATTTATTTAATGTTTGATTGTTGTAACGAAACGTAAGCGTGTATCTTCTTCTTCTTCTTCAGCGTTCCGAGCCATTGAGGTTCTTTGCTGCAAATACAATCCGTCTCCATTCGTCTCTCTGGTGGACCTTCTCTTGCCAGTCGTTGATTCCAAGTGCTTGTAGGTCTGTACATGTATTATCTCTCCACCGCCTTCTTGGTCTACCTCGGGGTCTATGGTCATTTATTTCCTGAGTGTAAGCGAGTTTTGTTTCCCTATTATCTTCCATTCTTTCTATATGCCCCAGCCATTGTAGTCTATTAGCCTTCATGATACCAGTGATTAGCGGGGACTTAAACAGATCATAAATGTCTTTGTTACTTCATCTTTTCCACTCTCCACTTTGTGTATCCCTAATGGGTCCAAAGATGCGTCTTAAAATTTTGTTCTCAAAGGTTTGTAACAAGGCTTCGTCTCCTTTCGTTGTACTCCAGGTTTCAGAGCCATACAGCACAACTGGTCTGATCAGTGTTTTGTATATTGTGATTTTGGTGTTACGAGATAGCGCCTTTGATTTTAGTAGATGTTGTAGTGCATAGTATATCTTATTTCCAGAGTTGATTCTAGTTTGTATTTCTTCCCTTATGATGTTGGAGCAGTTGAAGATTGTACCCAGGTATTTGTATGTTTCCGTTCTTTTAATGGTCATATTATCTATTTGTATGTGGCCAGAGTTTCTAGCCATTCCGTCTCTTGAAATTACCATATATTCTGTCTTATCTTGGTGTATCGGACCGGCCAATATAGTCCCCATCTGCACCACTCTTTGTGTGGTTTTACAACAGGGATCTACATTGTCTATAACGCACCTGAGCACTCCGAGGATTAAGCAGAACCTTCCTTTTTCACTCGGGACTTTCTAGGACAATAAGTGAAAATCACTGATTCTTGTGAGACAGAAGTCAAATGTAGGCATTCCGAAGACACGTGAATTATACGTTCTCTTCAGTTCTTTCAGAATTTCCTCGGGGGTTATATTCCGAATCCAAAATTTGATTAGGACATAAAATTCGGGCACTATAAGTGAATCTCTTCATTGGTCTGTGTCAGATCACTGTAGAACAGTGGTTCTCAACCGGTGGGAATTTCCCCCCAGGTGGGAACTTTAGGGTTTCCGGGGGGAGGGGGGGGGGGAATTAAGATTATTTCAAGATCGCATTAATACAAGAACCAGTTACTTAATATTGTTTTTCCCTCTAAATTGTACGGTTCTGTACTTCTCACCCTAATGAAATTCGTTTTATAACGTAAGTAGATCCGCAAATCACGTTTTATGTAGATGTTTAGACTTGTTCTAGTATGTGTTATTAAATTTAGTTTCCATTTTTATGTATACTGTGTAAGGGTGGGGGGGGGATTTATAGGGAGGACATTCGAAAGGGGGGGGGGGAATGAAGTTCTGAACATATGTAAAGGGGGGCATGGGCCAAAACAGGTTGAGAGACATTGCTGTAGAAGAAGAACTGCCCAAGGACAAGTTGTCTTCCATGCTTCGCCTCTCAAACAGGACGTCGATCTTTAACGAAATCCAGTAGGCTTCTGTTTTCTATAATAAATATAAGAACCATTTAAAATTGTGTTGGATCGATAAACCTTTCAGTTGGTTTCAGTAACCAATATTATCATCAAGCGCCGCCGAATTCTGGCCTAGTCTGACCCAGTCAAACCGATCTCCGAAGAGAAGTCAAAATGGCGAGAGGCAGTTCTAGGCTGAGTCTGGTTGATTAGTTTTGACTAAAAAGGTGTTATCCTGTCTCTGTGATTAAGAGCTAATGAGATTTTCTCGAGTACACAGCATTAATGTGACTCCTGTCATTGGGAAGTTAGAGCCAGTACTATTGTACCATCATCATGTGGCAGGGCAGATAACTTCCGCCCATACACTAATACCCATACCGTCAGTTACGGAGCGGAATTCGTGACCTTAAAAACCAACATGGTCTTTGATATCTACAGGTGTCAGTCACTCATAGCAACCACGTTAATTTAGCTCAATGTTCAATAACCATTGTCTAGCATCAGGGCTTACTCAACAGAGAAGTATGTTAGTTAATTATATATATGGTCAAACAAGCCCAGTCCTCCAGAGAGGATGTAATGTTGGACAGACCTGAAATAACAGGAGAGACCCAAGTGATAGCTAGCAAGTGTATTTGTTGGGTGAAGTAGAATGATAATTGTCTATATGGACTGGTACCCCTGGGTTGTTCGTGTTCCAGAATTCCCCCCGACCCTCTCCTGTGGGGAATTTTAGGATTTCCGGGTGAGGGGTGGGGGGGGGGGGGGGTTAAGATTATTTCAAGATCGCGTTAATACAGGAACCGATTACTTGATATTGTTTTTCCCTCCATACTTTACGGTTCTGTACTTTTCGCCCTTTTGAAATTCGTTTTATAGCGTAAGTAGACCCGCAAATCACATTTTACGTAGATGTCTAGAATTGTTCTAGTATGTGTTATTAAATTAAGCTTCCATTTATTTTTACGTATACTATGTAAGGGCGGGGGTGAAGGAATTTATAGGGAGAGAATACGAAGGGGGAGGGGAATAACATTATGAACATAAGGTGAAGGGGTGCATTGGCCAAAATAGTTGAGAACCGCTGCTCTAGTGTCTCGGGGAGGAATCAGACAACCACCAGGTAATCTCGTATCCTGTGATACCCAGTCATACCGATACTGACGCTACATGCATGACTCTCCCGCGGATTGATTGTGAATACTGTCAACAGGACCACACTCAGTCCTGTAGATACCTCATCCATCTTGATGTTATTAGAGACTACGTCTCTAATACAGATTTCAGTTCTATCCTTCCTCAACGTTGTGTTGGTGGAATTGTTATATTAAGTGCCTGTGTTTGGTATTAACTTTAGTCTGTTGTCTTTTGTCCGTAGTATTTAGCCATACGACACCACCATATAGGTAGAATCAATGTCTAGTACGGTTAACATAGATTATAACTATAGGGAATGGGCATCCCGCACCCATAATAATATAAATGCTGTCTTTGCGATCGCGGCGCTAATTCTAATAAATGACTGCCATTGATCATCTTCCTTTACAGTTTGACGTAAATAGATAGATACATTTATTTAATTATTGATTGTTTTATGTATAGTCACATATTGTAATACGAACATACACGTAAATGGTTGGAGAGCTATAGTGTACGTGAATTTCAGTTGACGTGAGATGCCTTTAAAAGCATTGATCGCATAAATTATTGAATAATGTATAAGTAAATAAACTAAATATGTGCACTCACATTTAGTATTTAATATCTACATAGACAAATTATCTAAAGCCGAAAGCTTTGATAAGAACGGATTTAGAAAATTAATGTTTGTCTCTTTACTCCAGGTGAAACAACAAATTCACCCACAATAAATGACATTTTATTTGCAGACGATCAGCGCCCGGTGATAACGACTCAGGCAGACTGAAAAATCATGTTAATAAGCTGAGTTCAACATGCAGCAGATACAGGATGAATACAAATAAACCACAACTGAAGTAGTACAAGGTAGCAGATTTCCTGGTCCACCAAGTATACAGATAACTAGCACATCTCTGAAACAAGCTAAAGAATTCAGTCATCTTTTAAGTATGATCACATAAGATGGCATAATAAACAGAGAAATCAAAAGCAGATGTCAAAAAGCGATTCTCTTATATATCAACTATCACAGAAACATCCAATCATATCTATGTCCACACAAAAATAAAAACACAGATTATATAAAGCACATTCACACCAGCCCTACGCTACTAATGTCAAACTTGGATATTATCAAACTGAAGAGAAATCAACACCTGCGAGATGATATGCTTGAGGAGAGCTGCCACCTTAACTACCCAAGACCGAATAAGAAATGATGTTATCAGACAGACAGTGGGATCAACACTTTGTGCTACATATATTGAAAGACAGAATATCAAATGCTTTGGCCATCTCGTTGGAATGCAACCCCATTAACTATCAGCACTGGACCTACATCAAAAGAGATCTGCTACGAAAGCTTTAGTACGCCCGAGAAGAAAATGCATTGAGGACATCAAAGATATTGTACAGTTACACGGAATGACGCTATCCAATGCCACCCACCGGGCGCTGGAGCATGAATTATTCCTCGCCACGACGATTGACGGCAAAAGTGGAAGATGATGATGATGATGAGAAATACGAATAAAACCTAAGCTAATTCTGATATCTGGTAAGCTATACACCATACGAACATGTTCAAACCTGATCAAAGAAAAAAAGTGGTCTGTCGGAGAAAACGTCCGCTTTCTTGACAAAGGCTTCGTTGATGACGTCGTAGCTGTTAAGTACAACCACCAGAGTTCCCGCCATGTACAAGCTGTCAGACACAAGAGTTAGAACGTCACTGATTTTGTTGTTGGTAGTTACATTAGTAGATTTCATTAAAACACGGATGGCATTTGTGTTTCTGTAAATATATTGTTTTATACAGGTCAACGTGCAAACAATAATGTGTTGCCAGGCATCGTATCTTCGTCACAGTTGATAGTTGATATATAAATGTCAAGATTCTATCAATACCTGGTGTCTCAATAGGGGCGGCTTTGCTGGTGCAGACATTAAAGAGCACTGTCTTATGTATCTCTCTATACAATCCATATGGGATGACTTTACTGTCTGAACACGAGTCCACATAAACGTCCATTGATGATGTCAACTAGGTATATCGGTAAATAGGTTTAATATTGTTTGCATCTTGTCTATGTGACAGTGCATTCTGGTCTGAAGTTGTGAATTCTGATATCTGTCGTTAATTGTTCGTCACATTACTCTGAAATGGAGTTGTAACCCCTGATGTGTCACTTTAGAGTGAAAATGTGTTCTTCACTGTACCCTGGGTCTGTAGTTGTTACCCTTGATACTCAGTGCCAGGTCATTGAATTTATCTCCTTGTTGACACTAATGTTTGTTTGTTTTTTTGTTTTTATTTCAACCAATTGTGTGAAGACAGAAAGACTTATGTTTTAACATTATAATTTCTAGGTGATTCCAGCCAAATGTGTGGAGAAAGAAAGACTTCGTTTTCAATTTGCTATTACCGCGAGGATAACAAATGTCCCACATTCGAACAATATCAGTGACTACGTGTTTCGAGTATTTCAGCTAACGTGGAGTTCATTTAATCACTTCATATGATATATCTATATATATATAAAAGAGAATGTTTGTTTGTGTGTGTGTGTGTGTCCTTTATGCGTTCCTGAACGGTCCATCCGATTGAGATGACATTTTTTACAGATGTTGTTCTCACTCCCGCGGATCCAACTGAAATAGTTAGTTTAAAATCAACAATTTTTTCCTCAATCACGAAAGAAAAAGGCATTACGAGCTTCGGAAACAGACGAGCAACGGAAAGCAAGACTGGAAACCAATCGAGTACGCACTGCTCAAGCACGTTCATCTGAAATAATTAGCTGCGAGGGCCCAGGGGCCGAACGCGTACTCTGTGCGCTTAGAGAACTGTATTTGAATGTAAAATGACTGCTTATATGAATTAAATGAGACGCTCCCCGCCAGGATCTAGGCGACGCCGGGCCGGGTCGTCAGCTAGTCTAATATAATTGTACATTGTGCATCTAAAGAGATGCACTGAAATATGTCAGTGAATAAATAATGTCGCATGTTTTGTTTATAATCTGTTTCAGTCGTTGTTTGTCTTACTCATTGTGTCTTCTATACCATTAACCATGCATCGAAATCCTTAACATTTACTAATCATGATCATGGTGGCAAAGGTGAATTGAAAATGATCGCTGGGATAAGGGTAAGCTAAAGAAGAGAAATATCATGCTGGACTGAAACAAGTTAATATACTGGAATGATTAATGTAAATATTCTAGTCTGAAGAATGTCAATATACTGGACTGAAGAATTATCACGACGGTTAACTTGGTGTGACGATTAGTTAGTTAGTTAGTTAGTTAGTCACAGTTCCAACTTCACAGCAACGGGTCGTCCCCATTATGCTCCGTTCCTGTGCCAGTGAATATCACACAAAACGCTCCTCACCGCCCAATGTGAAAAGTGGAAAAGACAGGAGTCTCGACAAACAACAGCCCGCACAGATGCACTGTGCATAATGCCGCCGCCAGAATGTCAACACAATAGTCCCCCACAAAACACCCAGTTCATTTCTGATGAAATCTGCAGCCATTTTCCCATCTGGATGTTTCCTAGATGTTCACCCACACAGTCCACGAAATACAGTTCATCGTGGATGGCAGTGGCAGTCAACCAGAAGCCCAGCAGCCACGCATTTCTGCATAAGGCAAAAACCGGTCAACTCTGGGACATAGCCATCTGCCATCACTCCGAACATGCAGTCATGTTCCAAAAGACCTCGGGCAAATTCAAAAGCACTTCACACGAAACTCACAGCTCACAGTGTCGCGCCACGCACTCACTCAGTAGCAGGGCGACGGAACCATCAAGCCTCCTTAGTCGCCTCTTACGACATGCATGGTAGGCTGCAGTGTTGCTATTCTTTGCTTCCCTTATGGGCTCCGGCAACACACGGGATTGGTGTGACGAATGTGGACATAGTGCACTGAATCATTGTCTTAGATATAAAAGTGAACTAAACAATGTAAATATAGTTGTCTAAATCATGAAACATGATCGAAGCCATCACGGTGCTTTGAAGCGTGTGAATACAGCAAACTTAAAGATTCTCATAGAGATAGTGGTGAAATGAGGAATGTGAATATGAAAGAGTGAATTGTGATCATGGGGATATCGGTGGACCGAGGACTGTGAATACAGCAAATTGAAACATGATCGTGGACAGAAAGTTGTGCGGTTGAAGGTGAAGCGATGTCACTTGGTAACGTTGGTTGGATTTATTCATGTACTTGCTGTGTGTAGTGTTATCTGACGATGTCTTCACACTCTATGGCCTTCATGAACATGTCATCCGGTGCTTGAACTTACCTGAAATTCGCATAGAATTTATGGACTTACCTAATACACCTCCCCATTGTGTGGACTTACCTCAGGGTGACCCCATAATGTACAGATTTACCTGAAGGTGTCCCTGTAATGATTGATTGATTGATTTAGGAGCCGACATCACAGCATTCGGGGCATTCCCATAATCGCTCCGTCCCCATCCTCAGCAGCCAGGAAGAGTTCCAACACTAATAGTTCCAGTAGCAATCTGATTATATGTCCGTCTCGCCTTTCCTCTGAGCGTCGAGCGTCGGCCAGATCCTCTCGTCACACCTCGCTGATCCTTACTAGATAGACAGACTATGGTGATCCATTTGCTGCTCCGAGGTGTACACGTGCTCCCACAAGGCCGCAACCACGTCTGCCTTGTCATGCATCAATACTCCACCAAGTTTTGCCGAGGTAGCCAATCTGTCCGTCAGTTCATTCTCTAGCCCACCAGCATGCCCAGGAGAAAAGATCCAGGTGACGCTTGCTACCCGTGACCTCCGAAGCGAAGCAAGGCACTCTATGGAAAGCCTGCCTGTCCTCACCCTCCTCAGCATGCTTTCTGAGTCAGTTACAATCACGATGTGTGTATGTATCGTGTTCTCCATCCAGCGGAAAGCTGCACTGACCGCCTCCATCTCCATTCTTAAGCTAGATGTTGTGGTATCATACGCCGGGCTATCCTGCACCAAACATCGACCATTAGCTTTTGCTAAGAATCCGCAGGCACTTCTCCTGCCTCTCAACACCGAACCATCCGTGAAGATAATCACATCACCTGGGCGAGCATTATCCTGAAGTAGTTGCTGGATTTCCACTTCCGTGGCCCCTGCTGGCCACTCCCTGCACTCCCGGCTCGGTGTGATTATAACTCTGCACAAGTCTGACTGCTCCGCTGGCATCTCCTGACCCACTCATCTCCTCGCCTAATGTTCTCCAAGATGCACACCTGTCTGATCGTATTCTCCGCCTGAGCCATCCATGATTTCCCTCTTATCAGTCTCTGACCCTTAATTTCGTCCAGCGCCTCATGCAACGGGTGATCTGTGTCTGCAGCTACTCTGAGGTATGCCTTCTTCTGCATCACCTTGCGCCTACCAGCAACAGTCTGCAGATGCACACCTGTCTGATCGTATTCTCCGCCTGAGCCATCCATGATTTCCCTCTAATCAGTCTCTGACCCGTAACTTCGTCCAGCGCCTCATGCAACGGGTGATCTGTGTCTGCAGCTACTCTGAGGTATGCCTTCTTCTGCATCACCTTGCGCCTACCAGCAACAGTCTGCAGATCACGGATGTAACGCATACACATTACTGGGGTGTCTCTGGTGCATCCCAGATTGACCTGGGAGCTTCGTTCTGTATGCGCTCTAATTTCACCAGCTCACTCTTTGAGACAGTGAGCAATCCTAGTACATAATCAATCATTGAGAGGATCAAGTGCTGGTATAGTGTGAAGAGCATTCTCTGCTCTGTGTTCATTGCAGCCAAAGTTTTAAGTGCATCGAGTCCCTTTTGAGATCTTGTCACAACCGTCTCCACGTGGCCCTTGAAGGACAGACTCCTATCAAATGTGATTCCCAGATACTTCAGTTTGTTCTCTCTGTTGACGCTTCTACCATCTTTCGTGAGGCTTGGGACATCATCTCTCACAATCCTGTTGTCAAGAGAGCACCACAAAACAGCCGCCTTTTCCGGGTGGATGACAGCACTCATTTCAGTGCACCAATCAATCACTTTGTCTACTGTTTCCTGCAGCTCCTGAGCTGTTTGCTCCCTATCTCTCCCCTGCCTATATGCAAGAACATCATCTGCAAATGTTAGTATCCTTCCAACCCCTGGTGCTTCTAGGTTTGCAATCTTGCTCGTATATACGTTAAAGAGCACCTGTGAGATTGCGGATCCCTGTGGCTGTCCCGGGGTTAAAATATATGGCTCAGAGGTCCATGCACCCAGACGGAGAGCAACCCGACGAGAATGCAGGACGGCTGGTATCTAATTTACCAACAGGGATTGACCCCCTTCTCCATCAGTGCGGTCACATAAATATCATAGCGAACTCAATTGTACGCATCCTAGAGATAAAGCGCTGCCGCCATCGTTTCCTGTCTATTCTGGAACCCCTCATAAACGTCAAAGGCAAAAGTGGCTGCATTTGACCAGGTATCTTTTCCTGGACTGTAGCTCCCCAGGCCTCTTGGAAGAAACTTTCCCCTTTCCCAAAAATCCTGTAGCTTAACAGCGACTATGTTCTCTAAAACCTTCCCAAATGTATTTTGAAGAGTGATGATCCTAAAGCAGCTAAGCTTTGAATGATCCTTGAATGGTTTTGGGAGAGGGATGAGATAGCTATTTAACCAATCCTGCGGTACTAATGCTGTCCTAATGCTCTGATTAAAGTAGTCGGTCATTTCCTTCAGATCTGCATCGCTCAAAACCTTCATGTGGCCACACCTAACACCATCGGGCCCTGGTGCCGTGTATTTTGCCTTTTTCAAAATATGTTTAACATCTTCAACGCCTTTGATGTCTTCATAATGCATATTCTCCATTGTGGCAGATAATTCCTCTCTAACTACATCCCTGGTATCCGCATCATTATGATTGGTCTGCTCTAACAATCTCTGAAGAAATGCCTCCCCCTTCTCTTTGTCTGTTGTCACGCGTACACCATCCTCTCTATAAATTGTTCCCACTGTCATAGGCCGATCTTTTCTTTGCATTTGTCTGTGCAGTTTCCAGATTTTTCGCAGTGTATTATCACCTCCAATCTTCTTTATAAAACATTCCCATTTTACGTTTTTTGGCCTCTGCAGCACATCGCTTGAAAGCCTCCCTGTCTTTCTTGTCATTTTCCGCTGTGTCCACTTCCTCCCGTGAGCTTCGAGGTGTCTGTCGTACTTTCCTTACCTGCTTTACTGCAGCTCCCTGTAATGTATAGACTTACCTGAAGATGTCCCCACATTTCTGGCGCCAGTCCCGGAACTGAATGCGAAAGTCTTCCTTCATTGAGAGCATGTTGCCCACAATAGGCAGGGTTCGAGTTGGGAAAGGCGGTAGTCGTGGGTCGGGCTTGCGGAACAAGGCGTAGACGAGCAGGCAAATGACACCGGCTATTACTAACGTTGTTATATCCATCTTCAATTGTGTCCTTTCCAAATGCCCAGATTGTGATCAGCTGCAACATGTAATAATTCATATTGTATTGGTTAGCGTATGTATTAGTATATATTAAGTGTATGGAATTTATTGTATGAACTAAATTGTCATCCGTTTAGTTTAGTTAGTTTAGTTTAGTCGATGGATTAACATCACGGCACACGGGTGTAACCCATAAGTGCTCTGTTCTCCTCCTAACTCAAACCTGAGTCTGAAGAAACTCAGCTCAGTGCACGAACTCCGTAGCACCGATGAGGATCCTGAAATACTTAGGGTAGATTTTTAACTCGAAATTTTGCCCGGGCAGCGTCGTTAGGCTATTCTTTTTCGATTTCCAACTGCCAAGTTGGATTTTTTACGTGCGCAACAATACACACGGGCATCCGATCACACTACCCAGCCGATCTCAATATCCAGAGACCAGGGGGAATTTTATTACTAGATGACCATGAGAAAAAGTCCCGGTCCTCACCGGGGCTTGAACCCGGGACCTCCAGCCTCGAGGCGGACACCATACCTCGAGACCACGCAGCCCACCGAATCAATCGTAATTTGATGTACTAATACAAATAACATTGAATCGGTAGTTTAACATTTATACATCATTATACCTGTTAAAAAGCCATTTAATCAGCGTGTGCCATGCCGGTAGACATACGCCATCAAAGTTCGTGGTCACCTATGGTGACCATAGTCTCGTATCATGAACGGCTACCTGATTTTTTTTTTATCTGTTGTATTACTATTACTGTTGTATTACTATTACTTTATAAAATGTCTTTGGTGCAGTCAGGCTTTTTACAGTGTTGTTACGTACTTATGCAAGCACATACACATGTAGGTACTCTTCATAACACTCTAAGACTATACATTTATCTGCCTTGCATTTGTCAATTTTATGTGGATGGGTATATTTTCATCTTAGAAACGGGACTTGTTTATCATTACAATCCTTGTTCTGGTCTCTATAAGCTACTCCATATCCCATAATAGGCATGTGCAAAGATAGCAGCAACAATTCGTAAGTTAATGATGTACCTATTTACACGCCTGGTGTATTGCGATATTTCTTTCTATTAAGAGATGATCAAGGTTGTGTACAATTACCTCGGAACAGTCAAAACATCGGATAGGAGATGCCTTGAAGAGATTAGAACAAGAATAGCCAACGCGAAGGTAGCCTTTTGCAAGATGGAAAACATACTGACAAATGAAGAAAAAAAAAACGTGTCATTTGCAAAGAGAAAAAGAGTGTTGAAGTGCTACGTAGAAGCTGTACTTTTGCATGGATGTGAAGCGTGGACAATGAGCATACAAGCTGAAAAACATCTGATAGCTGTGCAAATGTGGTTTCTGAAGAAAATGCAAAGAATACCATATACAGACAGAACAACCAATGACCAAGTCCTACAAGAAACAAATGAAAATCGTAAACTGATTAGAGAAATTAAACGTAGACAGTCACAATTATTTATAAACGTTATGAGAAGAAATAGATTGGAGAACTTGGCGACAACTGGCAAGAATGAGGAGAATAGAACAACGGAAAGGCAGAGAGTTAAATACCTGGATGACTTGATCGCGTGCAATGGTCGAGTCAAGAACACAGACCTGATCCACAACTCTGGTGATCGTGTAAGATGGCGAAACATGACCGTCCGCGCTTATCAGTATGGCACATGATGATACGTTTATTTGTCTTACAGTTACCATGCTAATCATCGTGTCTTTAAAGTTTCCACAATATGTTCATTGTTTCCACTCACTACAGTCTAATCTGGATGTCTTATAGTTTTGATGCTATTTCCTTTGAAGATAGTATTTATTAGATACGACGGAAATTCACTAAGTAAAAGGAATTTTATTATAAAATGCATGGACGAATATGAACAATCTTATTTCTGGGTACAAACTGACCCTTAAGCAATACCCCAGGCGAGGTTCTAGTAGTTTGCGTATGCGCAATAGAGATAGCAGAATGGCTTCCCTACCATTGACTGGAATCGTGAAAGACCAAAGAAGTGTTATTAGTTTCGTTTGTTGTTGTTGTTGTTGTTGTTGTTGTTGTTGTTGTTGTTGTTGTTGTTGTTATAGTCGTATCAGAGGTAATGAAACCTTACGGATATGGTATTAAAGTGTTAATGTACGGCAGAACGTGGCCTTGCCTTACTATAATACAGACAGGCGGCCGCATCAGGCGACACAGTAAGAGGGCGGCACACGTGGGCGGCATTTTTAAAGAAAAAAAAACATGTATGGGGCGGCATTTCGAAGACTTGCATCGTAGTGAGAAGATCTACTTCACGGTACTGCTGCAGAATATTTGAAATACGAGGGCAATAAGTATATAAATAAGAGACAATAAGTAAGCCACACATTTCTGTGGGATGGCAGGTAAATGTAGCCCGTGTTTCCTACAGGTGTCATTAGGTGGCAGCGACATAAAACTTTATATTCCCGATCGTCAGATGGCGCTAGGTATCTCGTGCGCATGCGAAGCAGATAAAAAAAAGTGGCGACTGTACTTACGGAGTGTACAACCAAAGAGTAACGTGCTGTAGTGCGTTTGTTATGGGCAAAAGGACTGCCTGCAAAGGACATTCATAAGGAAACGCTTCCTGTTTGCCCCGTAAAGCGGTGCATAGCTGGGTAGAAAAATGTTGTCAAGGAAACTCTAAAATTGTTGACGAAATCCGATCTGGTCGTCCTGTTGAGACTGCAAGAGAAGCATCCGTGCAGCGGTTGGAGGAGATGATCAGAGGTGACAGGCGAGTAACGATAGACTCTGCAATACGGTGCTCAGATGGTTCAGCATATAGCATAATGCATGGTCGATTGAACCGATTTTGCATGTCCTTGCTTGTATCTCTGTCGACACGAAGATGAAGGAGAAGGCACGCTGAACAGGATTGTTACTGGGGACGAATCATGAGTGTATCACTATCAGAAGGAATCAAGCGTGCTGCAATGCCTTCTTCTTCGCCTTGTCTTCACCTTGTGTCCAAAAATTCAAGGTTACGCCATCAGCAGGGAAGGTTATACTAACACTGTTCTGGGATTATCAAGGAGTGATTTTAACCAATTTCAAGAAGAAACGTGACAATGTGAATTCTGAATCGTACTGTGAAGTTCTATCGATGCTTCATGATGCAATTCGAAGAAAACATCCAGGACTGCTGACTAGAGGAGTGTTGCATCTTCGTGACAATGCCAGACCACCTAAAGCTCGATTAACTCAGAAGAAAATTAGCCAACTGAGGTGGGAAGTTCTGAAACATCCGCCTTACGGTCCCTACTTAGCCCCTAGCGAATTCCACCTTATTGGTCCTCTGAAATCCCACCTTGGCGGGAGACATTTTGCGACTGACGCAGAAGTTGAATGTAAAGTGAAACCGTGGTTTTAAAAAAAACAACAGAGCACGCAGTACTATGCAGCCGGTTTGGAAGGTCTAATAAAACGATGGGATAAGTGCATCAATGTTGGCTGAAATTATGTTGAGAAATAAAGAGACAATGTATGTAATAAAATAAACTGGTTTCAAGTTGTTATAGTATTTAGTTATTTTTCTACGGCCATTTGTGACTACTTACTGACTTCCCCTTCAAACCATCAATACTGTAACAATTAGTAGTATTATTAACACTAGTACTAGTACTAATAGTAGCAGAAGCACTAGCGGTATTAGTAGTAGTAGTAGTAGTAGTAGTAGTAGTAGTAGTAGTAGTAGTAATAGTAGTTGTAGTTGTTGTTGTTGTTGTTGTTGTTGTTATTGTTGTTGCAGTAGTGGTAGTAGCAGTAGTAGTAGTACTATTAGTAGTATTAGTAGGGGGTATTTTTCTACAGCCATTTTTGACTACTTATTGACTTTCCCTCGGATATTACTGCTTCAAACCATCATTACTATAACAATTAGTAGTAGTAGTAGTAGTAGTAGTAGTAGTAGTAGTTTTAATAGTAGTATTAGTAGTACAGATGTAGTAGTAATAGTAGTAGTAGTTGTAGTAGTAGTAGTAGTAGCAGCAGCAGCAGCAACAGCAGCAGCAGCAGCAGTAGTAGTAGTAGTAGTAGTAGTAGTAGTAGTAGTAGTAGTAGTAGTAGTAGTAGTAGTAGTAGTAGTAGTAGTAGTAGTAGTAGTAGATTTTGTTGTAGTAATAGACATTTACATAAATAAACACACATAGTATTTTTGGCGCTCACCGAAAGAGAAGAAGGAAGTAGAGCTAGAAGACGCACTAGACAACATAAAAATTGAAAGCTATAGTTACCCACCGGGATCGAAGTAGTAGTAGTAGTAGTAGTAGTAGTAGTAGTAGTAGTAGTAGTAGTAGTAGTAGTAGTAGTAGTAGTAGTAGTAGTAGTAGTAGTAGTAGTAGTAGTAATAATAGTTGTAGTGGTAGTAGTAGCAGTAGCAGTAGTAGTAGTAGTGGTAGTAGTAGTAGCAACAGTAGTAGTAATAGTACTAGTATTTGTAGTTGTTGTAGTAGTAGTGTTGTAAGTAGTAGTGGTAGTGTTATATGTGGTAGTAGCAGTATAGTAGTAAATCAATTGTAGTAAAACCAGAAAACTGAGAAAATGAAGAAAAAGAGAAATAACGGTCGATGAGAATAAGAAGAAAAGGAAGAAATAATGAGAATATGATGAATAGGAGGAAAGGAGGAAGATGAAAAAGTGAAAATAAGGAGAAGAAACACGTGGAGGAAGAGAAGAAGGAGGAAAGAGAGCATAAACTGGAGGAAGAGGAACAGGTATAATGAGAGGATAAAAACAAGAAAGAAGAGAAGGGGAAAGAAAGAGGAAAAGGAGTGGAATAGGAGGACAAACAAGAGAAAGAAAGAGAGGGGGAGAAGAGCAGGAAATGAATAAAGAGGAAGAGAAAGAGAGTGGTATTTAGAACGAGTAAGAAAGGGAGGAGGAGAAAGAGGAAAAATAGTAAAAGCAGAAGAAAAAAGATGAGGAAATATAGTGGAGGAAGAGCACGAATAGGAAAAAGTCGAAGAGAAGAAAGAAGAAGAACAATGTATTCATAGTCGTTAGTATTCAATAGAAGATGATGAGGGAGAGGAACGGCAGAAGAAGGAGAAAATGAGAAGGAGGAAGAGAAGGTGGAAGGAAAGAAGGACATGAATGTGGATGAGGAAGAGGCTACGGAAGAGAATGAGGTAGAAGAAGAGGGAGAAGATGATGAAGAAGAAGTAGATGACGAAGAGCAACAACAACAGTCATAATCAATAGTATTCTAATTACTTCGTATTAAATTGACTTACAAAGTTGTACAGCAAAGCCCAAAGAGGCCAGATATATAGATCTCAGGAAAATACAAACCGAATGCAGGCCCTAGTTTTGTCTTGCCCTTATAAAGTCACGTAATATATATGTATACTCTATCAGAGCGTTAAGTGCGACAAAGCGTAACGGTGACTTTAAAAATGCATGGCATTCGTCTAAGGTCGCTTAAACGTCGACAGGTCGACTTCATTCCACTGGTTTTGTATCCCATATTGCTGTCTCTTTCCGCAGCGCGGAAAGCGTCGCACACAGCACGAATTCCGCAACTCCAGCCACGACCCACAGGAATCTCCGAAAAAATCCACTAGTGAACCGAAGGAAGCGGCCCGGAATCGAACCCAAAACCTTCGGAACCTGAGTCAGACGGCTTGACTACTTCGACACGAAGACTCGCGACTCAAATCCGTCTAGGAATGCTATAGTACATTACAACAAAATAAGTGTGGTTTTCATATGACAAGAAAAAACATTCGACTGTGCTTGAAGAATACCGTGTAATGGGGCAGCTACTGGACAACATCAGGGATTTGTACCAACACAGTGAATGTGAATAATACACAAACGCGTGACAAGCTGGTTCCAAGTAACAGCAGTCTTCATACAGGGATGTGTTGTATCAACACTTTTATTCATCACCAAAAACAAGGGGGGGGGGACCTTTATCTGTCAAGGGCCGTTTGGATATTTATAACATCAGTCTCAAGCCATACAAAATGATCACATTAACAATTAGAACGGTATGCAGTATTTGGTCAAACATTTAATCACCTCACCGTTAATGTGACGACTGGAATTGCTTCTCTTTGGTGAGATGTGTTGTGTTAGCAGGTGTGCATCGGTCAGTCTGGAGCGCAGTCGACTATGTGCTTTGGTAAGCTTTGAAAGGAACTGCACGCATCAATAAGTTGCTCCGTACACATATGCATATTTCAATGCACGTCTCCTTAAGTGGGAAATTCATAATGGCTTAAGTAACGTTTATGGAACTCAAGCCATGAAAGTGTATTGTACCTAGGTTGAAGTCATGGCTTTACAGTTGAATGATTTTGTGTTGCTTTGCTTTTGGCCGCATGCATGCATGCCCATACTGTAGACATGACTTTCTTCAATCACAAAGACTGTTCACAGAGACGTTTTAGGTAACGATGTAGTGGCATATAATTAAATCACGTAGATTTATTGAATTTCGATTCCCGACTGCGGCTCCTTTGGCAGAGTCAGAACAGATGGTATCAAGGGCTTTACACTGTCGCGGGCAGGACGTTCCACGCCCTTCACACATATGTGACTATTAACAGCGAAAAGGCAGATTTACGACAATTCGACAAACACCACTGCAGTATAACGTAAATATAAATCGATAACACTCGTTTACACATTTTGGTGCCTTAAAATGAATAGCTTTTCTTGTGTAATTTTGTGTTGCTGATTTCAAACATTGTTCAACCTCTGTTAAATGTTATCTGTGACAAGTTGGAAAATACCTTAACATAATCTAGACAAATTCTAGAAAGATGGCAGGAATACTGCAGTGGAATGTATGATATGAATGACTGTGAGGGTATGAATTATATACATGAACCAATGATAGCAGAGACTGAACCCGAACCCTCATTAGATGAAATTGCATGAGCAATAAAGAACTCGAAGAATGGTAAATCACCAGGATGTGATGAGATACCAGCTGAACTAATTAAAGCGGAAGGAGAAGAAAGCATACAAATACATCAAGCATTATGTAAAAAAGATATGGAAATATGGTATATGGCCAAAAGTTTGGAATAGAACTATCTTCATTACAATACCAGACAATGGCAACCTGAAATTATGCACGAACTATGAAACTGTTGCCTTGATCAGTCATGCAAGTAAAATTCTACTAAAATAATAATTGGAAGACTTCATAAGAAAATGAAAGAAGAAATTAACGTGGTGCAAACTGGATTTAGACAAGGAAGAGGAACAAGAGATCACTACTCAACATGTGTTTAATAATAAAGAAGTTTTTTTTTTAAATTTTGATGTTGCATATCCCTTACATGACGTTGCAGTCAACACCAGCATTTTTCAGCTGCTGTTGATGTACTAGGCAAGTTTTACGTTCAGTAGTTTGCCATTGCTTTCTGAACGAATAAAGAATACTTTAATGCTAACCTATTCTCATGTTTCGTAGATTATTCAAAGGCATTTGATTGTGTACAACATCAGAAACTTTGGGAAATCATGAGGAATATGGCCTGTCCATCACATGTAGTACAACTCATAAAAATGCTCTATCTAGACCAACAAGCAGCGGTTAGAACTGTTGACGAGACATCAGACTGGTTTGACATCAAGCAAGGAGTCCGTCAGGGCTGTGCTGTCACCCTATTTGTTTAACTTGTAAGCCGAAAATATAATGAGAAATGTCAGAGATAATATAACCAGGGAGCAATATGGTGTCCTAAATATCGGTGGTCATGAAATACCAGAGATTCGATATGCTGATGATACAGTATTACTATCAACATCACAGAATGGTATAGAAAACCTAATAACCTCAACCAAAGAAATAGTGAAAATCATAACTTATATCTCGACATAGCAAAAACAAAGATAATGCATACAGATAAAACTACTATAGAGAAAGAAATATATGTTAATGAGGAAATATTGAAGGTGGTGAAAAATGTTGATATCTTGGATTATTGATTACCAACAATGGAGAAATTAAACGACGACTTTCAAGTGCACTTCAAAGACTAAAACAACTGAATAAAGTATGGAGCTGGACAGACAGAATTACAAAAATTAGATATTTAAGAGCATGCGTCCTTCCCATTGCAACATACGCCTGTGAGACCTGGACACTAACTATACAAGCTGAACAGCGCATAAATGCCCTTGAATGCCCTTCTATGAATACCTTGGTAAGAAAATTGATATATGTTGGTCAATTGAAACGTCATGAGAGTTTGGAGAGAACGAACGAACGAACAATCTTTGTTTTCAAAGGGTTAAGAATTGGGCACTCAGGCCGTCTGACATACTGCAATTCTTCTTTCTTTACACTCATACATTCTTTAATTCAACATCACGTCTGAAGCAAATCTTTGACAACAAAGAACAATAAGCAATAAAATGCATGGAAATTAATCAGTAATACATGACTCATTGAGGCAATGTTTAACATGGACATCATGAATACCTAAGGAAGGTGTAACGTGCCATACATATGGGGATGCTTTTTGGCTAGTTGTCGTTTGAGATAATTTACCCTTATTATTTTCGTTTTTGTTGTTTTTTGTTTCTTTATGGGGAAATGCAGTCTGTACTGAGGTAGTCTTCAAACAGGTTGCGAATGTATGTATAATTATTGGTGGTGTCTTTGATTTCTTGTGGAAGATTGTTCAACAACTGAGCAGCAGAGTATGCTAAGCTTGTTTTATATACGTCTATACTAGGTTTAGTGACATGGAGTATATTTAGTCGTTCGCTATGTCTTGCGTTATATTTAAACAATGGCCAAAGGTAGCTTGAAGCATTTTAAAATAGGATTTTGTGAATTAGTTTAGCCGTATTAAATAGTAGGCTTTTGTGGAGTGGCAGTAACTGAAGACGTTTATGTAGGTTAGAATTGTCGGTAGGTTTTTCACCATTAATTAAACGCACTGCTCTTTTCTGGAGTGAATAAAGGCGTTTTGTTATTGATTTGGAGCATCCATCCCATATTGTGGAGCAATAATCAATATGTGTTTGTATATCGGAAGTAGAGGATGGAAACACACCACGGTGTGGCTAACACAGCTCTGGGGACCGAGTATCCACCGGAACAAGTGGACAACTCTGCAGCTGAGCAGAGCAGGGCACTCACTTGTCCTGACAGTCGGAAATGGCTGTCAAAGGCAGAGTTAAAAGACCACCATGTGAATGTGGAAGGCAAGGGGAAACCACCACATTATCTTCCCAAGACTTCATGGCATAACACATATCAGAGTTATTGGACGACGTTAATGGCTATCTTAGGACATCCTCGTCCGCTAGGGACAGTCATGAGCCACAGGTGACACCAGACCGTCATCCAGCTACTGATGGCAAAATCATAAATAAAATAATTAAATTTAGAGTAGGAACATGGAACGTTAGGACATTAAATGAGCTAGGAAAGTTGAACAATGTTCTAAAAGAAATGGATAGCATGAATATGAATATACTAGGCGTTAATGAGATGAGATGGAAGGGATCTGGCAAAATTATAGCTGACAAAAACACAATAATTTATTCTGGAGGGGATACACATGAAAAAGGAGTAGGAATAATATTTGACGAGGAAACAGCCAAGTCACTTAATGGATAATGGTGTATTTCAGATATAGTTATTTTGGTCAAAATCAAAGGCAAACCAATAGATATAAATATTATACAAGTATATGCACCAACAACATGCAGTAGTGATGAAGAAATACAACACTTTTACGACGAAATAGAAATGGCAATGACTCAAAATTGGATCACAGGAAATAAAAATAATACTTGGAGATTTTAATGCAAAAGTAGGAAAGGGGAAAATGGAGGATGTAGTGGGGAATTATGGTTTAGGTACAAGAAATGAAAGAGGGGAAAAGCTAATATAATGGGCAAATATCAATGATATGATAATTGGAAACACGTGGTTTAAACACCATAAAAGATGACTATACACATGGAAAAGCCCTGATCAGAAAATACGCAACCAAATTGACTACATACTAATTAATAAAAGATTTAGATATGCTCTAATTAATGTAACACAATGCCTGGCGCCGACTGTAATAGTGATCATGTACCACTATGTGGACAAATAAAATTAAGATTAAAGAGAGGGGAAAAAATGGTTAGTAACATGAGACTTAATAAAGAGGTTCTGAAAGTAGATAAAGAAATTCAAGAACAATACATAGTGACTGTGAAAAATAGGTACAATGCAATAGCTAAAATACAGAGTATAAATGAACATTATGGAATATTAAGGGGCTCCATTCATCAAACTAGCAAAGAGATATTACTGCAGAGAAGTCAAATAGTTAAGAAAAAATGGATGAATGAAGAAATCTTAATGCTGATGGACAACAGAAAACAGAGTAAAATGACAAACAAGAATACGCTAAGATAAATACAGAAATAAAAGATACATGTTGGAAGGCAAAAGAAAGTTGGTTAAATGAGCAGTGCATAAAAATTGAATTAAATGCCATTAAAGATACAAAAAAATATGCACAGACAAATCAGTGAGCTCACTGGAAGAAAAATAAGAATAAATACAGGGTGTTTGAAATCAAAAACAAGAAAGATATTATTGGAGGAAGGTGATATTATGAAGAGGTGGAATGAGTATATAAGTGAATTATATGACTGGGAAAAGGAAGAATTAATAGAGGAAAGTGACTTAGAAGGTCCACCTATTCTAAAAGAAGAAGTCGCTGACGCTATGAAATATATGAAGAAAGGAAAAACAGCAGTGGATATTTACCCAGTGATATGCTGAAATCTGTATTTAAAGCTATACCAAAAAGACAAGGAGCAATTGAATGTGAAGATTTTCGTACAATTAACCTCATAAACCATATCACTAAGCTTCTGCTAGGAATCATAATGAGAAGAACCAGAAAGAAAATAAAAATGGAAATTAGTGAAGAACAGTATGGATTTGTGGAGGGAAAGGAAACAATGCAATATATACATTACGGACACTAATGGAAAGGTCAATAGAGAAACAGAAAGACATATATTTATGCTTCATAGATTATACTAAGGCATTTGATAAAGTAAAACATGATGAGCTGATTAAAATGTTGGAAGATATCAACATTGATGGAAAAGATTTAAGAATAATAAAGAATATTTACTGGAACCAAGTAGCAGCAATTAAAATTGGAAAAAAGAGGGTAGTTACGAACACATAAAGCTAGGAGTACGACAGGGATGTGTCTTGTCACCAGATCTCTTCTCCCTATATAGCGAAGTAATAATGAGAGAGATCAAAGAGATGCCAGGAATACTAGTTGGAGGTTATAATATAAATAATATACGCTATGCAGATGACACAGTATTGGTGGCAGATAAATCAACAGACCTACAACAATTGTTGGACACTGTAGTAACATAGAGTGCAAAGAAAGGACTCTCAATGAATATCAAGAAAACAGTAACAATGGTGATATCAAAGAAAATGGTGACACCAAAATGTGACATAGAAATAGAAGGAAAAATTCTTAACCAAGTGGATAATTTTAGATACCTAGGGGCATTTATAACATCAGATGGAAGATTTACAACAGAGATTAAGAGTAGAATATGGCAGGCAAAGGCCGCATTTCAGAAAATGAAGAGTATCTTGTGCAACAGGTCACTATCACTGAATGTAAGAAAGAGAGTGCTGAAATACTATATAGAACCAGTTTTGCTATATGGCAGTGAATCTTGGAATGTAAGTGAACAAATTAAGAAGAAATTAGAAGCAACAGAGATGTGGTTCCTGAGACGAATGTTGAGAATTCCTTGGACTGCCAGAGTAACTAACGACGACTGCCTGAAACAGGCTAATGAAACTAGAACACTATATACAACAATAAGAAAGAGACAAACAACTTTCTTTGGTCATGTAATGAGAAGAGAGGCATTGGAGAACATCGTGACAACTGGAAAGATCGAGAAGAAGAGAGGCAGAGGCAGACCAAGTGAAATGATGCTGGATGGATTGAGACGGTGGCACGGAGGAATATCAGCAGCAGAGTTGATCCAGAAAACCAAAGACAGAGATCTGTGGAGAGCTATGAACGCCTACGCCAGCCGGCACGGCACTTGATGATGATGATGATGATATGGGAAGGTTGGAATATCTTTCTTGTGTTGTCAAGGAAATTTTTAATTTTGGCAAGTTGATATACTTTTGTGGCTATTTGTTTAACGAGAGCATGAACGTGGGAGTTAAAGGTTAGATTTTGATCTATGCTAAGACTCAGTGCTTTGTGCTCGGTTACACTTTCTACAGGCGTGCTACCAATGTGCAGCTGAAGAGCTTTCTACGAGTTTAGACTGTGCAGTCTTTGCCTGGTTGCTATTAACATATATTTTGTTTTAGAAATGTTACTTTGCATGCGGTTCGCACGACTCCAGTTAACTACATTATTTATATCCTGTTGCAAGGATGATTCTAGCATATTACAATCAATAGCGTTTGTATATACTGTGCAATCGTCTGCAAATAGATCTCAGGACGACAGAAGGTGTAGGGAAGATCATTTATATAAATGGCAAATAACAGAGGGCCAAGTATAGACCCCTGATGTACTCCAATATTAATGGTAATGGCTTGAGATAAAGATTTATTTTGTGATATTACTTGTTTTCTGTCTAATAAAAATGATTTTTATTAATGTCACTATATTAAAGCTTACGTTCATTGTTCCTAGTTTTTTAATTAGAATAGTATGATCTATCATATCGAATGCTTTTCTAAAGTCTATTAATACCACTCCACATAGAGTATTGTTGTTAATATTTTGATGCCAGTTTTCTATCATGTTTGTAAGGGCCGTATGACAAGAATATTTTGGCGAAACCTTGACTGACTGTCAACTATTAGATTGTGGCGAACTAAGTGTTCTAGTGTTGTTTTGTGAATGTGCTTTTCTAGTGGTGAGGATGGTGAGGATAATATGGAAATTGGCCTACAGTTACTCGTGAGACGATCTTATCATGACCTATTTTACAAAAAATGAAGGGGTATATGCCTGGAAAGAGATGAAGAGGAAGGCCAAAGAGATGATGGGTGCAGGCTGTAACGGATGATCTACAGATGGGTGTATCAGACGCGGGACATCTTGCTTGTGATCGAGAAGTTTTCCAGAAGGTTGAATGGGAGCCAGGTTCTGCAAAGGACATGCTACTGAATGAATGCATGAATGAATGATATCAAACGTGTAATCAGATTTTTTTCTTACAACTCTAGTTTTTGAGATAACTAAGAATGACTTTCTTAGTACAGCAATTGTTAGGTACAAGCCTAGAGTTATGCGCCATCGGTGACATTTTGACTGTAATCTGCATTCATATTATATGTAATTACTGTGCATTTATTACTTTCATATAAAAACCAAAAATGTATTTAAACTTTACCACTAGCATTTAGTTTTTAATCTTTAGCCAACACACAAACTGCTTCTTCACGAGGACTTCCTGGAATGGGAATGTCCGGACAGTCACGCTTAAGTGTCCAACAGTATTCTGCCATCATGTGGACATCCCAAAGTCCCTGGTATCTCTCTTCCGTTTATTTTATATCTTGCTTCTCACTAAAATGGCAAAGATTCTCTTGAAAGAAATGTAAACAGTTATGGAGGTATTGCAATGGTATGCTCATTTTGCAACTAAGAATTCCGGGTTCTAATTTGGGTGACCCGGGTTCGAATCCTAAGTAAGGTGTGGGCTTTGTCTGTGGAGGGCAAAAATAAATTAAACCATAGCCTGAACAGCTCGCGGCAACTGCACTTACTTAATTTGTTGGGCTCAAGACCAACCCCCCCCCCCCCCCTTCCCCTTTTCTGTCCTACAGAGCAAGGTAGTATAGGTAGTAGATGACAGTTGCATCCAAGCTTAGAAAAACTCGACAGTATGTTTTCAACTAATTTAAAACAATTTTCTGCATTAAAGTTACCCAGCAAGTTTCACACAACTAAAACATATTATGACCAGGCTTTGGACTGTTGTATAGGCCAGTTGCCAGAGTCCGACCTGTGGTTGTTTTGCGAGGTATAATAGTATCTAATGCCTAGGGGTATGAGTTGTAAACTGATTCATTCATCATCATCACATCGCCCCCGAGGTTAGTTTCGGACTCTGCTTTCTGCCGCATCTCAGACTCTGCATTTAACTATGCGGCCTCACTTCAATGGTTCTTAACTTCAACTTTAACGTCAACTAAACTGAATCAAGTCCACTACAACAACTCAAAGCTAGTGCGGGGTTTTTGACGATCTATTCCTCAAAGCACTTCACACAATTATAAAACATAATATCAGAAATCTACACCACATTTCTACACGAATAATAATGTGGCTGTACAATGTGTGGCCGTTGCCACCTTCTCTCACGAGGTGCGTCCGATCACGACAACATTCTCGAGCTCGAATCCATCTGAATGACCTTTTCACCTTCGCGATCACGCTCCGGTGACAATCTCGCTCGCCACGTGAATCAACGATCCACGATTGTCACGTCCTTCTGGGAGACGTTTCGTCACTATGCCATGAGCTACAATTCGATCCATGGCACCAGTTTTGTGCAGAAAGAAAGACATGATAGTCAATTTAAAAGTACTGTGGTAGATAATTGACATTACTTTGCGAAAATGTGTATATTTCAGTTTGAAAGATTTATCTAGTTATGTTACTTATGTTTTGTGAATTCTGAAGTATGTATCTGACGAGATTCAGAGAAATATGCCAGGCAATAAATAGTGCAATCTATTGTTTGTGTCTTCTTTATTGAATTTCACGACAGGAACACATTGTTTTGATTTTCTGTTTTGTTGATCGAATCAATAAAATTTTGATCATTTATTAACTTTCTAATTCTAGGTTCATCAAGAAATGCCAGATTTAAGTTTGTCTGCCCTTAGAAATCGCTTCATCAAGGAAATCTTTACCTGTAATAGTGGCAGTAGAACTCTATTTCGATAAATGATATGCATGTTGACAATATTTCCCCCCAACTTTAAATACATCCCTCAACGGACGGCCTAGTGCGTATCTTTTGCCTTGCTATACCACAATCATACGTAAAGAGCATGGATTTGTGGTGAATCCTCTTTGCTGGCCAAGCAAGACGTTCATCCTTTCGAGATTTACACAAACCACCCAGTTACGTTCTAAATACTCCGATTTTTCCATATCTGTGTTTATTGTAGCATACTCCTTCTTCAATGTAGTAGAATGAGCGATTGGAATTGAGCCGTTTTTGTTACCATTGCGTAAGAGAACATCTTTCAATCTTATTTTAGAGTTGTCAATGGAAAGTTGCCTCTCATCTGGTGTATAACTTACACCAATTTCGTTTACAAGATCTCCTACATTATTGCAAAACACAAGGTTGGTTTCTAACACAATGGAAGAAAACCTTGCTCTCTGCTCGATAAAATGTAACCTTTGTTTCAGTAGTAAGCACTCTTTTTTTAAATTTCAGTCTTGAAGCCAAAAGTTCTCAAGATTCCTTGGAGAGATGTGGATCTCAGATTAGATCACTCAATTCACACTGGCCGAAGCGTTGAGCAGCTGGAAAATTATCTTCGATGACTATCATTGTCACTTATCGTTGCACATGAAATCTGACTGAAAGTTGAAATTGGTATATCATCTCCGTGTGGAAAAGATCGTCTAGCCTAGCAGAATCTTAATCTGGAAATTTCAATTTTTGTGCGATTTTTTTCTCATTCCATTCCTTAAATATTGACAGCACAGAAATAACAGTCATGATATTGGCTCTTGGGCTCTCTGTAAGTAAACAAGCAGTTTTATTTTGTAAGGAACTGGATAGCAATAGACTTTTTTTTTCCAGAGCCATACACAGAAAATACTGTTATGATATTAATTAAATACATAAATGCCCGTATCTCAACAACTAGAGCTGCTACAGACAGTATGTGGTCATCATCATCATCATCATCATCATCATCATCATCATCATCATGATCATCATATTCTTCCACTTCTGCCGTCAAGCGTCGTGGGGAGGAATTATTTGCGTTCCATCGCCCGGTGGGCGGCACTGGATAGTGTCATTCCGTGTGGCTGTACAATGTCTTTGATGTCGTCAATCCATTTTCTTCTTGGACGTCATCGTGGTCTCGTCGCAGATGATCTTTGATGTAGGGCCAGTGATGGTAGTTGCTGGTGTTGCATTCTAACGACATGGTCAAACCACTTGATCTTCTGTCTTTCAATAAATGTGACACAAAGTGTTGATCCCACAGTCTGTCTGATAATAGCATTTCTTACTCGGTCTCGGATTGTTCAGCTCTCCTCAGGCATCTCATTTCGCAGATGACAGTATGTGGTAAATGTGATATTTGGATTTAACAGGCCTCATTTATGCAAAATCAGGTGTGGAATGTTTGGCACCCAAATTTATTTTAAATTGTAGGGCTGTGTAATCATTGAAACATGTTAGAGAGGATGCGCACCCTGGGGTTTGTTCAGTGAGGGTGGAAGACTAGATAGAGAAATAACCATGAGAATACATAAACCAAGCACCACCACTTTATCAGATTTCGCTTATTATAACACATTCAAATATCACACGCATGACGGGTGCTTTAATCCTCCAGCGATGCGTTGCCAACACCAGGCATGCGTGGCAGTGTTGGATTTTATCTCTGCACGGAAATTATTGGGGTCAGTGCCTTCCATATTATTACTGAACTAAAAAGATATCTGGTGGTTGGTATGTGTATTAACTTTTAAGAATATATCGACATTTAAATACAACATTTATTAATATCTAATATATTTCAGAAACCGGTCTCCTTGGTCTAGGTGTTACACGACTTTCTCCGTAATCCCGTATATTCTCGTGAGTAACATGATGTGTGTGAGAATCGGTAACGGTTCGCTCCGCGTCGGTAACTTACGGGGTATGTGAGTCGGTCGCTCAGAAAGCAATGGCAAACTACTGAGCGTAATCTTGCTCAGTAAGATGCTTGCTCAAAAGATGCTGATGTTGACAGCGATGTCCTGTAAAAGATATGCGAACAATTTTGTGTTTAATTAATTCAGATAAGAGAGCATAATTTGTGAAGAACAAATACAATAATGGAATCTTAATGTACGAATGGTCAGAAAGAGGAAAGTAAGTGTAGCATCAACACTTACCTGCCCAGTGGTTCTCCTCTCTATACAGCATCTACTCTGGTTCTCTAGTTGTTCTCCCAGCAAAACAGCTTCGGTACTTATAGTACTTCTTCTCCCTCGTGCACCTTCCACCGTCAATGTGAATACGTTCAAAGAAAGCAGCTGTCATCTTGAGGTTGGTGGCATCACCATAGGGTTTCTTCTCAAACTGAGCGGGTATAGGCCAGAATATTTTACTCTGTTCTGCATATGTTGGGCACTCCAGCTGCAAGCGTTACGCTGCCATTTTACCAGTTCGACAACGGCACTCATCAGTATTTCCTATCTTTAGTTGACTGAACATGTGATATTTCCAGGCTTGTCATGGTAATGGGATTCCCACGGGAAACGTCCCATGGGATTGGATGGGACGAGACAGCAAAGTTTTGTATTTCCCATGGGACACATGGGACAGTAGCCATGTCATAGCTACTTTTTTTTAAAACCTGTTTAAAGCCTTTTATTCTTCCATTGTCTTTATATACTTGTATCAATTCTTTATCTCGTGGTGGGACACCGGATAAATTAATAAATGCGCTCATGCGGTCATGTTACCAACGTTTCAATGTCCATTAAAAAAAATTACTCACATTACTTTAATGAAGATCTTGAAGAATTCTTAAACCACATTCCGAATATTGTTCAGATTAAAGGAATGCTGTACATACATGAGAAATTCAAAACTTTTTTTGACAAACCAGAAACTGATGATGATCTCATTTAATTTTGCTGTTACACTTCCTACTAGACTATCAGTTGTACAAAGTATTTATTGATATTGACGAAGAAAGTTCCAGCAGCATGGTGAAGAAATATTGTCAGAACTTACAGGAAATTATTGGAGAAAAACTTTGGCCATATTGTGGCTGTTCTTTGGCTGTTACTGCAGCATTCCTTACTGGAGTTGACATTAAAGCCAAAATAGAAGACATGGTCAAGTCAGTTGTTACTAAGAAGTAAGGGAATGTGGACACCAATAAATGGGCCAATGATTGGTTCGCTTTTTCTAAGTATGTTGTTCCAACTGTTATTTCATTCATGAAAGATTTAAATCTTTCTTCAGAATCATTTGCTGTATGTGAGGTAGCAGGAATTGTAGAACAAAAGCCAAAAAGTGATTTTGACTTACTTTTTGATCCTCCACCAAGCAAATTACTTAAGGTTGATGACCCCAGAAACAAATGCCTTGAGGATGAAGTCACCATGTTTCAAATATTACGGCAACCAACTTCACAACCATTAAATTATTGGAAAAATGAACATAGGTTTCATCTGCTAACAGCGAGTGCGAAAATTGTTTTGGCCATACCAGTGTCCTCAGCGGCAGTAGGGCGCTTATTTAGTGCATCTGGATTGTTGTTGAGTAAGTTACGAAAACGGATGTTACCAGCTCTCGTTATAAACTCTGTGTATATCAGATTTGCATGTAAGATGAAAATTGTGGAAATGGTTCAGGGATTACCTGGATTATATGAATTATTAGAAACAGTCGATTATCAGGAAACTGATAATGTGCTGAATGAGCAGTGTGACCCAGAAACAGAATCGGAGCGTCAGAATGACACTGAATTGTCATATTTAGTTTAAACTTTGTTTTAATAAAATACTCTTGAATATTAAAATTAATAAATTCTGTTGTTTTACATGTTTATTTGTATATGTACAATGGCGACAAAATGAAGCGTTACTTTTAGGATGGACGCTATTTAGTGTTATCCTTTGGATTTCGTGTGATTTCCTTTGGATTCCCTGTGAATAGTGTTTTCCTGTGGATTATGTGATGTTATTTTGTGTTCCTTTTATTGGAAGTTTTCAAAAGAAGCCACGGAAGGCAGGTGGTGGATGAAATTTTGAGGGCAGCCGACAGATATTGTGGGTCATGCCCTCGAGCTTCACGACGGCAGGCAGAGGAACTCTTTTTGAGTCAATGGCTGCGGTCTCCGACCAGTAAGGTCACTGCCATAGAGGAAAGCAACGGCAAACTACCTCTTTAAAAGTGCTTAGTATATCATGATTCGCTTAAAGACTGATCATCGCAAGACAAGGACAGAGACGTTAAAATTAGCAACTTGGAACGTTAGGACGTTAAACAACGACGGAACATTAGAGAACATAAAACAAGACATTGAAAGGGAAAAAATTAATATTTTAGGTATGTGCGAAACGAGATGGACAGGAGCAGGCATCAAGATAGAGGAAGATTTCAAGATTATTTATTCTGGAGGTGAAGATCGTCATAGAGGAGTGGCAATTATTTTGGACCGGAAAACAGCAAAATCTGTTCAAGGATATTGGGCCGTGTCGGACGGAGTTCTACTAGTTAAATTAAGTGGCAGACCTTTTAGCATAAGTATTATTCAAGTATATGCCCCAACAGGAGAATCCAGTGAAGATAGTGTAGAGGAATTTTATAATGACATAGAGCCTGCCTTAAAGAAATGTAAAAATTCAGAAATAAACACCACAATAGGAGACTTCAATGCAAAAGTAGGAAATCAAGGTGATAGATACACAGTAGGAAACTATGGTTTAGGAGAGAGAAATGAAAGAGGATACAGACTCGTAGAGTGGGCAAAAGAACAGGAAATGATTGTAGGAAACACCTGGTTCAAGCAACACCCTAGACGATTATGGACATGGAGGAGTCCTGATAGCAGGATTAGAAACCAGATTGACAACATTCTGATTAGCAGAAGATTTAGAAACGCATTAACACTAGCAAAACAGTTCCCAGTGCTGATTGTTATTGTGACCACAGATTACTCACAGGAACATTGAGGATAAAGTTGAAGAAAGTCAAGTATATAACAGGAAACACTAAATATGATTTGTGTACATTGAGTAATGACAAGGAAATACAAAACAAATTCAACATAGAAGTACAGAACAGATTTGAAATATTGTCTGATCTAGAGATCCTATTCCAGGATGTGGATGATCAATGGGAAACGTTGAAGAATTCAATCAATGTGGCTGCAGAAACAACTATTCCAAAATTAAAGAAGGTGGGTCGTAAGAAATGGATGACTGAAGAAATTTTACACCTCATGGAAACAAGAAGACTCAACAAATATAATTCTGTCAAATATGAAGAAATTCACAGACAAGTCAGAATATTATGTAAGGAGGCAAAAGAAGCATGGCTTGAGGAAAAGTGCTTAGAAATTGAAAACCAACACAACAGTCAAAATACCAAATTAGTGCACAAAAGAATTCAGGAACTTACTAATAAAAGAACAAGTACATCAACAGGGTGTCTAAAAACTGATGATGGCAAAATCATAATAGAAAAAGACCAAATTCTACATGTATGGACAGATTATGTGAAACACCTTTATGATGATAACAGAGACGAACAGTATGATATTAGATTTAATAATGAAGGACCGCCAATTTTGGAGATGGAGGTTCGAAATGTTCTTAAGCATATGAAAGCTGGCAAGGCCCCCGGTGCAGATAACATTACAACAGAAATGATTAAAGCTTTAGAAGAATTTGGACTAGAGCAAGTCACCAGACTGATGAACACATTATATGATACTGGATATATACCTCCTGAATTATGTAACTCTGTATTTATTGCAATCCCAAAGAAATCAGGAACCTTGGAATGTGATCAACATAGAACAATTAGTATAATGAGTCACATCACAAAGATTTTGCTAAGAATTATCATGCAAAGAGTGAGGAAGAAGATACAACCTGAAACAGGGGAAGAACAATGTGGGTTTGTAGAAGGAAAGGGTACAGTAAATGCTGTGTATATGCTGCGAACAGTTATTGAACGTGCTATAGAAGTAAATAAGGATATACATCTTTGCTTTATTGACTATACAAAGGCCTTTGATAGAGTTAGACATGTCAACATGGTGGATATGCTTGCAGATCTACAAATTGACGGGAAAGACATTAGACTTATAAAAAACATATATTGGAAACAACAAGCTGCAATAAGGATTGATAATGAAGTGGGACAGTATCAGCC
>OY992881.1:13567752-13580242 GCA_963921405.1 Cepaea hortensis
TGTTAAGCTCTTTATGCTCATGCTATTCCGCAATGTTGATTTTATAATTCCCATCTGACTGAAAATACGCGCCACGTCCGCATTAGAATGAGGTAAAATTAGCACAGTTAAAGCTAAATCTGTAAGATCTTGGAAAGTACTTTCACCGGTGGCATCCCTGTATGAGGCTATTTCTGCCCACAGCACAAGTATGTCAGAGGTCTGTGTCCACTGCATATGATGAAGTTTTTTCCGCTGTAAATCGATGCGATTGAGAGTAGCTGCATCTTCTACAAACATTTTTAGCAAGCTCCAATATACAGGGCACCATTGGCTGTAGACATTCACTTCCACTAAGAGATGACATGGACTGCAAAACTCGAACATTATCGGGCAAACGTAATCGCAGCTGTATCAACAGCTCTATAAAAAACTGGATGCAACTTCCACGAATTTCTTTCTCATCAGGAAACTTGTAGCCTGCTATTTCTTTCTCAAACTCATAACCTAGATTGGGATTAGGATCTAAATAATCTTGAATAGCATCACGTTCTGTTATTTTCCCCCCAGGAATAACAATCTTTGAACTGATAGAATCAGTAAGTTGGACAAGATCGCTGAATAGTTTTGTTGGATCCTGTATATCTGCTTCGAATTTCATATTCACACTTTGGACTTCTCCGAGAATATGCTTGAGAAATATGAGATACACATAGTTTTTCATGTCGCTAAACATAGAATGTAGAAGGTCTTCTGCATAACAGCGCCCGTTGAGTCTTGGTATATCAAAATGAGTTCTGAGCTCGACCCACTGCAGCAATATTCTGACAATGGCAGATTGAATGGACATCCATCGTGTCTGGCTTAATTGAACAACTTTCAGCCGATGTTGTCCATAATTTAATAAAGGGAAAAGCTCCCTGTACTTTGCTTACGAAGACTTGACGGAGAAAACCAGTTGTATGTTTCTCTAATTATGAACTCTATGATCCTGGGCAGACAAGCAGCTGCAGCCTATGACACTGCCAGCTGAAGGGAATGACATACACACCTAATTAGTACCAGATGAGGAACTACGGATTTTAATTTTGTATATACTCAATTGTTTACACCTTTCATGACAGATGCATTGTCAATGGCGAGTGCAACTAGTCTTTGCAACTCAAGTCCATTTACAATGTTTTAACGCATTGCATATTGCCTGCGCGTTGCAGTCACTCACTTCAACTAACTCGTATTAAAGGGAGTTAAATTACTTGAATATTGCACGGTAATGTACTAAGACTGTTTTACTCTCACGCTTCAGTTCAAATTCGGCTTTTTAGTGACCCCAAAATAATTTTTTTAAGTAATTTTTACCCACCCAAAAAAGCACTAAAAAGAACCCAAAAAATATTCAGAAGCACCAAATTAGCATGGCCGCGCTAAATTGAATATTTTCGCACTAAATGACTTGAAAAAGCACTAAATTTAGTGCGACAAGCACTAAAATGGCAACACTGCGCATGTGTCTGCAAGTACCTGCGCTGGATAGCTCTTCGCTGAATCTGACAATAACTAACTTAGCGCGCAACGCTGGTGAAAGCGGGGTAACTGGCCACCACGGTACACGCGTGTAAAATATGTGCTCCGAACGAGTATTCCAACCGAAAACAGTGTAGTGTATGAAACTCTTAATAACGGCATGCTAAAAGGCGATGCAAAAAACGAGTGACTGCACTAATGTTATGCTATCCGCGTGTGTTTCCGACTGACACACTTTCCAGTTTATAGAAACCAAAGCATTCACTAATATTGCCAACTGGTTTGTAATGTAAATTCTCTCTCTCTCTCTCTGTCTCTCTCTCTCTCTCTCTCTCTCTCTCTCTCTCTCTCTCTCTCTCTCTCCGTCTCTCTCTGTGTCTCTTTCTTTCTCGCTCTCTCTCTTTCTCTATCTCTCTTTCTCTCTTTCACTCTCTCTCTTTCTCTCTCTCTCTTTCTCTCTACCTTTCTCCTCCTCCTCTCTCTCTTTATCTCTCTCTTTCTCCCCCTCTCTGTCGTTATTTCTCTCTCTCTCTCTCTCTCTCTCTCCGTCTCTGTCTCTGTGTCTCTTTCTTTCTCGCTCTCTCTCTTTCTCTATCTCTCTTTCTCTCTTTCACTCTCTCTCTCTCTCTCTCTCTCTCTCTCTCTCTCTCCGTCTCTGTCTCTGTGTCTCTTTCTTTCTCGCTCTCTCTCTTTCTCTATCTCTCTTTCTCTCTTTCACTCTATCTCTCTCTTTCTCTCTACCTTTCTCCTCCTCCTCTCTCTTTCTCTTGGACTCTGTCTTTCTCCCCCTTTCTGTCGTTATCTCTCTCTTTCTCTCTCGGTCTCTCTTTTGCTCTCGCTCTCTATCTCTCTTTTTCTCCCCCTCTGTGCCTTTATCTCTGTCTCTCTGTCTCTCGATCTCTTTGTTTCTCTCTCTCTTTCTCTATCTCTATTCTCTCTCTCTCTTTCTCTCTCCCTCTCTCTCTCGCTCTCTCTTTTCTCTATCTCTCTCTCTTTCTCTATCTCTCTATTCTGTCTCTCTCCCTCTCTCTCCCCTCTCTCTTTTTCTCTTTCCCTCTCTCTTTCTCTTTCCCTCTGTCTTTCTCTCTTTTCTCTCTCCCATTCTCTCTCCTTCTCTCTTTCCCTCTCTCTCTTCTCTCTCTCTCTCTTTCTCTCTCCATCTCTCTTTCTCTCTCTTTTCTCTCGCTTTATCCCACTCTCTCACCCTCTCTCTTTCTGTCTTACTCTCCATCCCTCTCTTTCTCTCTCCTTCTCTCTCCTTCTCTCTCTATCTCTCTCCCTCTTTCTCTCTCTCCCTCTCTCTTTCCCTCTCTCTCCCTCTCTCTTCCTCTCTCTTTCTCTCTCTCCCTCTCTCTCTTTCTCTCTCTCCCTTTCTTTCTCTCTCTCTCTTTCTCTCGCTCTCTTTCACTCTCTCTCTCTCTTTCTCTCTCTTTGTTTCCTCTCCAACGAGTATCACTGTAACCGAAAACTAATAACGCATGAATGTGTGGGCGCGTGTGTGTATACGGGTGATGTCCCTTGTATGAACATAACTGTCGGTATTTATTTTCTTTCTTCTTGTATTGATAACTCACCGGTCCATAGAGTGTATCTCCCACTATCGTCTCTCTAGGCCAAAATGTTTGTCTCTCTCTCACCCTCTCTCTGTCCCTCTCTCTACCTCTCTCTCTCTCTCTTCTCTCCCTCCCTCCCTATCTCGCTCGCCTGCTCTCTCTTTCTCTCCCGCTCTCTCACCCGCTCTGTCTCTCTCTCTCTGTGTCTCTCTCTCTCGTCGCTCTCCCTCTCTCTCTCACCCGTTCTGTCCCTTTCTCTCTGTCTCTCTTATCCGCTCTCTCATTCTCTCTCTCCCCTCTCTCTCTTTCTCTCTCCCTCTCTCTTTCTCTCTCTTTTCTCTCTCTCATTCTCTACCCTTCTCTCCTTCTATCTCCCTCTCTTTCCCTCTCTCTCCCTCTCTCTCTCTTTATCTCTCTTTTCTCTTGCTCTCTCCCTCGCTATCCCTCTCTCTCTTTCTCTCTCACTCCCAGTCCCCCTCTCTCTCTCTTTCTCTCTCTCCCTCTCTCTTCCTCTCTCTTTCTCTCTCTCCCTTTCTCTCCCTCCCTTTCTCTCTCTTTCTCTCGCTCTTTCTCTTTCTCTCTATCTTTCGCTCTCTCTGTTTCCTTTCCAACGAGTATCACTGTAACCTAAAACTAATAACGCATGAATGTGTGGGCACGTGTGTGTATACGGGTGCTAGTGATGTCCCTTGTATATATCACTCACTCGTCCATAGACTGTATCTTCCACTGTCGTCTCTAGGGGCCAGAAGGTCTGCCTAGATATGTTATAATATGGTCAGTCTTGGAGTATGTGCTCTGCTGGCTGCGACACCAATCCACACGTGATATGGCTGATTCACTAGTCTTGAATATTTTTTTGGGATACATGTGACCTATTCTGAGATGCGGAATAATGACTGTTCCTGATCTGTCCATAACGTGGTAGTTACCTTGAGCATGTACTGTGGATTTATGGCTGACTTGACTGTGGCTTTCTGACTGACTTGTTCATTCATTTCTTTTGGTGGTATGTAACGGGTTCTCCAGATCTGTTTTCCCTGTACAGTGAAAGTATTTTCAGAAATATTGAAGATATGGAAGGAATCAACATTTGGGGACGATGCATCAATAACATTAGATATGCAGATGATACAGTCTTGATTGCAGACAATGAACAGGACCTGCAAAATTTAGTAGATGCGATTGTGACACACAGTGAACATCTAGGGTTAGAATTAAATTGTAAAAAGACACAGATTATGGTCGTCACTAGGAAGGACGAAATACCACAATGTAATATACAAGTAAATGGGAATATTCTTCAACAAGTGAGCAGGTACAATTATCTCGGAACAGTAATAACATCTGATGGGAGATGCCTTGAAGAGATTAGAACAAGAATCGCCATGGCAAAAGTAGCCTTTAGCAAGATGAAAAACATATTGACCAATAAAAAGATGTCAATTGAAACGAGAAAGAGAGTGTTGAGATGCTACATTGAGCCTGTACTTTCGTATGGATGTGAAGCGTGGACAATGAGCAGTCAGGCTGAAAAACATCTGATGGCTGTAGAGATGTGGTTTCTGAGGAAAATGCAAAGAATACCATGGACAGCCAGAAAGACCAATGAACAAGTCCTTCAAGAAACAAATGAAGATCGTAAATTGATTAGAGAAATTAGACGTAGACAGTCAAATTTTTTGGACATGTTATGAGAAGAAATGGATTGGAGAATTTGGTGACAACTGGTAAGATCGAGGGGAACAGACCAAGGGGAAGACCTAGAAGCAAGTACCTGGATGGCTTGGCCTTGTGGCATAGTCGAGACAGAAACACGGAGCTGATCCACGACTCTGGTGATCGGGTGAGATGGCAGAACATGACCGCCCACGCTTACCGGCATGGCACATGATGGATGGATGGATGTAACGGGTGGATCAGACGTATCTTATAGTACTCCTTCCGTAACCAGTCGAGCAGCGCTGGCGTGTCCGGGTACTCCACAGTGGAATGACGACCATTGTATGGTGACCTTATGCCTACTGCTGAGTTCAGAAAGTAGTGTCTTTAGTACCAGCAATGTCCCACACAGGAGCGCCCTCAAGCACTGATTTTTTTGCGTTTGCCAATAGCAACTAATGATACAGCCGAGACACGAGTGTGATGATCTAGTAGGTCAAAAACGTAGGTAATGGAAGAAAACAACGTGGAAACTAACCCACAAAATACCCCAGAGGGGGAAAGAAATTCGTTCTGGTGCATGTGTGGTCGGCGAGTGCCGCGACTAGAGATTGTCTTCTTCTGTCAACTGGTCGTTATATACATCGTCATTGGCGTATCACTATTCAATCTGTCTCGAGACAGCGTCGACGCAGTCAAGGGCACGTTGTGGATCGCTCTTCTAAGTAGATGTCTGGGTTACATGCTACCAAACCCTAAAATATGAACTTCTACGTGACATTACCGAGTAATGCTTCGCCGAACATGTTTCCCAAGAACACACCAGGTCACAACTTCGTCAAGTTACCACAGAATATTGAGGTGAGTCAACATTTCGTAGTGGGTCTGGCCGAAATTCAATTCCCCAACTACTACTGCAATGCGCTAGAGAATGAAGTATGGCTAAGATACATCCCACCCAACGGTAGAGTGATAAGAAAGAAGTGTCTTCCGGGCCTGTACAGTTCACCAGACGCGGTTATAGCTACACTGAATCGACTAATGAAAGATCGGAAGGTGAACGATCAGCTGTGTTCTATTCCATTTAGACAATGCATCAAAGAAAGTCATCGTGAAAATACTCGAACCCGGGGTCACTGTTACATTTAGTGAAAAGTTGCAAGAGGTACTAGATACAATTGAAGGTGAAGGGACGATAGACCTGAATAACGACCTGCAAAATGTCTACGTATACTGCGATGTCATTGCGGCGTGACAAGTCGGAGACGTCATAGTCCCACTACTAAGAACAGTTCCTATCATGAATCAGCGCTCGACCTCATTGTTTCGCGCCTACGACAAACCTCACTACGTACCGCTGAGTCGTTACTGCTTTGACACGGTGGAAATACTTCTAACCACTGATACGGGTACAAAGGTCTCATTCACTACCGGGACTTCAGTGCTGATGTTACATTTTCGAGTTAGGGAGAGATCAGACCTAGAATAATCGTGAAATACGTGGCGTTATGTCGAAACCCCAGACTGTACGAAGACATAATGTGCCAAACACTCAGATGATTGATGCCCCGGTTATCTACGCAGATATCAGCCCACCAAGCAGTAGACCAGTCTTATGACTACTTGCTAAGTGACATGTACATACCAGTCTACCAGCTGAAAAAACCAACCTTCTCAGACAATGGTGTGAAGAAATCCAGAAACACCATACAATGTGTATAGCTCTGTATGTGAAAATAAAATGTTGTGATGATACTATGTATACCAGCTCATATCACATCATCCATTTCGTATAATGATATTATGCATTTTTATTCTTGTAAAATGTACTGAAATACTGTAAAATTTACTGAAATACTGTACAATAAACAATCGTATATTATAATTACCTCTTGGTTATTGCATTTTTTAGTGTTTACGGTGTGTATAGTTGTCATGTGATGAGATAATGATACATATTGATGACAAATTCAAGAAATATTTCAACAAAACTAAGGAAACGGGTTAACCAAAGTAGGAAAAACTGTTGACCATAGTCTGAAAGTGCTCAACCAAAATTATGAAATGTAGGAAACTTTGCAAAATGTAGGAAAATCTGTTACCCAAAAGAGAAAAATATTTGGCCAAATTTTCTCTAAATCCATAAAAAGTAGGAAATTTTGTTGACCAAATGTGAAAAATTGTGGCCACAGTTCAACCACACTTATAAATATCTCACTCAAACTTATGAAAAGTGGGAAATTTTGTTGTCCAGAGGTGAAAGGTTTGGCCAAATTTCAAACAAAATCATAAAAATCGGAAACTTTGTTAACCTAATGTGAAAAGTTTGGACACATTTCATCCAAACTTATGAAAAATAGGAAATTGTGTTAGCAAAATATGAAAAGTTTGGCCAAATTTTAATCAAATCCATAAAAAGTAGGAACCTTTGTTGACCAAATGTGAAAAGCTATGGTTAAAGTTCAAACAAACTTATAAATATCTCACCCAAACTGATGAAAAGTGGAAAATTTTGTTGTCGAGATGTGAAACGTTTGGCCAAATTTTAACCAAATCCATAAAAAGTAGGAAATGTTGTTGACGAAATGTGAAAAATTGTGACCAAAGTTCAACCAAACTTATAAATATCTCACTAAAACTTATGGAAAGTAGGAAATTTTGTTGTCCAGATGTGAAAAGTTTGACCAAATTTCAAACAAACGCATAAAAAAGTAGGAAACTTTGGTAAACAAATGTGAAAAGTTTGGTCAAATTTCATCCAAACTTATAAACAGTAGGAAACTCTGTTAACCAAATGTGAAATTTGTTGGTCAAGTAAAGAAATATTTCATCCAAAACTTATGAAAAGTAGGACATTTTGTTAACAAAATATGAAATTTTTTTGCCATATTTCAGCCAAACTTATAAAAAAGTTGGAAAATTCCTTAACCACATGGGAAAAATATCTCACGTTGTCATTTTACATCCACAAACTAGTAGCGATAGTCGTCTGTCCCCTATGCAAACAACAGCTGTATTTCAGAAAAATTAAATGCATCTTATGTAATAAGTCACTATGGTTGAATGAAAAAATAAAATTTCAACAATAAAATTGTACAAAAATTAACAATAAAATTCTACATGAAGCATTCAATTTGGAAACAGTAAAGAGAAATTTAATTAATAAATTAAATGCATCTTATGTAATAAGTCACTATGGTTGAATGAAAAAATAAAATTTCAACAATAAAATTGTACAAAAATTAACAATAAAATTCTACATGAAGCATTCAATTTGGAAACAGTAAAGAGAAATTTAATTAATAAATTAAATGCATCTTATGTAATAAGTCACTATGGTTGAATGAAACAATAAAATTTCAACAATAAAATTGTACAAAAATTAACAATAAAATTTCTACATGAAGCATTCAATTTGGAAACAATTAAGAGAAATTTAATTGTTAATTTGTGTACAATTTTATTGTTGAAATGTTACTTTTTCATTAAACCATAGTGACTTATTACATAAGATACATTTAATTTTTCTGAAATACAGCTGTTGTTTGCAAAGGCGACAGACGAATATCTCTAGTAGGTTGGGGATGTAAAATGACAACGTGAGATATTTTTCCCTCTTGGTTAAGGAATTTTCCAACTTTTTTTATAAGTTTGGCTGAAGTGTGGCTAAAAATATTCATATTTTGTTAACAAAATGTCCTACTTTTCATAAGTTTTGGATGAAATATTTCTTTACTTGATCAAAATATTTCACATTTGGTTAACAGAGTTTAATACTGTTTGTAAGTTTGGATCCAAGAGAAATGATGCTTGATGGATTGAGACGGTGGCATGGAGGAATATCAGCAGCAGAGTTGATCCAGAAAACCAAAGACCGAGATCTGTGGAGAGCCATGAACGCCTACGCCAGCCGGCACGACACTTGATGATGATGAAGTTTGGATGAAATTTGACCAAACTTTTCACATTTGTTTAACAAAGTTTACTACTTTTTTATTCGTTTGTTTGAAATTTGGTCACACTTTTCACATCTGGACAACAAAATGTCCTACTTTTCATAAGTTTGGGTGAGATATTTATAAGTTTGGTTGAGCTTTGGTCACAATTTTTCACATTTGGTTAAAAAAAAAGTTTCCTACTTTTTATGATTTTTTTTTTTTAATTTGGCCAAAATTTTTATATTTTGTTAACAATAAACTTTTCACCTCTGGACAACAAAATTTCCCACTTTTCATAAGTTTAGGTGAGATATTTATAAGTTTGGTGAAACTTTGGCCACCATTCTTCACATTTGGTAAACAAAATTTTCCTACTTTTTATGGATTTGGTTGAAATTTGGCCAAATATTTGTTTTTCCTTTTTGGTAACGGATTTTCCTACTTTATGCAAAGTTTCCTACTTTTAATAATTTTGGTTGAGCTATTTCAGACTATGGTCAACATATTTTCCTACTTTGGTTAACCCGTTTCCTTAGTTTTATTGAAATATTTATTGAATTTGTCATCAATATGTATCATTCTCTCATCACATGACAACTATATACACCGTAAATACTAAAAAATTCAACAACCAAGACGTAATTGTAATATATGCCTGTTTATTTTACAGTAATTCAGTACATTTTACAGTATTTCAGTACATTTTACAAGAATAAAAATGCATAATGTCATTATACGAAATGGATGATATGATATGAGCTGGTATACATAGTATCATCACAACATTTTATTTTCACATACAGAGCTATACACATTGTATGGTGTTTCTGGATTTCTTCACACCATTGTCTGAGTAGGTTGATTTTTTCAGCTGGTAGCCTGGTATGTACTTGTCACTTAGCATTTAGTCATAAGACTGGTCTCCTGCTTGATGAGCTGATATCTGAGTATTGTAGATAACCGGAGCATCAATCATCTGAGTGTCGACACGTCATGTCTTCGTAAGTCTGGGGTTTCGACGTAACGCCACGTATATCACCATTATTCTAGGTCTGATATCTTCCGAACTCGAAAATGTGACGTCAGCACTGAAGTCCCGGTAGTGAATGAGACCTTTGTACCCGTATCAGTCGTTAGAAGTATTTCCACAGTGTCGAAGCAGTATCGACTCAGCGATACGTAGTGAGGTTTGTCGTAGGCGCGAAACACTGAGGCCGAGCACTTTTCATGTTAGGAACCGTCCTTAGTAGTGGGACCATGACGTCTCCGACTGGTCTCGCCGCAATGACATCGCAGTATACGTAGACATTTTGCAGGTCGTTATTCAGATCTATCGCCCCTTCACCTTCAATTGTATCTAGTATCTCCAGCAACTTCTCACTAAATGTAACACAGACCCCGGGTTCGAGTATTTTCACGATGACTTTCTTTGATGCATTGTCGAAATGGAATAGAACACAGAGCTGATCGTCCACCTTCCGATCTTTCATTATCCGATTCAGTGCAGTTATAAATGCGTCTGGTGAAATGTACCGGCCCGGAGGTCACGCCTTTCTTATCCCTCTACCGTTGCGTGGGATGTATCTTAGCCGTACTTCATTCTCTAGTACATTGCAGTAATAGTTGGGGAATTGAATTTCGGCCAGACCCACTTCGAAATGTTGACTCACCTCAATAGTCTGCGGTAACTTGACGAAATTGTGACCTGGTGTGTTCTTGGGAAACATGTTCGGCGAAGCATTACTCGGTAATGTCACGTAGACGCTCATATTTTAGGGTTTGGTAGCATGTAACCCAGACAGCTGCTTAGACGAGCGATCCACAACTTGCCCTCGACTGCGTCGACGCTGTCTCGAGACAGATTGAATAGTGATACGCCAATGACGGTGTATATAACGACCGGTTGACAGAAGAAGACAATCTCTAGTCGCGGCACTCGCCGACCACACATGCACCAGAACGAATTTCTTTCCCCCTCTGGGCTAGTTTGTGGGTTACTTTCCACGTTGGTTTCTTCCATTACCTCCGTTGTTTACCTACTGGGTGTCTCGGCTGTATCATTAGTTACTATTGGCAAAGGCAAAAAATCAGTGCTCGACTCCTGTGTGGGATATTGCCGGTACAAAGGACACTACTTTTTGATCTTAGCAGAAGGCATAAGGTCACCATACAATGGTTGTCATCCCACTGTGGAGTACCCGGACACGCCAGCGCTGCTCGATTGGTTACGGAAGGAGTACAATAAGATAAGTCTGATCCACCCGTTACATACCACCAAAAGAAATGAATGAACAAGTCAGCCAGAAAGCCACAGTCAAGTCAGCCAGAAATCCACAGTACATGCTCAAGGTAACTACCACGTTATGGACAGATCAGGAACAGTCATTATTCCGCATCTCAGAATAGTTCACATGTATACAAAAAATATTCAAGACTAGTGAATCAGCCATGTGCACGTGTGGCTCTTAGTCGCAGCCAGCAGAGCACATACTCCAAGACTGACCATATTATAACATATCTAGGCAGACCTTCTGGCCTAGAGAGACGACAGTAGAAGATACAGTCTATGGACGGATGATTCCATATTGTATGTCACCTGTCCTCCAATATTATGCCATGGAGCTATCATCAGATTAACATACAACATGGATCTTGGCTCATTCAAGAAACGGTGTAATAATGTTTGAATAACTCTGGCGAACAAGGAAGAAAGTACAATGCCGACGCTTGGAAAAGAAGAACACCGTTTAAATTCAGGGTTCGCAAAATCGTCACATATAGTAGGTAGTGCACAAATTAGTGACTCGTGATACCGAGGTGGGAACTAATGTTTTATAACACTAACCTGACATGTAGTCCTGCACTTTCCTATCCGACATTCAGTAATCTTCTATTCCCCTCTATTCCTGCCGATCATCTTAGCTGTCTCCGAATCTGTATGTCTAGCGTTTGTCCGTAGTTTGTAAATCAATGGCGTTCTCTAGATATGTTACTGGCTATCCTTATCCCTGAATGATACTACTGCCATTCTTCCAACTCCCCAGTAGCCGGACTAATCCTTTTCCGAAACGATTACACCACCTTTCACCTTGAATCCAACACAACGTATTCCTTTGTTGTTATGCTAGTGTTCCTGTGACGTGTCCTAGTGTCCCTTAGTTTTGATGCATTGTCCACTTCGCTGTCCACTATGGGATTTTCCTACTGTCCTCCCTGTATAGTGTGCACTAGCTATGTGGTATTATTCCTTCACCTTAAATGATATAATCATTTATAAACATTTATATATATATATATATATATATATATATATATATATATATATATATATATATATATATATATATATATATATATATATATATATATATATATATACTAGCTGACCCTGCCCGGCTTCGCCCAGACCCTGGTGGGGAGCATCTCATTTAATTCATATAAGTAGTCATATAAGTTCCCGTTCCCGTTACCGACTGACTGCCTGTCTGTCTTGGGTAAATGGAGGAGGGAGGAGGAAGAGGGAGATGGAGGAGGGAGGAGGAGGGCAGAGACAGGAGGAGTAGGGAGGAATAGGAGGGAGGAGGAGAGATTAGGAGGAGGAGGGGGAGGAGGAGGGAGGAGGAGGGAGGAGGAGAGAAGAAGAGGAGGGAGGAGGAGGAGGGAGGAGGAGGAGGAGGGAGGAGGAGAGGGAGAAGGAGGGAGATAGAGGAGAAGGGAGGAGGAGGGAGCAGGGAGGAGGTAGAGGGAGGAGGAGGAGGGAGGAGGAGGAAGGAGGAGGGGGAGGGAGGAAGGAGGAGGAGGGAGGAGAAGGAAGAAGGAGGAGGAAGAGGAGAG